>CM030843.1:15207556-15437556 GCA_018105865.1 Metaphire vulgaris
GCGTTGTTGGCTCACTTTCCGAGCCCTTTATGATCCACACTGTCCAGAATATCTGAGTGCGCTGGTGCAGCGAACGACGTCAAATGAGTCGAGAATGAAGCTTCAGTCGAGTCGTCGAGTCCTGCTGCTTGTCCCTCCTCCGTCAAAGACCTCCAAGTTTGGAGAAAGGTCATTCTCCAAAGGGAATCCGTTACTTTGGAATTCGTTACCTGACGTTGTGTCGGAAGCTGTCTCTGCGGAATCCTTTCTTAGGAACTTAAAAACACACTTATTTAATATCGGATTTTATTGATAGAATTATGTCAAAGCGCTTTTGTCGTAGGCCTTAGCCTTGTTTACTGCGCTGGAGAAATTGTCTAGAAATAATAATAATAATAATAATAATAATAATAATAATAATAATAATAATAATAATCTCATAGCCAAGCATTAGCTTTACTTTATTTACTATTCTAGATTTTTTCCTATCGCGCGATTACTTCGGCGATATTATCTCGGGATTTGTCGGCGCTTTTTTGTCGGCGCTATTTTGTCTTGCGCTATTTTGACTGGACACCCGATCGTACTTCGTAGCTACCATCGACTGAAGCCAAATGAATTACTAAAATTCATAATGGTGATGGTGTTTGGTAGCGGTGATAGTGGTGACCATAATCATGATGATCACAATCATTTTTATCGTGATCGTGATGAAATGGACATATTGTATTGACCCTAAAGTATTATACAAGAGTGCCACTAGGAATGTCATAGATACAATATTCCCAGAGACACAGCTCATACAGAATCAAACCCGGGTTGCCGATACGGTTCGGTGTCAAGTCGTCATTTTAGGCAACTGAACAAAGGATGCAACTCGCTAGATATTAGCTGATAGATATTAGCTGATAATGTATAATTTTCTGCTTAAAATAATTTATGTCAATAAATCTGAAAACACTGAGACAGTTATAGTTCTTTCTAAATAACAGGATCTTAACTCAAAAGCTCTAGAATAAATGAAGCACTGTTCATCTTGGTTGTAGTGATAACTTTGCATTGTTGTCTGTTTCATTTGCATTTTCTGTAATTTTAAGGGAGCTCTTCGTATTGTTCCTCGATATCTTTCCTTCCTCCGCTGACGAAATTATTCCTAAACAAAAGCTCTTAGATGATAATAGCCAATACATTGTCTAACAACAATTTATTAAAATCTTAGTATTTATTTCCAATGCTTGTTCTACACTTTCTTATCCGTCATAAACTGGAACCGGAAAATATGACAGCTCTATTAGATTTCAATCAATCAAGAAACTTCGATGGCGCCAGAGCATGAGCCAATGGCGCACCAAATCAAATCCATATAAAAGCCAGGTCAAGCAAGAAAGGTCGGCCCGGTCGGTGGGGTAGCAATCCAAAAAAAAAACGCCAAGCCAATCAGGTATGTGTTAAAACTAGATCTAAACGATGATAATGTGGTGGATTTACTAAGTGATGAAGGTAATGATTTCAGAGCTTGAGGTCACACACAGAGAAGCAACTAGAGCCAATGACAGTAGGAGAATGAGGATAATAATGTGAGAGTCCTGCCGAGTAACGAATAGATTGAATATTGGTTCGAGGGATGAGTCGTGTGTTAAGTTAACTGGATCCATTATAGTTTTAGAGACTAAAGGACAAATTTTTAAATTGATTAATTGATTGTAATTAATAGGACGCCAATGTAATGAATGTCTGACTGGGGATAAACCGTATCTTAAAATCTGGAAGTCATGGATATGACTCTAGCTAAAATATTCTGTATGTAGTCTTTGCAATTTCTGTATATTAGATTTTGTGTAGCCAAAAAGCAGGAAATTGCAGTAATCCAGGCTACTAGGTACAAATGCATTGCTTAAAACTCAAAGAGAATAAATAGATTTAGAAGCGGAAGTCTGATGCGGTAAATATCACGAATATATTAATGAGACATTATGCAGACGGAATTTGCGTGAAAGGGAAGATTTAAATGTCACTCTTAGATTGCGCAAGCAGAAGTTTTTCTTGTTACAACCGTAGAATCTCCCAGTTCCACAGATGTAAGAGATTCAATTTTGTTCAATATAGCGAATGTACCAAACAGCAAGAGCCGAGTTATTGATGAATTAAGAAGAAGCTTATTTGAGTCCATCCATGTCTGAATACACACGGGTGCCAAAAAATGCAGGACAAGTAAATGGCGGACCAGCAAAATTCAATAAATGGAAAATGACAGACTGGAAAATGACGGACGGGGAATAGGCGGATCAAATCTCCGGGGTGGAACATGCAGGACTAGAAAATGACGGGAAATATTTCAGCAGGGGAAAATGCCGGACTGGAAAATTAAGGACTAAATCTCAGGGGTGGAAATGTAGGACTGGAAATTGGAGGACCTGTTATTCTGTGCCCATGTTATTTTATAAAGTCAAATTATTTCAATGGCAAATCTAATACTAGATACAATTTATTTAATAAGGGTTGTCTCATGTGTCGTGTTATTATGTGATATATCACGTGGCTGCCAGTGAATTGAAATTTTACTGAATGTTAATGCTCTGCCTTCTTTATGGTATGTTGCTTACGTTGCTACGAAAAGCATACACATACAAACGCAAGATAATTTCTTTTCCGCAAGACTTATTACTAAGAAATACCAAAATAAAGCAGAGTGGATATTAGAAACACATTACTAATGCAGCCTACATATAATGTTCCAAGAAAAACTCAATAGAAAATACCAACGTCATAAATAGTTGGCATAACAAGTACATTAATAACGCAATCTATATGTACTGATCAAAGAAAAAATGTATAAGAAATACCAAAGTCAAACACAATTGGAATACACATTCTGAAAAATCGCAGTCTACATAAAACGTTAAAAAATTTTATAGCGAACAAAAAACACAAATTTTGTGTTATTGAAATTTTAAAGGAACCATATATATATATATATATATATATATATAATACAGTGGCGTAGCGAGGCAAAGTGCCGTCCGGGGCGAGAAGAAAAGTGCCGCCCTCAAATCTCTGAAAAAGTCTGAGAAGCAAAAAACGTTACCGTTTCTCGGCGAAATTTTCTGATAAAAACGTTGTTGCCTCGTCAAAAAATTCTCTAAGGAGCAAAAAAATCTAAGAATTCTCGAAAGTGCCGCCCCTAGAGCGGTATCACGACAATTCGTCTGCAGACTTTTCGTCTACGACACTTCGTCTACAGACTTTTGGTCTACTGATACTTGGTCTACTACAGCGGTTCTCAACCTGTGGGTCGCGACCCCCACGGGGGTCGAATGACGATTTGCCAGGGGGTCTCCGGAGACCTTCAGAAATATAGGGTTGTCTCTTTTATTGTTATTGTGCAAAATTTACTCATTTTAACATGTAAAAAGGCTGACGAGCAAAAAAAGGTCATCAGCTCATTTTAAGATGTAAAAAAGGCTGACAAGCAAAAAAGTAAAAAAGGTCGTCAAGAAATTTTATTCTGCAGGGGCCCGAATTTCTCTCGGCGGGCCTGGTCGGGGGTCGCCACATCATGGGAATTGAATTAAAAGGGTCGCGGCACTATAAAGGTTGAGAACCGCTGGTCTACTACGACAATTGGTCTACCGACACTTGGTCTACTGACATCGAGCGCCTTTACACTAGAAAACGAAATTGTATTATTAAACCCCTCCCTATTTTGTTGACGTCAATAATGGACACCCCTATTCAGCTACAGCGGGAGGTCCCTATTCATTGATAGTCAGTGTTGGGTAAGTTACTTTTTATTTGTATCTAGTTACAGTTACAAGTTACTATGAAAAAAGTAACTAGATACAGTTACAAGATACTTTTTTAAAAAGTAAGTAGTTAAAGGTCAGGGTATCCCAAACTTTTTGTAACTGTGCAACTCACGCCAGCGGTTTTGTAACATGCCGTGACCCTGCAAACTTATTGTCGGCTAAAGTTGCATTATTGCATAAAAGTTTTAAAAACGACTAATCATTTTAATATAAGCTGTGCATTGAGGATTGCATGCACATAAATTTCTTAAGACCTACGTGTAAGTCTATTTGAAACTTTCAAGGCTTGTGACATTGTGGTATTTGTTAGAAAGCGACACTTTTGAATCCAAATTCGCACTACCCCGCGACCTACTAGACTGAGCCATGCGACCAACTTTTGGGAAACACTGAATTAGAAGAACCGAATGGACGCGGATGTGCCTTGGAGACGCGGTACACGCGGCTCAAGACCGTATTCTATGGCGTCAAATCACGAACAACGCGACTGGGCTCAACGGTTCCTAACGGGACTATGAGAGGAAGAAGAAGAATGTCTTTAAACTAATGAATGTCTTATATTGTTAAACCGCATGTGTAATCATAGTCGTAAACTTTTATTTGGCTTCTACACTCGAGCCCCACTTTTTGAGAGGCTACCATAGAAAAGAGGGTTGATATAGGGTTCGCGCCCCTCCACTTTTTTCCAAGTTAACGTCAATGCGTGTGTTTATATTCTAAACTGGTGGGAAAATTGTAAAAATCGGATCACTGACCGATAAGGGTGTTCCGAGACGTAGGCCCTATGATCTTGTTAGCAAATAGGCCAGAGTAATTTTGATTACGGACAAATTCTGGGCGCGTACAAAAGTTTACTTTCCATGTAAAATTGTGCACACAAAAAATTTCAGGCGCACACAAGCTACACAAAATTAGAGGGAACATTGCTCACCCATCCAGATACGCGCCGCGCCCGAAGTTGCATGACCGTGGTGTTCTGATGGGAAGCGGACGCACCACGTAAAGTTGGCCGATAGCATTATCGTATTTTTGACAAAATTGTCAACATCTGTATGCTGTGTTAATTTTAATCTGCCCTAGATTAGAGCACATATCTATTTCATATATGAACAGACATATTTCTGTTTATTTGCACAGAGTCAGAATATCAATTTAATGCACCAAGATTATCAGTTTTGAAACGGCATGCATAACTGCTGCTATAATGTACAGTAGTGTGATTAGAGTCATTAGTACAAGGAAACAATTATCTAAATAATTTTCACACTAAAATTTGTTAAAATTGTTAAAACTTATCAAACTTTACACTCTTTTCAATTAGTTTGTATTTCAAAGTAAAGCTGTAACGATTTCGAGTTCTTTGACAAGCAGTTGCGTGTTGTTGCAATTGTGATGCTCCAGAGTTACTCGCAACCTACATTTCTATCATGAATGACTATATGGTAGCCGAATACATGTTCCGTGTAAAAGTATGACTGATGTCTGAATATTCTATGGCTATTTGGCTATAATAAAAGAAAGCTGCAATGCTACTGAATGGAAGAGGAATGAGAGTTATAAGAGAGATTGGTATTTGAAAAGAAGAGACGTCTCACATTGGTTAAATTTTAACAGATGGGATGGAGAAACTACCGCAGGTAGTAAGTTAGTTCTGATTTCTGATGACTTTTAACGGCTGCGCATATATTGGACCAGAGACATCTGAGTGATGAGTAAACTGGATCGGCAAGGCGACTCCTTCATTAAAATCGAGTGAAACGCGTGTAGTTTCTTTTTGACCGTCTTCAAGAGCATCGTTGGCAGTCTTTTCTGCCAGACAAATATCTTCATAGATGAATCGTTCTTCATTAGGTTTAGACGACTTTTCTTTAGCCTTCTTGTCTTTTGACTCTTTGGTATTCTTTGAGTCAATCTGTGATGGCTCCGTTTTGATACTGAAAATATTTGTGGGTACTTGGTGTTATTGTTTGTTTTACAAACTCTGTTTCTTTTGTTAAGCTTCTAGACTGGCTGGCCACGTATACACAGATAGGCTATATTTAATTTAACTGTAACTTTGTAGATCCAATATGCTTTAGCCCATTCAGTTTTTAGTATTACTCTTAGTTATTCCATGTTCCAATTGATGATAGAATGTCAAGCACTTAGGCAAAGAAATGCTGACTGATATTAATATCCTTTAAAATCCACAAGTAAATAAATTACTCAGATAAATTAGTTTGTTTTTTATATAGTTTTGATAGTACCTTACAACAGAGATTACATACTTTGATGATTTTGATTTTCGACACGTGACAACCAGAATGGCAAAAATGCACAAAATGAAGATCACTACTCCCGCGACAATTCCAGCAGTTAGGACTGCTAATAAATCATAACAGTAAAACATCTATAGGTCTATGGCATTATTTCAGTTAATATGAAAGAACTAACAGAATCTGCAATAAAAACCTAAATTGTCCAGTTTTGACCAAATATTTTGATGATTCAAACTATATAGCTCATGCAGAAATTGACAACATTTGTCTAAGTTCATCATAACCATCATCATCATCATCATCATCATCATCATCATCATCATCATCATCATCATCATCATTATCATCATCATCATCAGCAGCAGCAGCAGCATCACCATGATCATGATCATCATGATCATCATCATCATCATCATCACCATCATCATCATAGTGGCTGCCAGCCAGCTCATTGGCGGCAATAGCTAGACACAAAATTGTTCCATTTATCTCTTTCTGTTGTTAATCTCATTCCATCTATTATTGTCATTTGATATCTTTCTAAGTCTTCTTTGATGTTATCTATCCACCTTTTCTTGGGTCTTCCTCTCCCCATTTTGCCTTCTTTGTACGTGTAGAGTGTTTTTTAGGGGGAGTCTGTTGCTTTTCATTCTATTTACGTGTCCATACCATATGTCTTTTTGTTCTGATTTTATCTTGGCTATTATTGTCTCTTTCATCCCCAGTCTTTTCCTGTTGTCTTCATTTCTTATGCTTTGTAATCTACTTACTCCCAATATCTTTCTCAAACAACTCATTTCTGCCACCAACAGTCTGTTTTCATCTGCTCTTTTCAATATCCATGATTCTGATCCATAAAGCATTTGTGGAATAATGATAGTGTTGTATATTTGAATTTTTGTGCTGATCTTTATTTCTTTTGCATTCCAAATATGTCAAAGTCTTCCTGTTGTCTGTAGTCCCTTTGCTGCTCTCTTTTTAATATCTTGTTCGTGTCTTCCATCGCTTATATTTTCTCCTCCCACGTATGTAAATTTTTTTACTTGTTTTATGTTATTTCCTTCTAATGATATGTGTCATTATCTCTCTTTTTGTTGACTGCCATGGCTTTAGTTTTTGCTGAATTAATCCTGAGCCCAAATCTTCTGCTTGTTTGATTTACTTGGTCTGTATGCCTTTCTAAATGTTTCTTGTCTAAGTTAATGGTAAGAAAGTCGTGAACAGGGTTATTTCTAAGATTGTGAATTTGGGGGTGTCGGGAAAATCTTGGGTGTCGGAATTTGGCAGTCCTCTACTGAAAAAGGCTGACAAGCAAAAAACGTTATTAAATCTCAAAATAGTCTGACAAGAAAAAAAGGTCATCCGGGATAAAAGTTGGGGGTGTACTTCTTCATTTGGGTGGTGTTCAGGGCTAATTAGTATGCATTTTGTATACATACCATTGTCACATTACCAAATTTTGGGTGTCGACCTCAAATTGGGGGTGGGGTGTTGGGGGTTTTAAGGGGTGTAAAAATATCTCTGGTCGTGAATGTATGGAAATAGGAATCATCAAGGTTTAGATAGATAGATAGATAGATAGATAGATAGATAGATAGATAGATAGATAGATAGATAGATAGATAGATAGATAGATAGATAGATAGATAGATAGATAGATAGATAGATAGATAGATAGATAGATAGATAGATAGATAGATAGATAGATAGATAGATAGATAGATAGATAGATAGATAGATAGATAGATAGATAGATAGATAGATAGATAGATAGATAGATAGATAGATAGATAGATAGATAGATAGATAGATAGATAGATAGATAATCACATTTGCGAGGCGCATTTACCAATGCGCCGCTGCTGTTACGTTAAAGTAAAACGTCTTAAGGTTGGTAAGAAAGGTGAGCGTGAAACCATATGATCGCCGCGTATAGTTGTCGGGAGAGCGTTCCAATTTTGAGGTCCAATAGCCTTGAAGTTACGATCACCAAGTCTACTATGAGTTCTCGATGTGACCAGCAACCGAGTGTCATTGGATCGAAGCCCTAAGGATCTTTGCGTTTGTCGAACAAGTTGACAATCCTGAGTCAGATAACCGGGCGCTTCTCCATGCAGGCATTTGTCGACTAAAGAGGTGACTTTTAACTCTATGCGCTGCTTAACTGGCAGCCAGTGAAGATCATGAAGTATAGGAGAAATATGCTGCCGCCCCGAAGCTTTAGTAACGAAACGAGCAGCTGCGTTTTGGACTGACTGCAGTCTCCGTATTTGTGTCTCCGGTACTAGGCTCAGTAGACGCAATAGTCTAATTTGGTGCTGATCGTCTTTGCGGCCTCTGTGGATAGATATGCAAAAACGGTTCCGATTTGCCTCAGCTCGTAAACACTACCTGATACCACTCTGCTGATATGCTGCGACATAGTCAAGTTTTCATCCAATGTCACCCCGAGATTACGTACTGTGCTAACGCGCTGTATTACGGTGTTACCGATGCTGATCCGCGTCAACGCCGATTTTGCAACCTTACATTTTCGCTCAAGGCAAATAAGCTCAATTTTGCTCGAGTTGAGTTTCATTCTGTTTGTCCGAAGCCATTCTTCAACTTCATTTATGCAGTTCGTCAGCGTCACTTCCGTCTCGCTAGCTTGATCAGGGTAATGGCTGTGGTAGAGCTGTATATCATCTGCATAGAAATGCTTTATTAGCTGATGCTTAGTTACAACGTCTTCTAGCTCACTAAGAAATAGCACAAAAAGCAGCGGACCAAGTATCGAGTCTTGTGTAACTCCGCAGTGTTTCTTCACTGGGGCGGACAAGGCGCCTTCATAACGAATCTGTGACGTCCGATTAGATACATAATAATGATTCGATACATGATAGCGCTTGCTCACGTACACCTAACTTTCGGTCTAGTTTTGAAAGCAGAATTTCGTAGTTTACGCCATCAAAAGCTGAGTAGAAAAGTTGGGACAGGATCTTGATCAGATGTTTTCACCGAGATTTAAGAATGATGTCTCGTATTTCGGTCGCACACTCCAAAAAAATTCCGTTAATAGTGAGGGAATTTTTAAGAGAATAATCCGTCTCCTATTACTGTACGGAATTTTCCCTCACTTTGAGGGAATACAAATATGAGAGAATGAATTCCCTCATACACCATTGAGGGAATTTTGAGGGAATGCATTTACTTGAATAGATGTAAATAAGTGAATTTAATCCCTCATTCGAAGTTTGAGGGAATGATGAGCAATGCAGTTACATTGCCAAAGTCCTGTTAGACATTCGTCATTGAAGGAAATCTTAATATCCGGCAGCGGGACGTTTCCGAGTTCAGCTCTGATGCCATCAACCTTGGTTTGAAAGAAAGCTGAGAAGCCTTCAGGAGAGAGACATGCACCGGCAGCAGTTTTAGAAGTTCCACGTTCGAGCAACCGTGCAATCGATTTCCAGAGTCTTGACGTATTTTGGGCATTTTTCTTGAACCTCTGCAGCCAGTAGTCATCCCTTTTCATACGGAACAGACCAAATTTCTTTCTCATCTCCACTACCCAGCTGCGTCGCATCGATTGATCTCCTGTCTTTTTATACCTTCTCTCCATGCATCGGCATCGCCTGCGCGCCTTCCTGCACTCGTCGTCGACCCATGGTGATAATTGATGTCGACTCGATTTGATAATATGTAACGGAGCAAAACGATCAGCAAGGCTCTTCAGTGTTGAATTGTAGATGCTAACCATTTCATCTACATTGCCGTTCTCAGGCAGAGAGCCTAACGGACTGGATAGAATCGCCGCCGCAAACTGTGTTCTGTCAACTTTCTTCCAGCTTCGTACGGCTATGCATTGTGTAGGCGCAGTTATTCGTGGTAGACGATGCACGGACTTGACGCAAGCATGATCTGAGATGATCGATGGTGGATCGACCTCAACAACAGGCGCTGGACCGTCTCTGGTGAACGTCATGACAAGGTCGAGTGTATTATGAGCTCGATGCCTTTCCTCTGTAACATGCTGACGCAGGTCGAATGTGCTACATAGCTCATGGAACCGTTTTATGTTAGGATCGTCGAACTTCTGTACATGAATATTAAAATCCCCGCCAATGATAACAGGGCAAGACTGAAGAACCAATATCTCCAGTATTTCTGTGAATTCTTCATAGAACCTGCTAGTTGGACGATCCGAACCTGGCCGGTAGATAGCCAGAATGATGAAAGAATTAGCTCCGATAATAGAGAACCGAGAACAGATATATTCGAACGACACAACTTCCGGTAAAACTAGCGGCGAAAGCTTGTAGTATGATCGGTAGAAAACCACTATGCCTCCTCCTCTGCCTGTCTCACGAGAGTGATCGACGAATGTGTACTAAGAGCCGCAGATTCGAGCGAGACTTAGATCTCTTGCGTGACGGTGCCACGTCTCAGTCGCCGCAAAACATCAGCCGATGACTTGTTTGTGATGGACTGCACATTAAGCCATCCAATGGCGACGCCATTCGCAGCAGTGTTTACCAACGGCTTATTAGACGCAACTATATGGTGTGCATTGTACGCAATTCTTCGCCACTTTGGCCGCCATAGATGGTACCGAAATAACGTCTTCCTGATCTTGGTTTGATGCCTTTCTTTTCACTATCCGCCACTTAAGTGTTTAGAAGTCTTGAGATTACTCTTGTTTGGACAGAAAGATATTGGAAGAAGAATGAAAGCGGATGGATTCGAATTGCAAAATGTGGAGAAATTCACTTACCTTGGAAGTAACATGACACGAGATCTGGACTGCAAGAAAGAGGTAGCAACAAAGGCGGCGAAATCTTTAGGAAGTCTGAAGGCAGTGGACAATGTCTGGAAGAGCAAAGCAATAAGTCTCAAAATAAAAAAGAAGATTCTTGAAACATGTATTTTCAGCAACTTCTTGTATGGATGCAAGACTTGGTCCATCACAGAAGAATTGGAAAGGATAATTTTAGCATTTGAAAGAAAATGCTATAGAAAAATTCTCAAAATTGGATGGGTGTAAAAGATCAGCAGCGAGTAACTATGCAAGAAAGTCCAGCCAAAGGAAACCTTGATACAGAAAGTGAAACAGAAGAAACTGCGTCACTATGGACATATTTGTCGTATGAAAGATGACAAAACGATCAAGACTATAATGGTGGAAATAATGGACGGTTCCAAAAAGAAAGGAAGGCCACACAGGGAATGGTGTGATGACATTGGTGATTGGTGTGGAAAATGTCTGCAAGAACTATGTCATGTAGCTACGAGCAGAAACGTTTAGGACAAAACTGTACGGTAATGATCGCATCAGACACCAACGTGCGCTGAACCCATGGTTATTGATGAAGGTGATGATGATGATGATGATGATGATGATGATGATGATGATGATGATGATGATGATGATGATGATGATGATGATGATGATGATGATGATGAAATAACTGGACACTTGGTTCAGCACTGAACTGATTATTAGAACATTATTGTATAGATGTAACTTACTTACTTACTAACTTACTCTCTCCTGTCTTAGGGTTTTCGGTGCTGCCGTGCATTTCTTTATCTAAATCAGAAAAGTTACATAAAAATTACGCCGTTTCTTCTTCAATTTACAGTCACGATTTGTTTAGTCTTATCATTTAGACTTTTATTTAAGCTTTTACGGTACGTCGTACCGGCTCCTACCGTCACAAAAAGCGCTGCTTATTATTGGGCGTCCACATTGACTCATCGCTTGCGCTTGACGGTCACATCAGCAGTGTTGTTCGGTCCTGCTATTATCAGCTCCGAAGGATTAGCAAGATAAGCCGCCACTTACCAACCTCGACGGCGACCATTCTGATCCGTGCTACTGTTGTTACTAGGGTTGACTATTGCAATACTATTGCAACGCAATAGTATTATCTGGGGCCTGCCTGTGTACCAGCTTAGTCGGCTTAAGATGATTCGCAACGCCTCTGTCCGTGTAATTTTTGGAGTAAGAAGGGGAAAAGATATATACCCGTTTCTGAAAGACAAATCACATTGGTTGCGTATACCGAAGCGTATTGCCTTCAAAAGGTGTATGCTAACGTTCCGAGCATTGCACGATCCGTATCTCTCCGACTACAGTACTTGGTAGCCATAGCGAAGGAAGAGGTTAGGAAGGGAGAGGAGAAGGCAGGGTATTGCTCCGGTCGCCATTGTTCCTAGATGCGCCAATGTTAATATCCAATTATGCAGGCCTAGTAATGGAAGAATTGGAAGAGGTCCCTGGTGGAAGTCTGGAGGGTGACACCACGATTTTACAGCACTGGGTGACACCACCCACAGCGACGCCACTGAGCTCTGGTTCACCGACTTCCGTCTACTAACAGGTGTCTTCAACTTAGATCTGTTCTTGACGTTAAGCTGGCCGTTCCTCCTCCTGTTAGGACGATTAAATTAGGAGAAAGATCGTTTGCTCATGGAATTACTATTCTTTGGAATGCATTACCTGGTCATGTTACAGGATAGTAGAACCCGGAATTATTCGCTGAGAAGCTCAAACGCACTTTTATCAGATTTCATAAGAATTGTAAAGCGCTTTTGACTTTGGCCTTTTCTTCCATGATTTTAGCGTTATAGAAATTGACATATATAGCCTACTAAACTAACTAACTAAACTATCATTTCCTATAATTCCTAAATTATCTCCTAAACGAATAGGTAGTGAAAAACGACGAGGCAGGTTGAGCCGTGGTGTGATACTGCTGCATGAAAACGCATCAGTTCACAAGTCAAAGAAAGTCATTGACGATCTAGGGAATGCGGATTCCAGGAACTCAGCCTCCCGCCATACTGTCCAGACCTGCACCGTGTGACTACTTCCTGTTCAGAAACTTTGGGAAACACCTTCGAGGACAACGGTTTGGATGTGACAATGACCAGAAGGCCGCCAGGCGGGGCGCCTGGCGGCCTTCGTTTCGGCCTTTGTTGAAAAAAGGGGCCTTTTTCAACAAAGGTGCCCAACAACTGATGACCACAATGGTTGAAATTATTCGTAGTACACGCAGATAGATATATCAACCGACAACATGCATCCCTTGAGTCTTACCACAATTGTTTATATGCCAGGTAGACAACTTATTGAGTGCTCCTTGTGTATTTATTTACGCAATTTTTAAGAGCTGATTGGTAGGAACTGTGTTTCAATTTAAGAGAATGCTCGTTTCAAATTGCTTATAATTATTCACCCAGACTGATATTGAAAGCATGCAGCCTTTATTGGAAAAGTTGTCAAGTTACGTGATAGGCATTTTTGGGAAACATAATTCACTTGATGCACAAATCTTCAGTTATTGCACTTTAAAATAAATTATATACTGTAGTTCAGTTAATTACGAATTAACAACTGCGGCAAATTTAAAATTGCTTAGTGTTATGAATTGCCCTTTTATTAATTTTAAGCTTTTACGGTACGTTTTACCGGCTCGTACCGCTGCAGAAGCGCTGTTTAATATGGTTATCAATATTTACTGTCAATCCCACAGTGATACTTTAGTTATTTTAGAAATGTGGGCGTACAGTTTTTCTATAAAGAATCACGATTTTCTGCAAATCTAATTGAAGTTCCCCACATCGTATATATTTCATATTTATAATGCCCAAAAATGATTGCTTGCTACAGAGTGATTATTGATATAGTCAGTATTGAACTAGAACAACTGGAAACTGAAAAGTTTATTGTTCTAGTGAATAACTGATTGATCTTAAACGCATCATTTCATTGATTGCGAAACAAATGGCTGGTGATGAAAACTAAGCATTCATTTCTTTTTATTTCATTAAATTTTGTCTTTTTTTATTACCTATATTTATCAGTGTCAAAACCATAATCATATTATCATCAAAATTAATGAAATTACCCAACGTAATATACAAGGTGGCTCAAAAAACCGGACTAGACACATTTAGGTTTGCATTCAATATAATCCGGTTTTTTGCGCTACCCTGTAGATAAGACAAAATTAATTAGTGCAGCTTAATTTTTAAAATTTATGAGCACTGTGCTAACCTCGTTTTTCGCAAACTACTGAAAACTTTTTATCGCTGCAGTGTGATGCTCTCCACTGACTATCATTTGCATAAATGGATATGCATAAATCTCCATCAGTACGCATTGATGCCTCGATCCAGTTGGTGTATTTTACTTCTTCATCTTCTTCTTTTGATGCTGCTGAAGACGAGTGAAATCACTTGTTAAGTTAAAATATAATAAATGACAACAGTACGAAATATATCTTATTGGAATAATGATTCCATGATGAATTTCACCTACAACGATGAATCAGTTTCATTGTTATCAGTTTGAGGCAAAAAGTTTGCATCCAGCTGAATTTTTTAATCTAATCTAATGATTTTTAAATGTTTGCTTCTTAAACTCTGTAGATCTTAACAAGCTATGGACGACTGAGGCTTTTGAAAATATCATTTTACACAAGAAACCAAAGAAGATTAATTTCTTCATAAAAGTCATAAATTAGAGTGTATTTACAACAAACCTTGGATTTCTAGGCCGGTTTTCCATACCCAATAGTCTTTTCTTAATCCAATCCAAAAAGCAGAATTTAGAATTCTCAAACCATTAGAAATATGGAAGTCTTGATCAGTAAGAATGGCAAGATCTCCTTGCCCCGCTAAACATGATTTTCTGGCATTATACCAAGAAGAAGTCACATTATTTCCACTTGGAACGAGACAACCATAAGTTGCATTGGCAGCAACTTGATCTCTGCATTGACGACCTAGTGACAGCATTGGATATAAACGTTTAAATGAAATGTTGTCATTAGAATGATCAAGTGAAGATTGAATATATTTTGAATGCTGATCTGATTACACTACTCAACTATGATAACGGATCTATTATCTTATTCAATGGCTGAGGGCTTCTCACCTTTCTATTTAGGAAGTAGAAATATGTAAAAGAGTCGCCTATTTTAGATTTAAATGGACCCAGATAACAATTAATACAGCGTTGTCCAACTTTCATGCTCTTGCGGGCCGCACAAAAATTTTTAGACCCTTGGCGGGCCAAGCAAGTTGTAGCACTTAATATTGCATAATTATGACATATGTACGGCATGCCATATAAACTGTTATAAAATAAGCAGAGGTGTAATTTAGGAATGGAGGCAGGGAAGGTACCGTGGCCTCAAGGAAATGAAGAAATAATGTATTAAATAAATAAATGTGAAATGTGCAAAAAATTGACCAAAAATTGTTAAAAATTTGCCAAAAAATGTCTTGCCCCGCCCCTGGGAAAAGTGTGAAATTACGCCACTGAAAGTAAGGCTATATACGACTAGTGTAAGACTAAGACTAGGCCTAAGTGTTAACAAAGAAATAAAAAACACTTCGGTGGTAACTGCTATAAACAGCTATGTTGCTATAATATTATCATTTTAACATAGTATTCTAGTTAAAATTAAGTAGCAAGTAAGTATTAGTATTCTACCGGCTTAGTGTCTAAGTTAGATTTAGTAAGACTAGTGACAGTCATTCGATTGATTCTGTTCAATTTCAACCTAATGATCCATTCTATTCTATTGAGTGAAGACTTTATAATCTACATGTAGTGCGAGCACTGAGATAAAGGTTTTTCTCTAACAATTCCAGCAGTATCAATGCTTGTGGCGCCAAGTCGTATACAAGAAACGAGAGTGTTTTTACATTAGCAAACTGCTGAAAAAAAATTAAAAATTTTAACTGAGCGAGAACGAGACTTGCGGCGAGATGACAAATGTAAGTAATAAGTAGCAAATACGTAAGTTTGATTACCGCCGTCACCTGTGGTGTGGATCAGTAAGCAATTTGGTAACCTCCTAGTCCAAGTATAGTCCTATAAAATAACGGTAATAACCGGTCCTATAGCAAAAATTGTTATTTTCCCAAACTCAGTGGAGGGCCGGATGAAACTGGTCCGCGGGCCGGATCCGGCCCGCAGGCCCTCAGTTGGACAACCCTGCATTAATGTAAATATGTCACGAAAATGTATGATATTTCCACTCTACAGCTTCTAAATTATTTGAGACCAAATAATTTAGAAAATGTACCTTTGTATTGGCACAAATACGAGAAACGATTCAAAGGATCTGCTGGGCTTAGTATGCTTCTTGAGGGCGCCGGAAGTTGGCTTATCACCACGTGTGTTTCCACAGCAGAACCAGAAGATATTTTAACTGAAAGAGTACACAGAAGCACAGCATTGGCAATGTAAGGCTACGAAGTGATAAATGTTTTATCTTGCATTTCTATTTTAAGCTAGTAATTGTGATGCTCGTCACTTGAATTTTCTTGGGTTTCGGTTTGAGTTGCATTATTAATATTATTATTATTATTATTATTATTATTATTATTATTATTATTATTATTATTATTATTATTATTATTATTATTATTATTATTATTATTAAGACAGCTTATATAGCGCTGAAGGCCATAGTCAAAAGCGCTGTTCAGTGTTGAGACCGTTGTCATGTCAGTGAAGAAGATCATGGTCATAAGAATCCTCCAAGATTTTGATAAGGAGTTCGCTACGGCGACTAAGTCCTGTGGTGAAGTTTTGACCAGGCTCGCCGAGAGAGTGTATGAGAGATTATCCAAAGGCCCTGCTATCTGTAGGGGGCCACGGCGGGTCCGCAAAATGTTAACACGTGGAATTACTGAACAGTGAACACGCTGAATGGGCGGTTGGGGGCGGGGAAATGGCGGTTCCGCCATGTTGATGACGGAGGGTACATCCAACACCGGAGTTCCGGATGACCTTTGTTTGCCAGTCAACCTATTTTTCGGTGAGTTTTTAAAAAAATTAGTGAAAAATATTGCGAATGACCTTCTTTTTGCTTGGCGGCCTTTTTTGGCAAGGTTTATTAGCATTTAGTGGGCAAAATACTAACAATGAAGTTAATACCTCATTCTTGCAAAGCGCTTTTGACTTTGGCCTCTGTTACCTATGCCTAAGGCGCTTAAGAAATTGTCATGTATAATAATAATAATAATAATAATAATAATAATAATAATAATAATAATAATAACTCACCATTTGTATAATAACTTTCATTCAGTGTTTGACCATTGATCCAAGTCCAGTCATTGTAGACTCTCCTCTTTCCTGCCGTCCATACAGCATTAGTCCTTAGTTCATTTGGTGGCAAATTGCTCAAATATGTTTGAAATACCGCTTGTCCTTTGCTGCTTCGAATGATTGGTAGAGATGAGTTTTTGTCTTGACAAACTCCATGTGCTTCATACCAAGTCTGTTTTGTATGAGAGCCAAAAAAATAACAAATTCCTCCTCCTCTGGCATTGCAGTCATCATAGGATCCATCTCGACTGCCAATTGCGAAACAGACTTCAACTCTCAGTATTCCTGTAATCAATATACCATGCATCACTTGAAGTTGCATAAACACCGTATAGGCTACATAAAAGTTAACAACGCAGATATTTTGCGTAGACACTAACATCAAATGAATACTTGCATTTTGAGTTTTTTCTTTATTCGGTTAAGATCAAATTAAAACAACCGACTCATCTGATAATAGAATATTTAGTCTTACTAACCCAAAAATATAAAATAAAGCGATTTAAACTCTGCATTGTTGAACTTCCTCATTTTGTTGAAACATTCATTCGTTTGTCTGCCAATTGCAATAATGAGCATTTGAGCACTGTCCGATGCATTATGTATTAACAGAAGCAGCCCACACAGCTGATTGACATGAACTACTGTTATTTGCTATGAATGGGTGTAGATTAGAGATGTGCCGGTACAGCAAAATACATACCCTACCCGTACCCGTGGAAAAACTTTTTTACCCTACCCTACCCGTACCCGCTAGCGCTATACCCTACCCGACCCGTACCCGTAAGCTGTGTACCCGTACCCGTACCCGTAACCGACTTTGGTTGGAATTTGGAGTTTTTGGATTTGGAATTTTGGACCCGTACCCGCGGGTGCGTTTACGGGTACAAGTACTACAAGGACCTGTACATGGACCCGTGAACCCGTATCCGTTCCTAGAGACTATAGAGAGGCAACAGTGAAATAGGGGCTACGAAATTGGGATAACTATTCATTGTAAATAGCACGCATGTTTAGATTAGGACAGATCTAGTACTTAGGAATCAGGATAATCAGTCAGCTAGCCTAAGCCGACATGAATGGGCTTGTTTAAAATATTTAGTAGATATCATTTATCTATGAGCAGGCATTAGAGCTCAAGTTAAACCACAAAAACTTTACCAGAAGAACTTTCTCGGTCAAAGAGTCCTTGGAGGAGTCAGAGGACGCCATTATAGATTTATTACTGATGATGTCAGATTACGTCATCTATATTTCCTTTATGTTTTCAGTAAGTAAAATGCATGCTGTCTGACAAACTGAACGCGATGTACAAGTTATACTAATACACTTTACTCAATATTATTTTTCTATTATTGCATTGCTAATTTGCTATAGTAGTGAGAAATGAAAATATAACTTTTCGGGTAAAACGGGTATACCCGTACCCGTAGCCGCTATACCCGTACCCGTAGCGCTGTACCCGTACCCGACCCGTACCCGTAAAATGTGTACCCTACCCTACCCGTACCCGCGGGTACGGGTACAAGTAGGGTATACCCGCGGGTACGGGTATACCCGCACATCCTACTGGCTATTGCAAATTTTGAAGGTAGATTAGCAAAAAATATAAAACAGAACAGTAAAAGTTTCTACAAATATTGTAATAGAAAGTTGAGACGAAAGGACACAGTCGGTCCCCTCTTGGACAGCGCAGGATGTGCAATAACAGACGATGTAGAAACTGCACAGATTCTAAATAACTATTTTTGTTCAGTATTTACAGAGGAAAATACAAATACTATGCCAGAAGCCAAAATTGTGTTTGATGGAAATGAAGAAGAAATGCTAACAGATATAGTGTGTACAAAAGAATGTGTTATCAAGGTTTTGACCAATTTAAAGACAGACAAGAGCCCAGGATTAGATGGCTTACATCCAAAGTTTCTTTACGAGGTTCGAAATGAAATAGGACATGCAATTGCTTTGATAATCAATGAGTCACTCAGAACTGGAGTAGTACCGCAAGACTGGAGAGACGCATTAGTCAGCCCACTGTTCAAGAAGGAAAACGAAGTGAACCAAGCAATTACAGACCAGTGAGCCTAACATCTGTAATCGGTAAAGTTATGGAAAAAATACTGAAAGAAAGCATTTTGGAACATTTGACTAGGCATAAAATTGTTAAAGATAGTCAGCATGGATTTACAAAGGGGCGTTCATGCCTGACCAACCTGTTGGACTTTCTGGAGGAGGTTTTGATAAGCTAGACAAGGGCAAGGAGTAGACATAATATATTTAGATTTTGCCAAAGCTTTTGATAAAGTACCCCATATAAGGCTGGCTGCCAAACTGAAGTCCTGTGGAATAAGGGGCAATATTCTCAGATGGATTGAAAATTGGTTGAAGGGAAGAAGACAGAAGGTTGGCATTAGGGAGGCCATTCGCAATGGGCAAGAGTTATCAGTGGAGTGCCTCAGGGCTCAGTGCTTGGGCCATTGCTTTTTCTAATATATATAAATGATATCGATGAAGGATTACTGTCCAAAATTTCAAAGTTTGCCGATGACACAAAGTTATGCAGAAATATAGACTCGGAGGATGATGCAAAAATTTTACAAGAAGATCTAAGGAAATTGTTTCAGTGGTCTGTGGACTGGCAGATGCTTTTCAATATTGATAAATGTTCTGTAATGCATGTTGGGAAGTCTAATAATGGTAATGAATATTCTTTAGGGGAAGGTTCTAACCACAACAGAAAAAGAAAGAGACTTGGGGATAATCACCCATAGAAGTATGAATCCATCTCACCAATGCATGGAGGCAGCAAAAAGGGAAACCAAATGTTGGGAATGGTGAAAAGGACAATTGTGAGTCGTGACAAAGAGATAATCATTAAACTTTATAAGTCATTAGTAAGGCCTCATCTGGAATACTGTGTTCAGGCTTGGAATCCATTCTTGAAAAAGATATAGAACTTTTAGAAAAAGTGCAAAGACGAGCAACGAAGATGGTCAATGGGTGCCATAATTTAAGCTACGAAAAAGACTTCAATATTGTGGACTGACAACATTAGAAAGGAGAAGAGAAAGAGGGGATTTGATAGAAACATACAAAATAATGACTGGGAAAGTAGATGTGCCATATGATCGATTCTTTACATTGGCACACTATAGCAGCACAAGAGGCCACAAGTGCAAAATGTTTAAGCAGAGGGTTGGTCCAAGAAAGAAAAACTTTTTTAGTGCAAGGGTTGTGGACAAATGGAACAGTTTGGACGAGGTGGGAGTGACAGTTGAAACAGTGAACGGATTCAAAGGCTATCTAGATAAACTAGGTTATTGAATGCAGATGGTTACATCAGTGGTTTTCACACAGGCTTACTTAGCCTCCTAAACCACTTAAAATCACATTATTATTATTATTATACATCCCTAGTGTAGATCCTGCTTTACTGGGACCATGTAATCTTATATTTAGACCAGCGATCCGCAAAACCACAGCCCGCGGGTCAATTTGGCACGCAGGAGGTTTTTTGCTTGACTTTTGAGATCATGCCATAAATGGATTTAGAAAATGCTTCTGCTGAGAAATTTTCAAAATCATCCCATACAAAGAGCGGGTCTGTAATTATAGTAAGCTTGTTTTATCTATGCATTTGATTCACCAGCTCATAGCGTGAGAGATGGATCGATGTAGGGTTGGGTTTCTGAGGGTTAATCTCTTTTTCCGTAATTTGCATGGAGTGAGAGTGGAGTGATTGACAACGGCCAACTGTCCATTCAAAGTTAATTTATAGTGATGATAGAGTATCTGAGCAACGAGGTATAGAAGGAGAAATAAGGGAGAGGGAATGGTGTACTCCGTGTTTTTGTGGCTGGTTCTAACAGACACACAGGTACATCAGTTTGGAGCAATGCAATTCTCATAACATTTAGAGGCGAATCGCTGTGCAAGGGTGTTCTATTTGACCTGGGAAATGGTTCTGCTTAGAGTCATTTTTGATATTCATTTCATATAAGGTGCAGGTCTGCAAACTTGTTTTTATTTACGCATTTGATAAATCTGCGCACAAAGCTAGAGATGGACCGATGTAAGAGATGGGGTTCTTGGTCAATCGTCTGCTTTATAATCTATAGAGTTAAATTGGAGGGACTGGTAAAGGTCATTGCTCTTTGACGACAACGGACAGCTCTGCGGTCAAAGTTAAGTTGGCGATGAAAAACTATCTCGGCAACGAGAGATAGAAATAGAAAAATAGGAGAGTGGATGGAGTTATCCGTTTTCTATGTCTAGTTTTCACAGACACATGGTTACAACAGTAGGGAGCAGGAAAATTGGCCTGTAAGGCGATTCGCGTAACATGGGTAGGCGAATAACGAATCGTCCTGTAGACTTATCGTAGTGTAAGCGAATTTCCGAGTAGGCGAAACGCCGTGTAGGCGAGTTGTCTAGTAATCACATCCGTTCATGCACTCGTACACCATCACTTGCATAGAATACTCTCAAACTTGCCTGATCCTGATACGTTGGGGGACTCGTTTTTTTATGCTACATTACTCCAATGGAACCCTGATAAAGGAATCCATTATTACATTTTTCTGCAACAGTCCAGCTTATGAAATTATTGCACAAAATATTATGTGTAAAAATTTCTCTTAATAAGACTTTGAACTTAAATATTTTCTTCTTGTCCAATATCATGCTTAGCCAGGAGTTATTAATTAGGGTCGAGAGAGTTAATTAAGAACTGCGAAAATAAATTGCTACAAATTTTACTTCCTTGTAATTTTACTTCCTTGTGAAAAATGTTTGCGAACCTCTGATTAGCGCAAAAGTGATTATCTGGTCACGAATATTGAAAAACATCTTCCGACCACTGCATGAGGTCAATTTGATTTATGACAGTCAAAGATAGTCCTTGTGACTTTCACTAGCTGCGTATTTTAAAATGTATGTTTGTCATGTGCCAACATTCGTATAATTAATTGAACCAATTTGACGTCGCCTTAAACAAATAATTGTTTTGTGGAGTTCGTGTATAAAAATCGAGTCCTATTTATTAATATGCACTAAAAGATCTGGGGCGGGAAGTTAGCAGAGTGGTAACAACGTTGGATGATGGAGCAGGAGGTCGCGGGTTCGAGTCCCGCAGGAGCCCTAAAGGTCGACTCAGCCTTTTTCGTGGTGGTAAAATGAGTAGCAATGGCAACATTGCGAAGGATAGGCGGAATGACTGCCCACCGTCCGCTGATGAATGGCTTAACCACCTATGGGCTGATGGTCATGAAACAGAGGATCAGCACCGGCACCTACGGACACAGCGCCTACGGATGAACTTTACCTTTTTTACTTTTAATAAAAGATCTAAAATTAGCAAATTTCAAAACTATTCAAAATATACTAATGAAGACTGCATCTATGATCGTGACGACAAATCTGTTTGTCTATTTCAGTCTAGCCTTGTTCTTTTCAGGATATTTTATGCGCACAGCGCTGGACGATGAAGCAGAAAGTCGCGGATTCAATTCCCGCAGTAGCCCTAAGGTCGACTCGGCCTTACTCGATAGAGGGCGGTGGTAGAATGAGGAACAGCGTTAAGTTGTGATGTAAAACGTGGGTTTGGGGAAAGTAATGACAACCTACCCCAGATTAATGGCTTATACCACCTACGTCGCTGACTACTTAGACCGGAGATAGGCCTCGGAACCCAACGCTCGAATTCGAGTACGGGACCTTACTTTTTATATTACAGTGGAAGCTCCGTATTAACCTACAAATTATTGTAAAAATGTAATTGGCTCCGGCAGGAAGTTGCTAAGAATACCCACAAAGACTTATGCTTTTGCTCTCCAGCGTTTCCACCCAGAAGAACCTACTCTAGAAGCAATATCTTTGGAAAATAGAAGAGTACGAGGAGATTTAATCGCGACATATAGGATACTAAGAAAATGGAAGATGTGCCAGCAAAACAACATGAAGGAACGCGAGAGCATAACATTAGACTGTCTAAGAAATGGGTTGGGAAGCTGACAGCATTTTTATTTCTAGAGTGGTCGTCAAATGGACAGTGACTTAACCACACCCGGGTAATATCCGTGTTACTTTGCTATCTGCCAGGGTTGAGCATGGATTTGCAATATAAAAAGTTAGCTAATAACTTTAATGTTTGGGTTCGTTTACTTTTGCACAGCCGTGTACAGCATTGCAAACTATACTTGCACTGTTCAAATAGTTAACTAATGTCTCTGGGAAACGTGTCACAAATAGTAACTAGAAGTGCTATAGTACATTCATTGTGTTTGGTTGATCTATGGACATATCGAATTTCAGTTATGCCAATCATCGCCTGTCCGTTCCATTTGTGTCCTCTCCCGACGTGGACTCTGAAACTCTATCTACGGGAAGATTGTCAGTTGCTATTTTAATGTTCTCCGGGCGTCGCAGACACCGAAGATGAAGACTTGGTGAATGATTGCAGGTAGCTGAAGTAGGCCTACTGTTGAATCGCATACAAAAAGGAACCAAATGCTGGGAATGATGAAAACGACAATAGTGAGTCGATATATATATATATTATATATATATATATTATATATATTATATATATATATATAAAAATTTATATATATATATACATATATATATACATATATACATATATATAGACATATATATACACATATATACATATATATACATATATATACATACATATATATACATACATACATATATATATACATATACATATACACATATATATACATATATATACATATATACATATATATACATATATATACATATATATACATATACATATATATAAAAATATATATATATATATTATATATATATATATATATATATATAGACAATAGCATTTGGTTTCCTTTTTTTGTATGCGTGCATGCATGCATGCAGCAGACAGCGTGCTAAGCCTGATACTCACGGCTGTGGTCAATCGTCCAGTGGTCAAAAGTCCGCTGTGGTCAATCGTCCAGTGGTCAAAAGTCCGCTGTGGTCAATCGTCCAGTGGTCAATCGTCCTATGGTCAATCGTCCAGTGGTCAATCGTCCTATGGTCAATCGTCCTGTGGTCAAT
The DNA here is from genome assembly GCA_018105865.1 of Metaphire vulgaris. NCBI lineage: Eukaryota > Metazoa > Annelida > Clitellata > Crassiclitellata > Megascolecidae > Metaphire > Metaphire vulgaris. The sequence continues at coordinate 15,231,799 of CM030843.1, forward strand.
AGTCCGCGTACCGTGCGTATTATACGTATTTCATCATCGGAAATGAAATACGCCGTATGTATAATACATACTGTAGCATCTTCTTCATATTGTGAACATTCAAATAAAGTTAATCTTGTTTACTTGCATCTTGTTAGGGAGATTACATATATGCAAGTTCCAAACTGACCGCATCTTAGAACAATGCTCAAAGCAGAATATTTATTCAGCAAATCACGATTTGTGAGCAGCAACTCAATTTTTATTAAATTAATCAGCTCTTAGAGTTCAATGAAAATGTCAAAATTAATATTATCGCAATGTCTTCAAATTATATAAAACAAGAATCTAAATAAAAAAAATTCTTAAACTAAACGTTCAGCCAGCGATGAAGTTCGTTTGTACGATTTAACTAAATCTTTATATTTTAAGCGTTCTCAACAATCGAATGCATAGTCTTACTCATAATAACACTATCACCAGCACAGCCAAGACTGGATATTGAACCATAATTAATTATTTCATCATGTCTGTCTTGAACTCTGCGACCCAGCAGAAGGACTCGCAGGAGGAAAGGTTGTTCCAGATAAGACCTTAATGTCGAAAGGCGTTAAAGGAGGAAACGGTCCTGTCATGGACGTCGAAGATATTGTTGGTGAGCCTGCAATTACGTTCGCAAAACTACAATCTCGTAAGAGTATCAGAGATTATGAAATCGACTGCCCTGTGTGTTTGGCTTTTAGTGATGATTATTATGCAAAGTTGTAAACGACGACAAATTCGTGGTGATCATGATTTGGATATGGGCTGTCGTATTGCTATCTGGCTGCAATATTTGCAATAATGACGACAGTGACGATGATGATCAGGGGCGTAGCCAGAAATTTTATTTCGGGGTATAATGTGATTTGGGGGATATGTATCTTTAAAAAAACTTTGAAAATCTTGAAAAATACATTAAAATTTTAAGGTAGCCTGATTTTTGGGGTATATATACCGGTATACTCCCCGTCGCTACACCCCCGATGATGATCACAAAGACAGTAATGACCTATTGGTGAATTTTCATACTCTAATCCAGTGTACTTGTGGCATAGCAAGTAACGTTTGCCCAAACAGGAGTTCAGTACCAAAGACTGTAAAAAAAGGACGCAAGATGGCAGGGTGGGTTACGCGAAAGTGGGTTACGTGGGTTACGGTGGGTCAGGCTGACTTAACGGGTTCAAGCCCCGTTAGCGCCCCTAGTGGCTTTCACACAGGCAGTAATGTCTCCTAAGCCACTTTAAGCCATGCTAAGTTCAAGTAAGTAAGTGCTCGTCTATGTTCCTGATCTGCTGATCAAAAACCCAATTGTCTAATCACTAGTAACAAGAAAAATGCCCCCAAACTATACGATGTCATTTTAATTTCTTGAGATTTTATCCAAACACGTCAATAGGTTATACCATAGAGTCTTTGTATCCCTAGGATGTCATCGCGCTGAAGAGCAAAATTCTTCTTGTAGGAATAATATGCGTACATGACGGCATTCCTGACTCTGGAGTGACCCAATCCAAGCGCGTGACCGATTTCGTGCGTCGCTACTTGACGTAGATTTGTACCTAAAACAACGAATTCCGTTACAAGTTATTCGACGAACGATAAGTAAGTAAGTTAAATAGCGCTTTCAAAGGCAGCACCAAAGTAGCTCCTTATTCATAGGCGCTTAAACGATACTTATTTGCAGAATCGATTGGGCATACTTTAATGCTTCTTCGCTGCTATACATCTCTGGTATTAGCAAAGTAAAACAGTAAAGTTTTCCCATGCCCGAATTCGAGCTTTGGGGCCGGTGCTGATCTCCGGTCTCTTAGGCATACAGCGACGCAGGTGGCATACGCCATTAACCTAAAATAGGTTGCCAGCCAAACGTCTAGACCCGCGCTTTACTTCGCAGCGAACGCTGCTCCTCAATTTGATGTTATAACTGCCCTATAGCGAGTAAGGCTGAGTCGACCTTAGGGGCTCCTGCGGGAGTTGAACCCGCGACCTCGTGCTCGATCGTCCAACGCTGTTACCACTCTGCTATATCTTCCCGCCCCTGGCATTAGTAGCCTAATTTCAATCGGATTAAGACAGTTTGACTATCATTTCCTGCACTGAATTCTTGAGTAAGTGCAAATAAGCAAGTAAATAAGTAAGTAAGTGAGTAAGTTAATATTTGGTCTGTATCTACTATAAGCGACGTAAAAACACGTAATAATCAAGAAACGACATCCAAAGCGTGATGCAGAATGCATTCTGTGTTTGAAATAGGTAAGACATGTGGATTGGAAGTGAAGATAAAATCTTATACGGTAATAAAATAGAACTCGCGCAGTATGATCAGGGCCGATCCGACGAATAATATTTTTAATTCAATTTTAGAGTAGACGAGATGTAATGTTTCCGCCAGTGGCGTATCCAGAATTTTCGGAAGGGTGAGGGTTGGTTTTCACTTTTGACCGTAACCAACTTTCCAAAAATCTTGACAACCAAATTAAATAAAAGTTCCTCGCCTCTTAAACGCCGTTACATTCTACTTTCTACACCAAAGGAGGGTTTGACCCACAAAGTCGCGTCAACAAATTAAAAATGCATGGAAACTCATTAAAAATATTTTGTTTTCGGCAGCCAAGAAAGGGGGGGTTTACCCCCTGGCTACGCCACTAGTTGCCGCCCCCAAACAAACAATGCTATAATACTGTTATACGAACAAGATATAACTAGGTTATTATCGCCATTTCTATCACTATAGTTTTCCTGTGCATGTTTCATTGCATTCATTATAAATGACGTCCCTTAAAATGAAAAATTATCGCTGTAGGTCCATGTCTAATAGGCTATCCATGCGTACTGAAAGAATAAAGGTGGTACCCCAGAGCTACATCGCTATAATAGAAAATGGCACGCATAATAGCACAATATGACAGAAGATTCTTAGGTATGAGATTTCATTGCTCTGGATTGAAAATATCTTAGTATAATGTCATTGGATAGGTAAGAATATAATAGAAATGGCATGTAGTTGGACAAAAATATGACATGGTGGTGACCTGATGTTACCTAAAATTGCAACTATTGGGAATTATATATATATATATATATATATATTTATTTATATTATTGTATATTAGTATATTATTATTATATTATTATATATTATTATATTATATATATATATATATATATATATATATATATATATATGAAAGACAAGTTTATTGGAATTTATTTTGGCGCGTTGAACACATTTAAAAAATTAGGCTATAGCAGCTTATAGAAATCTGAATCTAAATTAGTGGAAAGAGAAGAAAGAAGAGGCGACAGTTTCCTCCGAGTTCGCTTAGATTACATTCAGTTGTCGGTTATTTATTTTGTTTGCTTGTTGTCTTCAAATTTGAAATAAATAATTTCCTTGTTAATGAGGATCTTATGATATTAATTTTGCTAGTTTAATGCATTATCTAGGAGCCTCGGATTTAAATGAAATAAAGTATCAAGATTCTTTTAAAATTACTTTTAGAATCAATAAGCACATTTTTTTGGTTGCTAGCAATAATTAATTCTGGGAAAACCTAACATGGCTGAAACATGTGCAGGATGATAAATACCGTGTGGTATTCGAATGAAGAAGGAAAGACGCTAACCGTAAGAACTATTTGTCCACCTTTCGTCGCCGTCAAAGTGAATCCTTCCGTCTGTAGGAAGGAAGGCGTGGGCCAGAACTTTCCCTGGTCCATCAAAAGGGTCCCCATCTCCGTGGTCGAGACGAGCAAAAAGCAGCTTTAACGACGCAGATCTGGATTCGGATTCGATGAACGAAAGTGAAGATACGTCGCTCCAATCCTTTAGCAAAACAAATTCTAGATTCTTTCGACATTACGAGCAAAATGTTGGTTTTAATGCTATGTTATCATAGGTTCCCAGTAATAGCCATGGTCAAGATAAAGTTACTTAAGAAAAGGTAGAACATTAGAAATAGATAGCTGGAAAGAAATGGAAAAATATTGCTAAACAACACAGGAATACCATATAAAGATAGATAACATATTTCAAATTCTTGGAGACGAACAAGACGTTGTTACAATATGGGAACAGTTCAAAGAAGCAATCACCGCGGCTGCTAGAAAGGTAGCAACCGTGATAAAACGATAAGAGAAATCAGCAGTAGACGAAGACGGATACTGTATATTGGATCTAACGGATGAAGCACCACAGATTACATTTGTAAGCTATTAATTATTATTCGACAGTACGGCTATCCAGCCGTGATTGATATGTCGGACGGTGTCGCGCCTGGTCGATATTTTATCGTTCAGGGTCATGGCATAATGCACAGGGCTAGAATTGAACCCTCAGCATGCAGGGATATGTCAGAGGAAGAGCTTCATACATTAAGATAAAGAGTTATCGCTCATTTTCGGATTTGTTATTTCAAAGCGAATATATTCTTCTATGATTGAGGGCTCTCACGTAATCTAAAAATCTGTAACCCATATTCAGCTCACGGTCTTCCACTTCAGTCCCTTTTCTGACGGTATCAAGAGCCTCTAGATCGATGTCATCTTTTTTGGATTCGGCGTTTTCTTTGCCGTTTTCGTCATCTTGTCTTTTATGTCTGCTGCACGATTTTTTTACATCGACTTTTAGGCGATATTCGCTCGATGGATTTACACAGTGTGGATGTATCGAGGGATTTTCACATGGCGGCAAATTATTTTGAGTGATGCTGAAGTAGCTCTGGTGATCTGGAACCCTTGAAGAGTATCCGCAATTAGCTAGTTCAGAAAGTTTGGTTGTTAAATTCAAATCTGTAACGGAATCCAAGCGTGAATGTCGTCCGATTTTGTCTGGCGATCAATTTCAGACAGCAGTGTGGTATTCTTCTATTAGATTTCATTCTGACTGTGAAAGAACGGCTGCTTATAAGAACGCTATATTATTATTGGTCAATATTTTCACCCATTCAATTTTTCTTGACAAAGCAGCTTCAATTATTTGAAGAGATTTCATCTTGGTGCTGACCTTGAGCGAGAGTTGAATCAAGCTTCTTGTCACATTTACTGGAAGATTCGAGTAGTAGTTTTGGAAACGATAAGTAAGCTTACTTCTTGGCCACTTCGTTCCTAAAATCAATTTCAAGTCATCGTCCATCGACTGTGAGAAAACTGAAAGCTTTTAGTTATGACTCGGGCATTGGAATTTCAGATATCTTCAAGGTATTTCCCGCATTTGCTCTAGCAATGATAGCGCTATCGAAGTCGGCTGACAGAAAGAACACTAACAGGACAAATATTAACAGGCCTAGTCATAAGACCTCAAATTCAGAAATATCTTGTCGTAAATTAGTAGTTATGCATACTTTATTAGAATTATTATCGTCATTGAACCACGAATATACTGCAGACGGAACGAGCATCGAAAGCCTCGTAGCCATAAAGTTTGTGGAACATTGGAAAATTCCTGAGATGTGGGAAGTAGACATGGACGAAAGTAAATAGAGATGAGCAGATGATGGAGCTCAAAGCTATAACATGAATCGTCCACATTCAGGCAGAGTGCGACTGCTCTCAAAATGCGTGATAAAGAGAAAGAAAATCTAAGTAATTTGATGATAATCTCCGTGTAGTGGCCCGTTTGGTCATGTACCCATACCCTAGCAAATAGCCTGGTAGTACGAAGAATGAGGGGCTGGAGTGGATTAAACTGTACCGTTCGAGATCGGAGTAGTAAGGGGTCGCCTAAGGACAAGTCTAAGCGCATTGTTCAAGAGATCATTCGTCTGTATTTAAGATTTGCATCTTCTTAAATTATTCGTACCTGTTAAAGTGTATCTCTTCTGTCGACCAGTTGAAATAGTGTCGGGAAGACCGCATCGGGGAGTTGCCATGAGCTCTAAGGTTGCATTGTCGGCAACGCCTAACAATAAAATATTGACGAACGCTATCAATTTTCCTAAGACACAAATATAATACACATTCGACTTTGCATTAATTTTAAGCTATGAAGACTCATGAATTGCACTGCAAAACGTCGCCGTGACTGTAGATTTCGACTTGTAGTAACAGAATTATCAATGAAATAATGACAGAGAAAGTGGCACAAGAACAACGCACCAGTGATGTTTAGTCCATATTGCCTTTGATACGCCGCTAAGGAGTTTTTCAAATCAAATTCGTTTCCGATGTCGTTGCTGCGTAACCCAGACTGCCAATATCCGAATTGAATCAGGTAATTCTGAGATAGAAATCAAGAATATGATCCAGAATGAAGAAAAGGAATAATGCATAAGAAATGAAGAACTAAAGATGTTTAATACAAAGAAACCTTGTTTAATTACAAAAAGAACACTCACAAATGTTTATGAACAACTTTATTTCGCACATGGCAGAGACAAACATGACATAAAATGATAATAAAGATGATGGAGACAAACATCGAAATAATCTTAAGTAAAACAAACAAAACTCAAATACATATTATTTATTTTATTTATTTTTTTTAAATTTTTAATTTTATTATTAATTATTATTTTATTTAGTCTATTAATATTTAAGCGAAACGCGTATTTAAATTTTCTAAAGAAATTATGAGGAGTTAAGGTTTAAAAAGTTGACTGTATTATATATATAATAATATATAATCTTTATTCGCGACAAGCACAGCATCAAATACTACACTGTGGTCCACTAAATCCCATTTTTATTGTGGCTATAACTTAGTCAAAATGTCACTAATCTTGATAAAACTCGGCTGAAATATAGCTGAGAGAATCCCAACAAACCTATGTTCAGGTTGTTCGCAGCATGTTTTATCTGAAGTGACTGCATGTCACAAAACAAAGCGCTTCGTAATCTCGATAACAGTGACCATATTGTTAGCGACAAATGTGTTCCGACAGAAAAAGATAATGAGAGGATGGCAAGAAGCATCTCCTGTAGCAGCTTGTCATGGTAGTACAGTAGACGTTGTTCACCTTGATATCCGGCTCAATGAAGGTGAGACTCATGCAGCCCAGGTCGGATACAACAATGTAAGCCATTGCTGGCTTCATGAACGTTGGGCATGTCCGAAGCAGTTTCTCAGCTGTAATGTCACGTCCATTGACTGTAATCGGAGCGTAAACCCGGTCATTTTGTAGGTAAACTGGTGGTGTCACTTTGAAGAATTCTGTCCAGCGCATTATTCACAATGATCTGCATTTTAGGTGCACGAAAAGACGCAATGAGCAAGATTTAATAGCAGTCAAATGCGTAGCACGTTTCACGCGATCGAAGTAGTTGTAACAAAACAACCGGAACATAGATGTGTTGTGGATTCTTACAGCTACATTCCAACCGGATACTTTATTATCAAGATTGATCAAAAGTCTGACAAAGTTATAGCCAAAATAAAAAGTATTTGGGATTTATTGAATCACAGTGCATATTGGCAATATTGGCACAATGTATTCTCGAACATAAGACGAGTTTAATTGCAGTAATTATGAAACAATCTTAGTTTCTTACTCTCACGTCGTCCTTCGTTCTCGGGTTTCTTCCACTTTGTTGACTTGGTTGACTTTGACCAATTGGAGCAGCCAGAATGGCAGTCAAACCAAACGCCACTATACAACATCCTAACAGTACTCTATTCATCTTGTCTGCCTCTTGTTCCTTCCTTAATCTCTGAACCAGTGTTTCGGTTTATCGTTGGACTAACGTGCCGACACCAGTCTGTTTTATAATGAGCATTGTCACGTATGATGTGACTCATAATCAGAAAGTCATGACTTTGTGAGTTGACGGAGTCTAACTTTTACTGATTTCATTTCATTTTCTATTCACAGCGCACCTGAAATCGTGATAAAGGCCTATTTTATTCGACAGACGGCGTCATACTAAATAAATGCAAGGATTTTTATGCAAATGCCACCAATTGATGATGTCATTCGATGGAAGTTGAATGCATTCTAAAATCCTGTTCATGAAACTAATCCTAGGAAATGAAATGGTAAACATTACTCATCATGAACGATTGATCATTCTGTTCGTTTTATAATGATGGTCGTGTGTTTAATTAAGGTGTGGCATAGTGTTTGTCAATCCAATGAATTTTGATTAAATTCTTTAATGCATTGAACACAATGCCCTTGATATATCTGACTGACTGTGTAAATTTACTTTGTAGTTGAGTCACTATTAGAAGACAATTTTTGCCTCGCAATGATACTATGGTAATATTAAATCTAGAGCCAAATCACGTCTCTTTCAGTCTCATCTTCCATGCAATCTGTCTTGCTGCTTTTCCACTCCCACTGTGACTGATATCTAGAATTGACCTTTCCCTGATGAAAGTTAAACGTCGGCTAAAACTATTTCAAAGCTCGATTAAGCACATAGGAATAAGCACTCTGACTTTTTAACAGCCACTACGATAGCTGTTTTAGAAAACGCTATCGAAATACACGATATTTTTCTTACTTACTTACTTAAGTGGTCTCGATGTCTATGTCTACAAAAGACAGTGACATGGTGGGTGATTTCACTGCGACTGAAAATTTCCAATATTTGTTGTAGAAATTTAACATAGATATGGCGCTGTAGATGTCACAGAGCCTAGAGTCTACTTTTGAAATATGTGGCTATATATGTGAATAAGTGATTACATTAGCCATGCTGTCGAATGCATTGAGGTCGACTCATTCTGTTCTACAATATTCAGTGCAGAAATTTTGTTAGTGGACGGAATTTAGGAAATGAAAGATGATTGCAAACTCTACATGTACGCTTTGCAACCTGAAATCAGCTATGATACATTAATAAAAAGAGCTTAATCAAAGTTGAATAGTACGCTACTTTCCTGATATTACTTCAATTGCATGAAAATGTCTATGTGGTGGGAATTGCTCTACCGCCAATTATCTTGTCCATTTTTCTGTTCAAGATTATGTTTTTTCACCCGGACCAGGTTGAAGGAACGCTACATTTCCCATACATCTCACGCACTGAGTTGAGCTACGAAGTGCTATTCTAAAGATTTCATTTATTCTGTTCATTTCATGGTCGAGTTTTCTTTAATTCCGTGCTTTATTATGCATGCCCACAGGCATCTAATGCGGTGAGATGCGAATAATTATTCAAATACAGAATAATCAAAGGCGAGTCTGTTAGAGAGGTGTACACTAAGTACTAAGAACAGTTGAATCTGCTTAATCGAACGGAACCCAGTACTAGGATACGTTGCGTTTCATTAACTGCAAGAACGTATTGGACCTGTGGCGAATGCAGATTATTTTAAGGATGTTTTTTCTATAAAATTTACAGCAGTAAAGCTTGGGAAGCAACAATTGACTGTCAGCAGAAGGCACAGTATGCTGCTCTGCTGTTCAATGTCCCATTAATCCGCAGCACTGCAGGAATCATCGCCAGTCAACACCCGAGAAAGAGGGTCAGAAAGTACAAGTATATCATCTTACAAAAAGCAGTTCGGTGGTACCACTCCTCCAAAAGATTTTGACCTCGCTTTATAGATGAGACTGCTAAAATCTAAAATAATTGTCAAACCGCAAACTGGGGTCGACCCCAACCTCCCCGCCCCCTCCGCTACAAGCCCCTGCCAATTTGGACACTGAGTGACAACGCAGTTTCCCTGCACATTTTATTGAATGACGTATTAGCAAAATAAAGGTCCTGCCGTCAAATGCAATAGTGATCTGTGAATCACCTGTATAAACATGGTAATCAATATGGGCAAGTGATCGAAGTGAACCCAGTAACACGCTGTGTAACTGCGCAACTGCGTCACTATGTCAATTTTTATATAATGAAAGGTAGAGGTTCAAGCACTGAACTGCGTGGAATACTACTGAAAACATTTTCGTCTGGTTACAATATTTAGGGCCTACTTCTAATAGGATTACCTGCTTTCTGTCTTCTGTTCACCAACCAATTTTTATCCATCGAAAACTATTTCCTGCGAGTTTGTTTCTATTTGGTGTGCGAATGCTAGTTATTTTGGCACAAGTAGAATAAGTTAGCATCTAACTGCTTGATGCTATGACAGTATTTAGCTACTCGTGTGAAAGCTTCAAATCGCGAAAATTAACCAAAGAAGAATGTATGTTTACTTTTAATGTGCTTTGCCTTGCATAGAAGGTCCTTTATTACAGTTCGAGCGTTGGGATGCGGCGCTTTTCTCCGGTCTAGGCAAGTATCAATTTAGATGGTTTATGGGGCAGGTGCCATTTGCTTTCCCCAGACCTACGTTTTACCTTCGCAGCTCCTTCGCAGCTTCAGCTGCTCCTCATCTACCACCGCCCTCTAGCGAGTTACGACTGAGTCGACTTCTGAGTTCCGCAGGAACTCAGATCCCGTGTTCTTTCAAAATCCTGCTCAAGAGTGTCACCTTTTGGCATTTATCCGCCCTTGTCATGCATTAGAAATAGCAAAAAAACTAAAATTATTAAATGAAACTCTGATTTGAAAGTTAATGGATATGCCTAGTAAAGTTCTAAAAATTCTGGAAAATTTGAGAAAGAAAAACGCTGAAGTCTGAATTGACCAATTGTCCTATGACCAAGAAGAGTCTGTGTGACCAATCGTCCTATGACCAAAGGTCCGTGTGTCCGAAGTGAACTGAGAAGTGAGAACTTGCAGCCAAAAGTCCGATGACCAAAAGCCTTGTGACCAAAAGTCCGGCTACCGTTTTCATGTTCTTCAAATTGACAGTAACACTAAGGATATCATGAAGCACCTTTTAATACTGTTAAAAACTATTTCAGGAAATAAAAATATGAAATATTAACAAAAACATAAAGAAATTACTAAAAAAATATTCCATCATTTAAAATATCGACCAGCGAAACATTTTATGCATTCGTTAAGACTAAAGTGTTCAATCTGGAACGCAATAGTTGGTCTGTGGCTCGAAAATAAGATTGGCGACCGTCATGCTTAGTGATTCGCAACTGACTTGGAACAAATCTGTAGAAGAAAAACTGTAGACCTATTATCTCTTCTCCAGCCGGAACACTAGCAGCGTCCGAGAAGAATCAAGTACCAGCGACAATCGACAGGTTTTGTCATTTGAGGAATCGTCGATGATGAACTCGCCGGTTGCCTAGCGGTTGAAATAGGTGATCTAGTGGTATACGCTGCTGACGAGGATTTTAAAGTTGGTTGCCTGGTGGCTGAAGTAGAGGACCCAGCTGTAGAAGTTGCTGATGAGGATTTTGAAGTTGGTTGCCTGGTGGTTGAAGTAGAGGACCCAGTTGTAGAAGTTGCTGATGAGGATTTTGAAGTTGGTTGCCTGGTGGCTGAAGTAGAGGACCCAGTTGTAGAAGTTGATGATGAAGATTTTGAAGTGATTATCGAGCTTGTCGAAGTAGAGCTCGTCGGTTGCCTGGTGGCTGAAGTAGAGGATTCAGTTGTAGAAGCTGATGATGAGAATTTTGAAGTGATTGTCGAGCTCCTCGAAGTAGTAAAGGAAGAAGAGGATGATGATCTGGTAGATGATGTGGCACCTGGAGTCATCGGCCGTGCACCTGCGATTATAAAAGAAATTTATCGCAAATTGTATTAAAGTTGAATGCGACCATAGACTTTAATATCACAAGACAGAGTCTATGGTATCAGAAAGTGAGGCCAGTTTGCATGGATGGTGTGTCAAGGAATGTTTACCCCGCTGAAATCTTGAAAATTTTGGTACACTGTTGGAACGGATATCGTTTAGCCGTTTAACTTATTTAATGTGGACTAGTTGTTTACACTAGTTGTGTAATTGATCGTCTGATTTATGCGAATAGCCGCGACGTTGCGCAGTCGCTGCCGCAAATAAGCCTTCGAAAATTACATAGACATAGGTCACATAGTAACATAGGCTTATAGTCGTACAAATCTGCACTGCACAAAACGGCTTCAAACTCAACTAATAATCGACCTAAAAATCTACTTTTACGATACGATTATAGTATTTATATTCGGAAATCAATTGGCACGAATAAGAATTGTGAAAAAGATGAGTAAAAGATCAAACGGAACACATTTAAAGCAACTGTGGTACACCATATTAAAGCGGTGACGTCGTCCATAAGTAGGCGCTGCACTCAAGTAAACATAATAGCGCTAAAGAATTATGAGGTCTTCAAGATATCTGCGGGGTAAACATTTCTTGACACACCATCCATGCAAACTGGCTTCAACTTTGGCCTGACTTTGCCATAGATAGACGGCATCTAGTGTATTATAATAAATCTATGAATGCGACGACATGTATTATAGTTTATGAAAGAATACGAGAGAGAAACTGGAATTATGCCTGATCAGGGCGCCAAAAATCGAAATCGAGCAATTAAAGTACATCCGTCGCTTTGTACCCGAAATTAATTTGATATTAAAGGTAATGTTAGTCCCGTTAGAATAGTGGCTCTCAAACTGGGTCCTCGGTCCCATAGGGGACCACCAAGCGGTTTTAGGGGGGGGGGCGTAAAGGGATTACTTTCTAAAGATATCTCAACAAAACCTCAGAACACAAAGCACACGGATGTCTCTAAGAGTTCTGATCCCATTTGAACTTAAATTTGATGATTAGGATTTGCAATTTTATGATGAAATAGCTGATAGACAAAACAAGTAACCTATTATCTATCTGTTGGTTGAAGTTAATTCAAATGACAGTTACAAATCCACGTAGCAAGTCGCCCTCAAACCTGCTTAACTTCGGTGTTCGAATGGGACCGCGGACCCCAGTTTGAGGGTCACTGTTCAAACTGGACTAACATTACCTTTAATATCAATATTTGTTTCCGCGTTTGCTCTGTCCAGACTAGACTATTGCAATTCTGTTTTTGCCGGCCTTCCAAAGTCTTCACTGGCCGACCTGCATCGCGTACAAAATGCTGCAGCACGTCTGGTGGTGGACCTGATTTATTTGGCAATCACAAAGCCTATTAACATAATCGCTTTACTTTTGCCCGTGCAATGTACGTATTCTCACTCAGTGGATTTAAAATATCATTACTTTATGTGTAGGCTATGCAATCAAAAAAAAAACGTGGACAAATCTTCCTTGTTCATGGAAATAGGTCCCCTGTATGGTTATGGTTATGGTTCTGGACAACTTCTATAGCGCCGTAGCATGGCGAAGGCCAAAGTCAAAGGCGCTGTCAACAACGCTGACAAATCGACATGGAACGGAAGATTGTTCGTCTTGAGGGAAAGTCCGCTCAGATGGCACAAAAGAGTTCGCTGCCGTGTTGAAATCGGGCAGTGAACGCTTCAGAAGGCGGTCTTCCGCAAGAAGACGTTCCGTCGAAGAGTCAGCGAAAACGCAGAAAGGATGTTGAAGGACCGCATGGATGCTGGGAAAAATTCTCCGCGTGGCGAAAATCAGGCGGCGAACCCTCGAGGGCGGTCATCTGCGAGACAGTAATCCATCGCCGAACTTGACGGGAACCGACTGAAGATGGAATTCCGCGCACGAAACCGGAACAGTCTTTGCCCTTTACGGCCTGTAGGCTCCGTCGAGTGACTGGTGGCTCAAAATGGCGGTCCAACCACGCCGACACAGGCGACGTGAATCCGAGCGTTCAGCGCAGAGAAGACGCAAAGACCATCGCCGACCACTTCGAAAACGACGGCTAAGCGACGATCCGCGCGATTAGCGCAAAGAAATAAGCGCAAGACGTCGGTAAATCCGCCAAGAACGGCGACATTCCGAAGCACGGACAGACACGTGCAAGCAGCCAAAATGGCGCTACCGGAAGTATGTATGATACATGTATGTGCATAATATGGAAACGCATGAAGTATGCACAGTACTGCATATATGCGTGCAAATTTGCCATCCTACCATAGAGAAATTGTATTCCTTTGATGTCATCAGTATCCAGAGCAAACTTCTCTCTGTAGCGATAGTATGGAAACATGACGGCCTTCTTATCGTTTGAATGATCTAATCCGAGGGCGTGACCCAGTTCGTGAGTGGCTACCTGACGAAGGTTTGTACCTGCAACAAAGGAGCGCACAAGTTAGCATATGAATAACAATCATACTGTATAATGATAATCACTTATGCTCCACAGAGTAAACACAAAAATGAAACCCCATTTTAATGCTATGTGAAGTTTATGCATGTTTGTCTAGTACTTGTAGCCTATTATTAAATGAAATCGGTCCAGATCTTTGAAAAGCAACTAGAGATTGAACAGAAACAGATGCAGTATGCGGATGAATATGACTGTGAAGGAAATACGCTAAGCCAAATTCTTTATCTCATATGTTTAGAGACCAGTGTAGACCACGCTATAAGACTGCTCACCAGAGGCGCTGTTTGTCCAGTATTCGTCTTCGTCGAAATGAGTATTGCCGTTGGTCGGCGAGTAGGCGTGAGCCAGGACCGCTCCAGGTCCATCGAAACTATATCCGTCTCCGTGGTCGAGTCTCGCAAACAGGAATTTGATGTTGGCGGATGTTGTCTGCGATTCGATGAATGTAAACGGAGCCACGTCGCTCCAATCCTTCAGCATCCAAGCAATACGTGGAATTTAATTCGATTCAATAGGAGATTTAGTTTATCATATTAAACGGCTTAAGAGCAATATTCACAGTTTATTATTGTGGTAATAATTGTGGCATTATTTTGATTTATTGTTGTTTTATTATTGTTTCCGGCAGTTTAGCTTAACTTTCTTTATCGTTGAGAATATGTGGCAATCGGCATAGTCAAGTAAAAAGTAGGCATGTAATAAATTATTTCGATTAATCACATTTTCTGATGCTATGAATGCATTTTCGCAGCATACCTTAAGCGCAAGTTGTATTGCTCTGCGCGTCCCGTCCACTGGAAGATCAGGAGTGTAGTTTTGGAACAGGTAGGTCAACCTCAATCGAGGCCATTTTGATCCTGAAATTAAATTATCAATAACAGGCATGAATAGTCATGAGAACTGCAATCAATAAAGTTGACACAAAGTAAAATACATTTTATGAGCATAATAAGAATAATTACAGACACAAGATGCGCCGTTTTCTAAAACGGTTTCATTTTATGTCTCAAGTTAACTTTGAAGACCGAACTGGCATTTTATATAACACCATGCAATGCCCGCTCGATGCACGAAAACCTATTACTAAAAGGTACATGGGAAAATTGGTTTGCCAAAATGCCTCTTGTTAGATGGCACCAATCACATTAAATTTCGTATTACTGTATATGTTGGAAAACACCAAATCACAGGCTACATTGTCGCAGCCAATTGTTGTCTCGAATGCCAATATAATTAAGCAATTAATTTACATAGAAAGTGCATGCTTTAAACAGCGTAGGATGAATTGTCATTCTTTTCCTCCCCACTGGTCATTAATGAGCGTTATCTGTGTTTAACGTTTGGTATTGAAGAATTTAAGCCTAGATGTGTTTCAAGTGTATAACTTTTGTGTATTGCGTCAGCGAATTTCTTATACTAGCGCTAAAACTGTGTCACGAAGGTTGCACGGGTATAAAATTGAAATTTCGCATCACAGTTATTTGGAGGATAGAAATTTTTGATCGAATTTGCTCAATATCAATTTTTAGAATAACCGCAGAAAGTAAATTAGATCAAAATTCATTGCTCCGTAATACGAACATTCGAAAATTAAGCCTACGAAAATTATGGCGAAAACGCCTTGTGCTTGAGTGCTGTAAGGTTGCATGTGATTAGATATTTCATAATGCATAAAACTCAATTTGATTGGTTCCGCCTAACACACTACCGATTTTAATGTATTCTTGCTTAATATGCATCTCGAAATCAGGGACAAACACATTCCAATGCTGTCACGCATCTCCTAATTTTCAGTTTGCAATCAAAAGTAATAATTAATAATTATGCAGTTTTTTTACCGAATACGACAAATCTCTTCCTTCGTGCAGCCTTGGAATTACTATCGGAAACACCGCAACGAGGCGATCCCATCAGCTCCATTGTTTCGTTAGTCGCTTCGCCTGTAAGTAAAACACAGATCATCACCATCAAATTCTCAAAGACACAAATCTCGCATTGAACCCTGTTGCTGCTGCCTAATTGGTACGAATCAGATTAACCCTATAATTCTCAACACCTCATATCAACTTGCAATTAGGCTTATCGCAGAACTAAAATTAGAATCGGTTCTAAAGGAGGTCACGCTCACTGCGCATGCGTATGCAAATGTGGGCATTAGATAGTTGAATTCACGCGGTATTGTGTGAATTACTAAATAGATTTCTTAAAGTTTAATTTGTTCCGCGATAAAATTAAGTATGCCCATCAAACACTGTTGTTATGGAACATGTGCAAATGACAATAGGAAAACTGACATTTGTTTGAAAGAAGGGGTTCGTTTTATACAGTTCCCCGGCCCGTCGAGTCGTCGACTGACAGAGCAAAAGCAGAGGTGGGCTGTAGCATGTCGACGAGAGAACTTTACTATCGGGAACATTACCAGATGGACATACATTTGCAACAAGCACTTCTTAGATCCAACTGGGCCAACTCCGATGAATCCGGATCCTCTACAGGCCAACTCCACACATCATGCAATCCTACCTTCAAATAATATCAAATTGCATATTTTCATGGACGGGGCACAGGGCATACGTTCAGTAGGCCTAACTGTTAAAGTTTGATGCCTACTAGCCAAACGGAGTGGCGTCATTTGCCAAAATTGCCTAAAATTTCCCAAAATTTGCAAAAAGTGCCTAAGATTTGCAAAAATTTTTCAAAATTTGACCATAAAATTATCTCGCCCCCCATAAAAGTGTGAAATGACGCTACTGGTCAAACGTTTAACCATCCTACATGATATCACTGCAGTTTCACTCGTACTCGTGGGTCGTCGCCCACTAAAAATCTCTATAACTAGTTAATTTATTCTGGCTAGGGTGAAGAGCCAACAAGAAATTTGTTTAAAAATTATAACTCCAAATTGAAATGTTAACATTGAAATTCTCAAGATCGTCGTTTATTCTTTATTAGCATTGCTTAACTTAACATGTATGTTATATATATATATATATATATATATATATATATATATATATATATATATGTGTGTGTGTGTGTGTGTGTGTGTGTAGACAAATTAAGATGATTAAAAAAAACGGCATGACCACATTTTACTTAACGCTATATTAGACATTGCCTATGCACAAGTTCATCCTTTTTCCGGTCTGCACTCTAGCCAACGTTTTAATTCAACAACTGAATTGTTTGTAACATCACTACGGCGAAGTTTTGCTCCTGGAACGTCTGATTCTAACAGCTTTATTTCGAAAAACGCGCTGCTTGCAGTGCTTGACGCCTTGTCCACTAGCTCTTCGCTGCCCACATTTGCATAAACAGCTGAGCGCAGTTTGACCTATTTATTTTAATTATATGCATGACGTCACGGAATCGCTTAGGCGATCAGCCTAATTGATCGAAGGATTGAGGCACGCAGCGTGAGAAATACATCAACGACTTGACCAAGTTTGAGATTTACTCACCCGTGACGTTGAGTTTGAAATACTTCTGAAACGATCTCAGCGCGCTTTTCAAGTCATCGCCTGTTCGATTAGTTCTGTTGCCAGATCTAGAGTGATAATGTCCGAATCTGTTGAGATAAGTCTACAATAAAGACAAATTAGGCACCTCAACATCGGAAACACAATTTCTGTTTTATGACGAATTTAAAAAGACAGTTTAAAAATCAGTAATAAAATCGATGAACACTTAAAATAGTAAATCTCAAGATAGCATTAGCTAACTGTGTAATGTCGAATGCTATTTTGTATTTAATAAGTGAGTAAAGAAATAAATAAAATATAGTAAATTTATATAGCGCTTTCGTAAGCAGTAGGCCTACCGTAGTAGGGCTAGCTGCTTATTCTTAGGCGCTTGGTCAACAGTATCTCTGAATAATTAATTTTAGCCAAATGCAACGGTCAGCCAGGCGAGAATTAGTGTGTTAATCTTTTAATAGGAATCTCTATTGAATAAATTGCGCACAATTTTCTCACTTTTATTTCCTCCTTTGTTTCCGGTCTTCGTCCCCGGTGTCTTAGTGGTTGACTTTGACCAATGGGAGCAGCCAAGTTGACGATCACCAATCCGAGCAGCATCAAGCACAAGCTCTGCAGAAACGCGTTCATTGTGTCTTTATTCATCTTTCGATCTGAAGACAATATTTCTCGAAGGAACTGTTGCCCAGTCAGCTATGAATATCTCTTTTATACTTTTCGCTCAAATGCTCGGCCACCCTGTGTGAGTACTATTCGTCGTGATTCATGCATGGCCCATTCATGAACCGGGCTTGACGTTTCCCGCTGTGACATTGTACCGACGCCATTAAATGCGTTGTTCAGATCTCATTCATGCATAACATTACTCAAGCTGGTGCCCGTCCCTGCTTTCTTATTGTATACACAAAAAAGAGAACGTTGGGTTTTCATGTACAGTACATATATGGGCATATGTTTGTCAGTTAATAGGCCTTTGAAATGCAAAAAATGTAGCCATGAATGTCTAAGGAACAAAAAAGACGAGACAGAGAATGTTGAGTTTTTCTAAAGTGAAATTTAAATTCACATGAGTTGATGATTAAAGATTTGTAACTCATTAGATTTTTAAAAGCGTCTTTCAAGGTGCAGTATCTTCGTGCAGGTATAATTTTGAAACCGTCATGTTGATTATTATTACTATTAAACTGATTATTACTATTAAATTTCTTGTGCGCCATATTCCCAAATGACAGGAGAAAGGACACATTACAGAGTTCAGCTATACAAATGAAATTAAATAACAGTGATCATAAAAAGAAAACAAAATGAATGGAATACCATATAAGACATACTAGGAGTAAAAAAAATTAGAGTGGGAGTAGAAAGGGATTGTATACCTACTAAAGTAGCGCACGCACACACGCATACAAACACACACACACATATATATATATATATTTTTTTTAATGCCCTCGGTACTTCATTCCCGAGGGGCTTATGAAAAAATTGTCCGGAGACATACAGAAGTAGTGTGCTAACTCTCGTCCGGTTCGAGGCGTGGAAACGATCCTCGGAAGGCGATTGCGTTGAAGCGTTGAATTGCAACTGACAAACGCTGGAAGAGGAAACTGCCTTCCCTTTTGTCTCCGGATTGTTGAGCTAAACGTCGACCCAGCTCACGAAGAAAACAGAGAGCGTCGTTGTTGATGGGGCCTAGCGTCTCGAATGCAATGGGCAGGAAGATGTACTTGGCTGCCAGATTTTGATACTTGGACGTTTTTCTGACAGCAGCGGCTTCTGCGGCGGCTCCTGCAGCGAGCGAAGTGGTGGGTAGGTATGTTGGAGCAACGGTGTCTGCTACCGTTGCGTCCCAGACAAGGCTTCGGCCGGCTTGCCAGGGTATCAGGGTCATGCCGTCTGGCCTTTTCCCATCGGATCTAGAGAGACCAGCCGGCTCCTTAATGGAAGGGATCCCTGCCCTGACTAAAGCCCTCTGGATCAGGTCATTCAACATGAAATGTCGAGGGACACGGCCTGGACCCAGATGACACGACAGCCCGTGCGAACCGTCTTCCGATACCTGGACGCCGCAAGGACAAAGATGTATCTCGCACAAGTTGACTCCGAGACGGAGGCCAACGACGACTCTAACAGTCTCGTCATCCATGCGCAGGCCGCAGGCGGTTAATGGCAGCGCGTGTAGCCAATCGCTGGCGTGGTTTTCCGAGACTACTTTGAGTCGTGCCTGGTGATACTGTCCTTGGACTATTTGGGACAAGGTGTTTATGTCCCTCTGTATTAACGGGCGGTCCCAGGTGGATTGTTTGTGTAAGGAGTCGGAAGACGGTTTTGACTGCTGACTCAGGGAGCACCAGTCATTCCTAACCCGGGCTTCATGAGTATCCATGCTCAGGCCTGCCTTTTCGAGGATGGAGGACTGGAGAGGACGGGTGCCTGCAGCAGAAGCCAAGAAGGCAGAAGGTGTAAGCATAGACACCCGTCGGATCCCCAGGCCGCCGTCCTTGATTGGGAGTGTCGCCTGAAGCCACTGACTGTCAGAGAGCTGGATGTTGAGCATCTTGTCTAGGCCTTCGCGCATGGTTGCGTCGAAGCACTCTAGCAAAGGATGACCAGCGCAGGGGGTGCAGCGCAATAGATAGAGCAGCTTCGAGTGGCTCAGAGAGCTCCGTAGAAGAATGAGGGCGTCCTGTCTTGGGATTGAACTTAGACGACTGAAGGCCGTCTGTAGTTCCTCTATGCGACAGGACATGAGCGCCTCGAAAGCTGCTGCTACCTCTAGAGTTGCGCCTAGCAAAGTGGAGTCCTTGATCTGGATCTGCAAAAACTGGTCCAATACAGTCTTGGTCTTTGGTATTGGACCCCTGCATATAGCTTCGCACTTGCGGTGGTTCAAGGACAGCCCAATATATATATATATATATATATATATATATATATAGTAAAATTGTATATTCTCGATGGGATAGATATTGTCAGTGATCAGTTTTTTTGTCAATCTGATGGTCTTTCGGGTAGCATAGATCAAGAAGCATTATTAAGTAGTAGCCTAATGCAATATCAACGCAATGTGTCACATGGTATTTAATAGGTACAGCAGTAAGTTTTCTAAGACACTATTTTTAAATATGGTAATTATCATATCTAATTTTCAAAATAATACCATCGTTCAATATTTCAATATCATGCGTAAAAATAGATTACAGCGTTAACTTACCACAGCATATTCTGCCACGGTCACAGGTTCACAGCTGGTGTTAATATGCAGTAACGACGACGAATGTGTTATTCAATTGGAAGAAAGTTACGAAAATTTTGAATTTTGCATGTAATTAAAGATATATCTGATAAAGACGAAAAGCGACCTCTTCAAAATTGTCTCGTTTTTGAGGTTCTTTTGGCAAACGACAACTAAAAAGATGTGACAGGATTGGAATTATTTGAGGAAATTAGACGTTGAAGGAGTCGCGGGAATGGCTAACGGTTTGTCATTGTCGGCTTTGCTTTGAATTCTTTGTGATGATGACTGCACTTGAAATAAAATTATTTGTTGCGGACAAAAGTATTGGTATTGGTATCGATTTAGACAATAATACAATTTCATTCTAGTATTGGTATTGGCATTGACAATAAATACTTTTTCAGACAGTATTGATATTGGTAGGCCCTATCGACAATAGCGCCTACCTTTTAGCAGTATTATTAACACCCTGATCACCTGTAGCTAGTGTCAATATGAGTCAGCTACGCGGAAATCAGTCAGTTGGATACTTCACGACTACATGTGAATTCAGAACAGCGCGTGAATATTTAAAACGAAAATCGTATTAATTTTGTACACTATCAAAATTGTTTTAAGAGTTTCCGAAATTAACCGATTTTTAAGAAAATAAAAACATTTTCGTCGGCATTTGTCCTACTACAAGATCATAAAACAAATTAAGGGCTCTAAACGTTGACTGCTTCAGATTTTTGCCTGTTTTACTTGCTACCAAACGTCTCCTAATACTCCGTGTGAACAAAGTCCAGCATTCAAGATAATCTTAGAAAACGGCCTGCTGCTTTTGGCAAGGCTATGTTTGGTTAATTTTTTCGCTTATCACTTGATTCAGCAGCAAAATTCATATTGACTTAAATCTATTTTCCTAATACCTGAGATCTTAGACTTTGGACTTGTACCCGGCAATACAAACGTTATCGATCTGCAAATCAATTGAATCGCTAAACTACTCAACATTGGTTCCTGAATTGTCAGTATAGATACAGTAGTTAGTTAGAGAACTCGCGGGCTTCAGTGGGTCATTCGATGATACTGATTGGAGAATGATTTCCAAGCCACAAGTTTCGACTTCATACAAGCTCATCTACAAAATAGGACATACAATTTAAGCTTCAGATGCTTTTCCATATAAGTAGTTGACACTAAATGAGCAATAATGTTGGCAGAAATTTGGCAAACACTGTACAACATGCAGTAACTCAACGGGTTACACTAAAATGAATGAATAACTGTCACAGCCATGAATCGTGGTGAATCTATCACAAATTAAGAAGTGTCCTCATAACAGAACCAACCGCCAACTTCTGTCTCCAACAAAATAGCCATATAGTCAGAAAAATGAAGCACTTGGCATATTTTACCAGTAGAAAATAGTCTCTTACTGTATTTGGCCAGAGCACATGTCTTCAGGCACATGTAGGATCCAGGGGTGTTGATACAAGTCTGCACTGAACCGCAAAGTCGATCGAAACATTCGTTGTAATCTAGGAAACATAGACAGAGAACTCGTCAATAGAGAATACTATTCGGGAGTCGTTCTGTTTCAATTTTTTAAATTAAATCTAAACAACGTATGTTCTCTGGAATTGACGCCGATTGCGGATGAATCTAGAATACTCTCAATCGAAACATTTGAACATTAGAACTGGTGTAACAGAAGTACAATGCTATTGCTGCCACCACCATCATCATCAATCATCCTCATCCTCATCATCTTCCCCTCCTTATTATCATCACCATCCTCGTCATCGTCATCGTCGTCGTCATCATCATCATCATCACCATGATAATTGTTGTTGTTTTTGCTGTTGCAGTTGTCTCTGTTGCTGTTGTCGTAGTCTTTAATTTTCTAGTCTTTAAGGCAAATATGGATTCCAATTTGAAGTCTGATGCTGTCTGAAGTCTGTTTCCAAAGTTCACTTAATATTGTAACCAAAATCGCGGCCATTAATACTCGGTGGACGAATGAGCGAACAATGAGATGGGGTTTCCCTTGAAGCTACAGTGTAGACGAAGGTTAACTAGGTTATCCAACGGGATCCCATCAGTCTAGTATAGACTCAACATAAGTGTTATCAAACCGTAGGCGGTTACATTCTCTGCCATAGCGTTGGAATTTTATTGATTCAGAATCGGTTAGAAGACTTATTACCAAAACTTCGTTAACCTCTTAACCGTGTATTTAACTGTAACTCAATGTAAAATGGACGGATATATCCGGGATCCGCAGTTAAGGGGTTAATACGTTACAGATAAAAACTGAAGAAATAGAACATGTGTCTATTAGCATGACAGCTTCGTAATGTGTACTAATAGCTGCCCTAGGAACATTGCTCTGGGAGGTAATGACCAGCTTTGAGTTATTCTTATTTAAAACCTGACCTGCGCAGGCTTTTCCGTTCCTGGACAAGGTGTAACCAGGTTCACAACGACAGTAATAGCTGCCAGGTGTATTGATGCAGATCTGATCGCAGCCTCCGTTATCGATCTGACATTCGTCAACATCTAGGCAGATCAATTTGAATCTGATGTGATGGAAAATCATATTAGAAGCAGTCCAGTATTGATAAATATTGATAATATTGGCAAAGCAATAGGCCTACATGCATACAAAATAGAAGGAAATAGATGGCAAGGAAGACCAGAGAATGTATCGTTAATATAAAAAGAAAACTTGGAAATGAAGAATTTCATAAAATAATGCAGATGATTGCAGATTAAGACCGAGACCACAAGACCGAGAGAATTGGAATGGTTTTGTATCAAATTATTGTCGCCATGCAGTCAGAAAGTGAAGACGATGATGATGAAGTATTGATAAAATTTATTTTATTTATCAATATATATATATATATATATATATATATATATATATATATATATATATATATATATATGTGTGTGTGTGTGTGTGTGTGTGTGTATGTGTGTGTGTGTTTAAACCTTCATTTGACTTACAGAATCATAAGAATATTTCAGACAGAAAATACCAATTATCAACTTATATTATAATTCCACTAGGTCACTGAGATCATTACTGATATACTATCGATGGGTCATACATTTTCGATTTGTTAGTATTGTTCATTTTTAGTTTCAACAATCATCATTGAGGTGTAGTCAAAATTATCACCAAGACGTTGACATATATTTTTGAAATGAATGAATTCTTATCCTGAACGCTGTTTAATATGCTCAGCGCATCAAGAAATAGAAGAATAAAGCAAGAAAATTAAGACGAAATTCCACTGATACCGTCGCATGTCTGAGAAATCACCGGACGGGTGTCGCATTGTCCGTACTGACAGAAACACTGCAGCCCCGAAGATCCAGAACCCATTTCTTTGCAATAAAATCCTGCAAAATCATTTCAAATTGTCATTATCCAATGCGTTTGAAGCTTGCTGTTAATTTAATTTTCAAGAGACCCAATTCTCATGCAATCAACAGAGTGATATTTGTATAGGAAAAGAGGAACTATCTTATCACTGTCTACGGACTCCCTACACTGGTGGACTCTACACGTCAAGAAGAAGTTTCATGCTGGTGTCATGCCATAAAGTGTCCGCTGCCTTAAAGTGCCCGGTCGGACACTTCCTTGCAGCCACAAAGTGTCCGACCCAACATAAGTTGGGTCGGGCACTTTGTTCGGAAAACTGTCCGGGACAATTTACTTGCAATATAATGTCCGGGAAAAACCACTGCGTACGACTTTGGGGCAAGCTGTTCACCTCAGACTTGCTTTGCACTTACGAGTCCACTTTATAAATGACATAACGAGCGCCAACAGCAATATCAATGCATGTGTTGTTAGGGCAGCGTCTTAGTTATGTAGGAACTAGGGGTGTAACCGTAGGAAATTTTTCTGTCGCGATATCGTGGTTCTTTCTACGACGATATCGCGATATCGTCGTAGGCAATGATCGCGTGTATATGATCTTTGGTCATAGGGAGAAAAAGAAAATGGCGCCATGTTCTTCTTTCCTGTACCATAATAATAATAATAATAATAATAATAATAATAATAATAATAATAATAATAATAATAATAATAATAATAATAATAATAATAATAACAATAATAATAACTGTTTATATAGCGCAATAGGATATTTTTAACACAAAGTCTCAAACCGGAACTTCGGAAGATGGTACATTAATATTTATGAGCATAGTTTCTGTAGCAACCGAATGAACTCAACTTTTATAGCGCTATTAAAATATCCCGACAGCGAAAAACATATCGCGATATCGTCGTAAGACCAACTCCACGATAATATCGCGATATCGTTGTCGCGATTACACCTCTAGTAGGAACGTTACCATATTCAGCTCGGCAAAGCTCTGCCAGAACCGAAGCCAACGAGATGTCCGATATCTCATCCAGCCGACTCACATACCACCACTGATGATCGAACAATCGAGGCGGCGACGAGATATTCACCAGCTGAACTAGATTGACTCTCGGCGACACACCGACAGCGAAGACCTTGACTTCGGCGGCAAAGAGTTTCTCGGCCTCGGCCATCGTTGCCTGTGCGGCTGACGTCGCTGCCGCCGTCGTCAGAAGAACCGCTAGGTTAGCGGCGCCGCTCCGGTCTCCTCGCTCCGCAGTCAACTGGTCGCTGAGTGTGGCGTTCAGCGCGCCGGCGATATCCCTTTCGTTTCCACCGATCAGCGGCAGAGCACGAACGGCCGAAATCAGAGCGGTTTTGTCGTCGAAACTCGACAACCAGATCGAATTTCTGACCGTCCCGGCGAAGGTAACGATCCCGACCCGTGTCGCGGCTGGTCCGATGTTGAAAGCGCTGATTGCGTTGACCGCTAGACCCAACAATACCGACCATCCGTTAGGATTGTCGGCGTTCACGGCATTCGACGAATCCAGTATTAGAATCAGATCGATCACTTTTCGAGAGCAAGCGGCTCCGGCCGAATTGCAGACGAGCGTGCTCATGACGTCCGCCGTGCCTGCGAGTGTTCCGGAATTGTCGTTGACGAAATAATTATAGTTCTGCACTTTTGGTGGCGACGAAATACACGTGAGATCGTCGGCAGTCGCTTGTCCGCTTATTCCAACGCCGTACAAGACAATTCCGTTACTGTAATGGAGGTTTGCCGTTGTGCAAGTCTGCGTCCGATCGGAATAGCTAAGACCTCCGCCTGAGATGATGATCTCGACCTTGGGGACCCCGTGCCGAGCGCCACGATTGGCTGTGAACTGCACTGTCACGGCGTTGTTGAGAGCGTCGATGAGATTACCGTAAACCGACTGACTTCCCGCGGCTGGATACGGCATCGTGTTGATGGCGTTCAACAATCGGGCTTTATCCGCGTAAGTATTCAGGAAGAAAGCGTTGCTGGCCGTTGTCGAGTACAGCACCAGGCCCACTTGAATGGCGTTTGGACCGATGTTCCAACTGGTGATCAGGCGCGCCATGAAGTTCAGGACCGCTTGCCAGTTGGAGCAGTTCGGGTTCGAGAGATCGCAGACAGAACGGGAGCTGTCGACGAGAAAAACGACGTCGGCTGTGGCGCTGTTGCATTGAATAGCAGCTGAAAAGATTTAACACGAGTGATCTTCATTAGGGTAGTAAAGTTTCGTCTTTACAACTGGTGAGTTTTAATCTGTCACACAGCAGCGTTTAAATTTTGTAAACAAATATCCGAGGTCAATTTTGAAGATCAGTATCGAAGGTTTGCTTTTTAAGGTCAATTCAGTAGATTGGACTTAAATCTTGAAGCTGAATTTTAATTACAAACATATTTTGAAGACACATTTTCAAGGAAAAAAACAATTACACTGTAGTTACGAGACGTTCACAAGCACTTCTATGCAATAAGCATTATTCTTGAAACGATAGCAAAATATTTCGACCGCTTACAACATCCTGCGATGATCTATTGACAAATTTTAAAAAGTTTTTTTGGAAATGCAAACAAGAAATAAGAGTGATTCAAATGGGAGAATGCAATATTCAAATTAAAAATATCAACTTGAATGAATGAAAACTGCCTTTTAAAACTGGCATCAATCGGTTTGCCAATGCAAGAAAACCTTTTCTTAATCTTGGCATGGTAGGCTGCGTGCCCGGATTTGAAGCCTTGGCCTTATATGAGGTCAGTGTTTAATTCTAGGTCTTGGCCTGGAAGGAATTGCCCCAAGTTTTAAAATTGCCTTGGTCACATCCCAAATTTTTATGGCAGCTGTTGGCTGGGGATGGAAATTTTCCAATCAAAGTGTGGAGACTCAGATTCTGCCTACAACATTTTTTCTGAAAATTTCAATGTCAAGGTGGCTAAAATAAACACTGTCTGAGGGCCTGCAGGTGACCTCCATTTAAAATAGTTTGTTGCTTGATTTTCTATTTTATGATGCATCGAAAAGTCTGACGAGCAAAAAGGTCAAACGTTGATGTTTTGGCGGTGCAATTTTCAAAAATGCCTAGGGTTTTTGTTTAAATAAAGAAACATCTTTATTATGACTGCTGTCTGTAACTGAAAACCAAAAGCTGTTCAAATGCAGATCATAATAACTAAAATGTTCACTGAATTATTACAATTTACAAAACAACAAGATTGATATTAGTCGGCTGTGGTGCTTTCTCTTTCACATGAGTTTGTCATTGTCAATGGTTTTTGCAATTTCAGGTTGTACTGTAGTGTGATATGTTTCACAAACTGATTTCCATTACGAGCCAAACTGCCGATAATATCGATTTGTGTTCAACACTCCTGGCCTGTCTGTCAGCCAGAAGCCAGGCCTCGGTCTTGTAGGTCAGCCTCATTTAATTCACGAGGACTTGTAACTGATGTCTTAGTCTAGAGAATAATTTTTATGTCCATCTAACATGTTTGTCATGGACTGCCTTGGTCACAGCAATTTTATAGACTTTCAGCACAAAACAGGGCAATGTTTTTTCTAGAAGGAAGTGAGATGCTATTGTAATTTTGTGAATTCCTTATATTCATAAATGTTGGCTTGGGATGACCCGATTTACTTGTTTGTCTCCCTTCCAAACATTTAAAATTCGTATTGATTCAAGAGTGGCTAGAATAAACACTGTATGGTCGTGACAGGTGGTACAAAAAAAAGTTTGTTGCTTGATTTTCTATTTTTTGATGCTATTGTTCTGACGAGCAAAACAAGGTCATTTCTGTATTTTCCCAATGCAACTTGTAAAAATATGCCTAGGCCCCTACAACGTCTTAAAACGACTCATTAAACTACTGTTGTCTGGTTCGAACCTGAACCGTTCAATATAATAAGTAGCTGAATTCATCTATTCGAATGTGCTCTTTACAGATATTCTGCGGGTCGTGATGTTTTTCTCATTGCTGGCTTTGTTGTCAAACTTTGTTTCAGGTTGTACTACAGTGTAATATGGTCGAACAAACTGACCGTTTCGGGCCAAAAAAACTGCGAATATCGATTTGTACTCAACACTCCTGAGGTCTGCAAAGGGGCACCCAGACCACACTTTTAGTAGATTTAATTCAGAGGACTTTGTATCTGATATTGAGATAGGAAGAAGACCAGTGCCATCTAATTCATGTTTCTAATTGTAATTAATTACAGCCAATTTTATATCTTTCAGCAAAAACTAATTCTAATCAATTACTTCAGAAATATTGAGATGCTAATGTAATTTAATGACTTATATTCATAAATGTTGCTTGAAAAACAATTAGTTGCTTGTTTAGCTATTCCGTTGATTTAAATTTCGTATTGATTGAGCCAGTGATTCAAAATGGTGTGTAGAGACTGGTTGTACAAATATAGTTTTGTTCTGGTGCAAATTAAACATTGGTGTTAATTCTTTCAAAACATGATAAACAATGTATTTTCCCAATGCAACTTTTAAGACTATAAAGCTGTGTTTCTACAGTATAAGTCTCATTAAATCTAGTATGATATATGGAATAAACTAGCCATTATAATAGAAACTAGCTGAATGTATCCAATCGACTGCTGGAAATTTCCAACCTTTTTGAACACTGATTGTATTTTTTTGGGAGGACCATAAATTGAACTCTCTCTGTTTATACCAGCTAAATTTGCAGCATCATATTGTACTTTGCT
The DNA here is from genome assembly GCA_018105865.1 of Metaphire vulgaris. Lineage (NCBI taxonomy): Eukaryota > Metazoa > Annelida > Clitellata > Crassiclitellata > Megascolecidae > Metaphire > Metaphire vulgaris. Next base: position 15,260,661 of record CM030843.1, read on the forward strand.
GCTATTGAAAGATCATTTGAGATGGATTTATTCTTGACAGAAAATGAAATCGACTAGATGATACTTTGTTTGAGTCACTTTTACTTACTTGAAATAATCTAGATTACCCAAAAAAATGCATCGTGATCACTGCACTTCCAATTGCTATGGAATTAGAAAGTATCTAATTCTAATTCTAATTAATGAAAATTTTGGCACCTTAATTCTACTTTTAGTAGAATTTCAGATAATTCTACTTTAATAATTAGATAAAGATAATTGACCCATCAATGAAGAAGACTGTGCCTAAGCCAATTTTCGTCCAAAAGGGACGTCATTTTTAGAGGGGAGGGGGTTTTATAAAAAAATTTGGCCAATGTTTGTGTTTTTATTTACTTTTTAAATGTAGAGTGGCCAAACAAATAATAGCTACTAATAGAATTGAGGTCGCTAATGTTGTCGGATCCAAAGTGTCTTGCCCCCCTGAAATTTGAAAGTGAAATGACGTCTCTGCCAGAAAGGTGAGACGAGCAACCCATTACATTAGCACGGTAGGCCCCTATAGGGAAGTTGGGAACGACATCGGGCAGACGCCATCTTAAGAGACAAGAAATTATAGAATTGAGTCAATGGCATTACAAAGTGATGGTACATTTAAGGGTACATGGTACACAAGGGTAAATGGTACCCTCGTGTCGCCACAAGATTCTTTTATCGGCTGTAGCCTTGTAGGCGTGACTTCTTGTGCAATTGATGATGCACTCGGGCGCTCTAGCGCACCACTCTTCATTTCAATATAACTCGCTGAACAAAGAACTAGACTGTCCCGGTTTTAGGACAGACCAGATCCCTGCCAGATTGCAGACGGGTTCCTCGTGCTTTACAAGAGAATGAGCTGGTACGACATTTCTCGACTTCTCTACCTTGCATCTTTCTAGAGCACCCTCGACCATGACATAATGGCGGTTGCCATCAGTTAAGTCAATTCCCACGTGGTTTCCTACGTGGTAGTCCTAGAGACATGGATCTTGTTAGGGCTCATTCGAGACGCGCCTCAGTCATTTCCTGTCTGCAACCAGTAAGTGAAACGGTGAACTAGATTTAAAAGAATTCCTGATCAGGTTCACGTCAACAATTGAATGTCACAAAGTATATTGTTTCAATTCTTTCTTTTCCTATTGGTTCAGCGAACAGACAGATTGGTCAAAATATTTATTACGTCTAGTGTTAATACACACAATGCATTTCATAAACCGTTATTATTTTTTAAACAATATATTTCATTCATCATCATCATCATCACCATAATCATCATCATCATCATCATCATCATCATCATCATCATCAATTCATCATTGCCGATCTTTTCCACCCAACCCATTCTTAGAATTTTTCTGTAGGCCCCCCTAACGTTTGCTGTCAGACGCTAAATTTCTTATCCCGTAATTCTTTTGTGCTTGAGAAGTTGAGAGCTCGGGAAAGACTTACTTTTGTGTCTCTGAAAATGGACATCATATGTTCTAATGCCAGCTAGGCTTACGCCGATGTTGTCGGTAACACTAAAATTTCTATGCACTACAGTGTGTCCCGTCACCCGTGAAAAGAAACCCCTTAAACATATCTCAATAAATACCTCGAATCTGCACCGAATCAGACAAAATAATTTTGAATACATAGGCCTAAAGAGAAACCTATTTTTGTCCATAATGCAAAATTTCATTAGCATAAATATTCTACGTTTACTGTTTCGAGCGGTTTGTAACTTATGCGGTCAGCTGTCAGAGATTGGGTTTCTGCCTGATTATTGACTGACGTCATTTGCTGCGTCATTGAGTGTGTCGACAAACAAGCATTATGTTTTCAAATGAAGACCATATTCAATTAAATTTTATACTAGAATTGAAATGATCTTGTAGCTCGCATGGAAGCGCAGATGGGGGACCATCTATATACTACGTATACCCAAAAAGTCATATTTCCACACCCCTTCCCTGTTGCATCCCGTACATTTTTTTAGCTTTCCCCTATGCGTACGTACAAATTAGCTTCTCTTCTCATATATTTTTGATGCCTCACTTCAAATCTAGAGTCAACGATAGGAAGCTTGTGAACAATTCCCGTGACCCTTTATTGCCTGCCAGTGAGAAAGTAATTGTGTTCAAATCGAATGTGTGTGATTTCCACCAGTCTCCTTCCTGAGTTTTTTAATTGTTACGTCTGCTATATATTTAATTATAGCGTACATGTTCTAGAACGTGCCTGTCTTCGATCTAAATTGGTATATCTTAGACAGGGTTGTCCAACTGGCGGCCCGCGGGCCGGATCCGGCCCGCGGGCCAGTTTCATACGGACCGCCACCGAATTTGAAGAAATAACATTTTTAGCCATAGGGCCGGTTATTACCGTTATTTTATAGGACTATACTTGGACTAGGAGGTTACCAAATTGCTTACTTATCCACACTCCACAGGTTACGGCGGTTATTAAACTTACTTATTTCCTACTTATTACTAACTTACTTACATTTGTCATCTCGCTGCAAATCTCGTTCTCAGTTAAAATTTGACACCGTTTTGAGCAGTTTGCTAATGTAATAACACTCTCGTTTCTTGTATCCGACTTGGCGTCACAATCATTGATATTGACATTGCTGGTATTGCTAGAGAAAACCCTTTTCCGCAGTGCTCGAATTAGATTAGAAAGTCTTCATTCAAAAGAATAGAATGGATCATTAGATTGAAATTGAACAGCATCAATCGAATGACTGTCATGCACTAGTCTTACTAAGTCTAAGACACCGAGTCGGTAGAATACTTACTACCTTACTACTTAATTTTAACTGGAATACCATATTAAAAGAATAACTAGAAAGATGCTCGCTTCGCTCGCAGAGCAGGATAATACAAAAACCCAATCATTGAATTCATGCTGCTGAACAACGTTTCAATGACGTACACACCAAGCTCTGACGCTGCAACGTACGCTTCGTCAAACGCTTCGCGTGGCCGTTCGCTTCGCGTCGCCGTTCGCTTCATTGCAGGCCTACACACTATGGCGCTGCAACGTACGCTTCGTCAAACGCTTCGCGTGGCCGTTCGCTAGGCCTACACACTATGGCGCGCTGCAACGTACGCTTCGTCAAACGCTTCGCTGGCCGTTCGCTTCGCGTGGCCGTTCGCTTCGCGTGGCCGTTCGCTTCGCGTGGCCGTTCGCTTTGCGTGGCCCGTTCGCTTCGCGAGTTGTAGACTATGACGCTGCAACGTACGCTTCGTCAAACGCTTCGTGGCCGTTCGCTTCGCGTGGCCGTTCGCTTCGCGTCGCATTTCGCTTCGCGAAGCCTAAGATTCCAGAACGACCAATCAGAACGCTCACCCAGCCAACCAATCAGAACGCTTGAAGGTAACGAATGAGAACGTCACACAGCCAACCAATCAGAACGCTGACAGCCAACCAATCAGAAAGCTTGAAGGTAACAGACATACAGAGCAAGGATCTTAATATTACACTAAAAATGTTCGCTTCGCTCGCACTTTCTCTCTTCGCTCGCAGTGCGGGCTCGTTTCGTTCGAGGCAACGAATATTCCAACAAACAAATTAAACATCAACTGCTTACACAAATCGGGCCTAAATGTGCTCTATAAAATTAGCTTTAAGCGAAGCGTAACCGCGTCTTTCTAACGTTTATAACCGCTGAGATATAGGTTGCTATACGAAGCTCTATTCACCATTCGGCGCTGCACAAACATGCATTTAATTTAACTAATAATCGATGAATAATTAATTCCTTTGCAAAAACCCGGGATAAAAATTTCAGGAATCGATAGAAACGTAAGGAATTATAAAGGGACCTTTGATTTAAAGTACTAAACGGAACATTTTGAAACTCATAATTAATCTATAGGGCATGACGTTGCACATTTGCGTCAGATTGCGGTAGATTTCCGTAGCTTACACAATTTCGCTAGAATATACACTGGCTTGTATTCTAGAGAGATGGGGAGAGGGGATGGGGAGGGGGTGGAGGGAACATTGGGAGAGGAAGGGGTTGGGAAGAGGGGGTGAAGGAAGGGGGTTGGGAATGGGTTTGGAGTGGTTGGGAGGGAGGAAGGGGGTTTGGAGAGGATGGTGGAGGTTGGGAGGGGAGGGGGGTTGGGAAGAGGGTGGAGGAAGGGGGGTTGGGAATGGGTTTTGGAGAGGAATGGTGGAGGGTTGGGAGGGGGAAGGGGTTGGGAAGAGGGGTGGGAGGAAGGGGGTTGGAATGGGTTTGGGGTGGTTGGGAGGGGAGGAGGAATGGGGGTTGGGAATGAGTTTGGGGTGGTTGGGAGGGGAGGAAGAGGGTTTGGAGAGGCATGGGGAGGGGATAGAGGGTGGGGAGTGGGAGGGGGTTTGTTTGGGAGAAGGATGCGGAGAGGGAAAGGAACGGGGTTTGAGCTGCAATTAAGACCTTTGAACGCTCCGTTGATTAGAAAATAATAGAAAATGGTTGTCAATGGCAACAGCCTCGTGCACAGCCCAGGACAGAGGTTACGCAATTCGATTGTTACACAGTTTTGATTAAACAATAGACAATGGTTGTCAATGGCAACAGCCTCGTGCACAGCCCAGGACAGAGGTTACGCAATTCGAATACAGTTTTGATTAAACAATAGACAATGGTTGTCAATGGCAACAGCCTCGTGCACAGCCCAGACAGAGGTTACGCATTCGACTTCACAACGTCGATTGGTGACCAATCAGAACGCTTGAAGGTAACAGACAAACTGGACAAACAGAGCAAGAATCTTAATATTATAAATATTATAGCAATATATCTGTTTATAGCAGTTACCACCGACGTGTTTTTTATTTTTTGGTTAACACTTAGTCTTATACTGGTCGTATATAGTCTTATTATCTTATTTTATAACAGTTTTATATGGCATGCCATACATATAATTACTGTATCATAATTATGCCATATATTTAATGCTACAACTTGCTTGGCCCGCCAAGGGTCTTAACATTTTTGTGCGGCCCGCAATAGCATGAAGGTTGGACAACGCTGTCTTAGAAGATGAATTGAGTGTGGATACAGCCGATTCTTTTGACTCTGACTCTGACTCTGATGATGATGATGATGGTGATGGTGGTGGTGGTGGTGCCCGTGTGCAGGGACGTCATTTGGGGGAGGGGCCATTGCCCCCCTGATTTTTGAAAAAAGTTTTTCCACAATGTTTGTAATATTTACTTGTTTTGCCCACTGACTTTAGGGAAAAAGCAAAAACAGGTCGTCAGCCCCTGAAGGAGAGGCTTGATGTCTCGTCAAAATGAATGAAACGGTTAAAAAAAGGTCTGTCAATCGATTTGTGATAGATTTTAAAGTTAACCCTTGAAGGTAAATTTTAAGAAAAAAAATTTAAGGCTGTTTTCAAGGAAATTTTGAATGCAAATCGTGAAGACAATTTAATTATGAAGGTGAACTTTTAACACACTAACGAACTATGACTTTATCTAATTCCCTTGAAATGTTTTCCATGATTTCTTTCTGATTGATACTGAAATTCCTGGCGGACACAATCTTTCTGGAGAAAAACCTGTCTCTCACCAGAACAGCATTGCCTCCTTTTACGCTCGAAAGGCTTTATAGTAACAGTTGCAAAATCTACAGGTTTGCCTAAGTCCAATGACTTACTCGGACATTGATCGCTCCGATATGTTGAGTTGCGCTGGTATCCTGAATTGCAGTCACAGTAATAGCTGTCGTAAGTATCAACGCATATTTGAGAGCATTCGGCGTTGCCATAGAGACATTCGTCAACAAAGCACGAAGTACCTGAGAGAAAAAAACAATTACACTGTGGTTATGAGACGTCCACAAGCACTTCTATGCAATAAGCATTATTCATGAAACGATAGCAAAATATTCCGATCGCTTACAACATCCTGCGATGAACTATTGACAAGTTTTAAAAGTTTGTTTGGAAATGCAAACAAGAAATAAGAGTGACAAATGGGAGAAGCAAGATTCAAATTAAAAATATCAACTTGACACGATCCAGCCTCTTATGCATACACTCTGTGTCTGCGTGTCTCTATCTCTGTCTGTCTGCTTCTCTCTGTGTCCCTAGTAATATTATTCTCTGTGCATATACAGTGATATGTTGTAGGAATGCATACAGTGAAATATCTGTATTTAAAGATTATGATTCAAAATTGAAAAGAAACTGACCCTTTGGTCCAATCTGACCATCGGCTCCTGGAGGTCCCACAGACCCAGTTAACCCTAGTAAACACAACAAGCCATGAACGTATTTTGCGAGATAACAGGATTAACTTAAGTTAGTTTTCTCTGTAGCATTTTTCTACAGGATATTGTTCTCATCGTCGACACTATACATTTGTGTCCGTGGAAGTCGTTCGGACGCCTGCGATGATAGAATGCTACAGGTGAGTTAATACACACGTTGATAAGATACACGTCACGTAATACACGTAAGTTACACAGTACAGGTATGTACCCGGTACTGTACGTGTTCGTAAGTATGCCAACGTCGTAAATGGCAAAGGTATCTTCACATAAAATCTATTTACACTGTAAATTGTGTTCATTCAGCAGTTAAATGTAATAAAGCAATACATGAATTCATATGAACCTCTCGGGCCATCAAGTCCAGTAGCTCCAGTAGCTCCAATGGCACCGCCTGAACCAGCGCCTACAGTTAAAGAAATGCTTACAGTTAGCAGTAATGACCAATAGATATGAGTCACTGAATGATGTATGAATGTCATATTTTCTTCTGGTACAAATAGCCTATTTCAGATAAAAAGACTAAAACGAACCAATTTAAGTGATTTATTTATATCAACAGTAAGTTTATAATAATATTTTACACTTAAATAATTAGAACATGGTTCATAGTGGTTCAGTGGGATCTGGTCTGTATAAGAATCATTGTGTTCCACGTGTTTTGTCATTCAATTACGGTTATATGTCGATCCAGTCTTTTCCATTTTATGTTTGTCTTTTAACGATTTTGGAAGCATAATGATGCATATCATTTATTAAGTATTTAAAGTTTTTACAAAGTTTATTTTTTCACACCTCGAAAAAGTTTCGGTATGGTTTTATGTCGATCCAGTCTCTTTTGTTTTCTTACGATAACATATTTTGAAGTACAGTTTATAATGTATTGTTGTATTGTCTAGTTCAGTTAAACTGCACAGTACTTCTAAAATACTTTACACTATAATAGCTATACAAGACCACTCTAATATCATATAGTACTTAGTATGCTAGAGGCACATAGTATTTCTCATCCAATTAATTAAAAGTGATCTAAACAATTAAGTAATGAAACCTATTCATCGCATACCTAAATAAAAACACCTTCTCTTTCAGGCCGTTCAATCAATAGTGATGTAACGTTACCTGGTGGTCCAACCGGCCCAGGAAGACCAGTTGCTCCAGGGGACCTAGAGAGCCTGTTGAACCTTGGCTACCAACGGGTCCAGGTTGGCCATTTACTCCCGACGCTCCTTGGGGTCCAGTCGCCCCTTGGGATCCAGGCGATCCAGGAAGACCCGTGTCTCCGGTCCTTCCAGTGGCACCGAGTCCTGTAGCACCAACAATTCCGGGTAAGCCCGTTGCCCCCGACAACCCGGTGCTGCCGATGGCTCCAGTTCGTCCAGCTGGCCCTGAAAACCAATAGTATGTCACTTTATGGCATTGGCGTAGCCACGAGACCACAGGAGAGACCCGGCCCCCTATTCAGGATGGGACCAGTCATTGCACATCTGGAATTTTACCTGAGATAATAAAGACGTGTCAAATATGTTTTTCTCAGCTAGCGCTAGCAGTTTTAATGACAGTTGAGAACCCTTTCAGATTCAATCCCATCAATAAGTATAAGAAAAATGAGACTATACTGTATAATTCATCGACAACTCAAAATCACGTTGAGTCAGTGCAGGACAGTAAAATTTGGTTATAACGTGCTTAGTGGGTCTGTAAAATTTAATACGTTTTTCAGAGGTACGTCATATCCAATGCCATCCAATGCGGTAGCGCATTACACTGGACCACGTTTACATTGCGGTACTTTATAACCGAGTATACGTTAACACCGATTCCGTTAAACGGCGCTTTACTGTACTTCAATTGCTTGATCTTCAGAAATGTTCAAGTAAAGCATTAAACTAAACAGCTCAACACAGTGTCATGGAACTTCCTGATGTGCTAGATGATGTCGCATGCAACCTGTTGCTCCAACTGGTCCAGTGACACCTGCTGTTCCAGGTGGGCCCGCTGATCCAGGTGATCCGATGCTTCCTGGTTGTCCTGGTTGGCCATTCGATCCGGTCGCTCCGGGAGATCCAATCGGTCCAGGAGATCCGGATTGTCCGGGAAGACCGGTCGCTCCAGTTCTTCCACTGACACCTACTCCTGTTGAACCGATTAATCCAGGTATGCCTGTGGCACCAGGTAACCCCGTAGCCCCAAATGCTCCGGTTCGTCCAGCTGAGCCTGAAATCGAGCGTCAATTTTACCGAGCTGATAACAACTTAAACAAGATATTCTCGTGTTATCTATGTAACTCCTTGCACTTAACATTTGCTTAACCTGATACGTTAACTTCTCTCAAATAATATAATGAATATGTTAGAGTGTTGGCGTCGTATTGGGGGTGCAGTGGCGGTTCCAGGATTTCTTGGTGGGGATGAATGAATTCATAGAAAGTTGGTGGGGATGAAAATAGAAGAGAAAATCAATAAACTTTGCCGAAAAAGATGATAAAAGAGAATTCTATCCCTAATTTTATTTCGGTAAAAGCGTAATAAAATTAGAAATAAAAATAGGTTGACACGCAAAAAAGGTCATCCCCAGTTAGTTTTACTAGACTTTTACCCAAAAACAGGTTTGACAAGCAAAAAAAGTAAGTCCGAAAGTCCGGTGGGGATCACATCCCCGTTGAACATTTCTATTCTATTCTATTCTACATGACGAACCGCCAAAAGTCTGCGCTTTACATGGAACAAAATATTGGGTTGGGGTGGCTTATCGCAATGAGGTCGATTTGATTGTCCAAAATGTTAATCTTTAATTTCCAAACTACGCACCTCTTGAAACCAGCGCTTATTAGTTAGAAAATTGTTTTCATGTATTGAATGCAGAGAGTAAACGGCCGACACCGAATGTTTAGAAAACTTGAAAAGAAAGCTGGCATTTAATATAAACCATGTGTTCCATCGGCTAATGCTCAAGGCATCATGATAGTGGCGCCATAGAAGTTTATTGATTGATTTCAGGGGCACTGGTAGCTATACTTCCCACACATGCCGACGGTCTACACGGGCGCTGGGATGCGATATTCCCACATAGAAATTAATAATTGAATTCAGCGCAGAAAATGCTTTTGGAAAGTTTGGTTCTAGTTAAACATTTTGATTGATGTAATTCTGGTTTTTCGTCAATTCTAGTGTAAATACAAGGTAATATTTTTTTAGGGTTAAGTGAAAGGGTTAAGTATTTTTTATTGGCTGACAGAATGATAGAAAAAAATCATGATTCATATTCGGCCTCTATAATTCATGCTATCGTACTAAAGTCATTATCCGTAGTAATATACTCGTTGGTGCAACCTGTTGCTCCAGTTGGTCCAGGAATTCCTGCGACACCAGTGAAACCCACTGGACCTGTTGCTCCAGTGCTTCCTGGTTGCCCTTGTTGACCAGTCGTTCCTGTCGCCCCAGATGATCCAGTCGCCCCGGAAGACCCAACTAGTCCAGGAGGTCCGGTGGCTCCAGGGGCCCCACTGGCTCCCACTCCCGTCGCGCCAACGCTTCCAGGTTGACCGGAGGCTCCGGTTGAACCCGTGTTCCCAGAAATTCCGGTTGATCCGATAGGACCTGAAATGGAACAGTACTCATCTTGACTTTAAATTTTCAGCAAACTCAGATCATGATCTTTGCATCAATAGTGATTTGCAAGAAGATTTAGATAACGCGCCGAGATAAGCAAAGAAATCGCACGGTAGGCAAGCTGTTTCAAGTGGTTCATCGGACGATTCAGCCAATTTTATTTTGACAGAATAGCAATTTACACAGCAGAGGCTTAGATTGAAATGATTTAGGCAGTTCACTTGATTTGCTTAAAATTTACAAAAAATGATCTACTTATAGTTTTCTTAAAGTTCACTTCGATGAAAATCATAAATTGCAACTAGTGTGACGCTGGCACTGTCCGATCCAATGGCGGTTCAACGTGGGGGATGTAAAATTAGGGGGAAAATTGCCTTTTTGTCAGACTTTTTCGGCAAAGGTTATTGATTTGTTCCTTCTCTTTTTCCCCCCCCCCGACCAACTTCCTATGAATTCATTTTATCCCCCACCAAGAAATCCTGGAACCGCCACTGGCCAGATGGACATTTCTCGTCAGAGCTGTTTCATAATAATTTCGTTGGCAGTAAACGCTAGTGTTGACAGAATCAAGCAATATGTGTACGTGACGCTTCAATTCGTTACGTTTCCAATATATATAAATAATATAATTAATTTGTCTACCTATTCCCATGCCTGCCTAGCCATAGCCCTATTCGCGTAAACCACGCCATTAAATTTCTAAGGTTTCGTGGAATATGTCTTTATATGCCTTGTAGCTAAGATTTTCTCTTAATATTCTAAATTCCAGTGCATAATGTATATCTAAAAAGCTTTCATTCCCTTACGTTTCTTGCTACGTTGCTTATGAAATCCCGACTTTCAATAGCGCAGTACAGAGGTGACCAACCTTTTGCTACAAACGGGCCATTATAAATTTTTATCAGCAAGCGGAGGGCCGTATTTTGGTGGGAGGACCGTATTTCGGTGCCTTTTTCAGCAGTAGTGCAGTCGCTGCAGTAACGCAACGATAGTAACTGGTAACAGTTACAGTTATATAGCAGTTTAAAGTGAGTTACTATTTTTACTAAATTCAGCACAAGAACTAAAATTCTTTCTAATGACTCAATATTGTATTCCTAAATAGGATGAATAAATTTACATAAAAAGATGCCTTGATGGCTGTAAATCAGCAGCTGGCGGGCTGCCGGTTGACCACCTCTGGCGTAATTGGCTGGGGGAGACAGTGGCGTGATTCTAGCCATGCGGTCGTAGTTCGAACCTGACCCTAGACACTGCTTAGCGCCCTTGAACAAGCTACTTACCTAAATTAATAGGAAGTTAACGGAAATCCACAACACTCATTTAATCCCCGGGTGGTGTAAAAGCCAAATTGATCTGCCTTCAAAGGATCATCATCATCAGCAGCAGCATCATCGTCATTGTCGTCATCGTCATCATCATCATCATCATCATCATCATCATCATCATCATCGTCGTCATCGTCATCTTCATCAGCAGAACACCTTCCACAAATTTCCTTTACTATTTCTCTTGAGTTATTAGAATCTACGTGAATATCTCGTGTCTTGATTCTTGAACTCTGAACATTAAACCAATTCGTCATTTAATGGCGACTTATTTCAAGGGAATGCTTCTGATGAAAAGATATAACATGGTTTCACCTGTGGGTCCAACTGGCCCAGCAGAGCCGGTTGCACCGGTAGAACCTGTTGGCCCCGTCGTCCCAGTGCCACCTGTTTGTCCCCGTAGACCACTGATTCCTGTCGCTCCGGTATTCCCCGGTGAGCCGGAAGATCCAGATGCGCCCGGAAGGCCGGTGGCTCCAGTGCCTCCACTGGCGCCCAATCCGGTTGCACCAACGCTTCCAGGTAATCCGGATGCTCCAGTGGAACCTGTGGCTCCAGTTGCTCCAATTTGTCCGTTAGACCCTGAAATTAAATACCAAGTGAAGACGAGACAGTACAATAAACTGCTCTATGGTCCTATACGATAAAAGATTTAACTCTGCGTTGGTTGTTAATTAACGCCAGCTTTCTCTGCTGCAACTTCAATCTTCTTAGATAGGTTTACATGCCACTAAAATCGATAATCGCAATGTTCATTTTAGTATCAAATATCGATGGTACCACAACCGATAAATAATAAATAAACACTTATTTTAATATCAAATACCGATGGTACCCAATCTAATGATGTCAGCATCTAAAGCATACCGAACTGTTGAAATAATGAAATATTGCTATATATTTGTGTATATATATATATATATATATATATATATCACGTCACCTCTACCAATACCACCTCAACCTCAACTATATATATATATTATATATATATATCACCTCAACCAAAGCTGCAGACACATATTAATATAACGCATAATTTTGGACAAACACCTGTTTCATCTGTTGGCGAGGTGTTTGATTGTCATCGGGTTTCATAGTTCAATTAGAGAATAAAACGAATGGCAGATCCGCATTTGTTACAATAGATAGAGGATCAATCGATGCAATATACTTAAGCATCGATTTGAAAAAGTAGTATTTACCTGTTGCTCCAATTGGTCCTGGAAGTCCAGTTGCACCTGTAAAACCTGATTGTCCAGTCGATCCACCAGCGCCTGGCTGTCCAGGCAAACCAATTGCTCCGGTCGCTCCTTGAAGCCCAGTTGCTCCAGGTGACCCAGGTAGACCCTGAACACCGGTGGCTCCAGGGCTTCCGCTGGCACCGAATCCAGTGGCACCAGTGGCTCCAGGTGATCCAGTGCCTCCCGTAGGTCCTGCACTTCCAGTTGCTCCCACTGGTCCCGGAGACCCTGAGATTTCAATGCAACGGAATTAAGTGTATCATAAGGTACCATATCTCGTGATATGCTGTTCCGCAGATATAGGATATCATATCCCTTACCGTATCTAACAGACGCCTATGATGGAGATATGACGCAAGTGTAAATAATTGCTATCATTTCTATTAGACATAGAAGATATTTTCGATGGCGGATCGTTTTTAGATTTCTATCAGATCTTGTCTCGAAACTGTTGCGGACGACTTTGAACATTACTCGGGAACTATTTCAACGTATTCTTAGAAACCAAAATTGCTAATATTTGAATTAAATTAGAATAAACGTTTTCTGAATTCCTGATGATAGTCAAAAGCATTATAGGGCCAACTATCGATCTCCAGTCAATGATAGGCTGTATTCAATATTTATGATTGCTTCTAGAATACAGACATCGAAATAGCAAATATAACAGTTCACATAAATTTCCTTCGCGTTTCTCATGCGCTTCTAAAAAATTTGTGGCGATTTTTGGAATATGATAGGAAAATTGACCGTCTAAGAGTGGCGTATGATTAAACAACATCTCTAATGAAACGGACTAATGCGGCGTTACCTGCAGGTCCAGCTGTTCCAGGAGAGCCGGCTGCACCGGTAGAACCTGTTGGTCCCGTTGATCCGGGACCACCTGACTGTCCCGGTTGTCCAGTAATTCCAGTCGCTCCGGGAGGTCCAGCTGAGCCTGACGATCCAGGTGCCCCCGTAAATCCGGTGGCTCCAGTGTCTCCTCTGGCACCCACTCCTGTTGCACCAATGCTTCCAGTTAATCCAGGTGCTCCAGTTGACCCTGAGGATCCACTTGCTCCAATGGGTCCGTTAGACCCTGATATTGAATACAGCGTAAAAGCAGTGTTTTCCACATGCATAGTGCAAAGGATCTCACTGTAAATTATTATTATTATTATTATTATTATTATTATTATTATTATTACTAAGACAATTTTTATAGCGCTGTAACATGGTTAAGTACCAAAGTCAAAAGCGCTTTGACAACGCTGACATGTCAATGGTGGACAGAAGATGGCAATGTTGAAGTTAAAGTCCGCTCGGATGAAGAAAATCAAAACTGGCGACGAGAAGTCCGGTGCAGTCGTAAGAAGCGGTCTTTCACTGGAGAACTGCAACCACCACGATGTTGTCAGCGCAGAACGGAAGATGTTGTTGGTCCGCGAGATTGGTAGAAGAATTTCCCGCAAGGAGACCGACGGCGATGGGCGGACCCGAAGACGGACGCCCCAGCCAGTCAGAAGTATTCCCCGACCGCAAAATCCAAGAGCGGTCTTCCGAGAGAAAATGTTTCGTCGCCGATATCAGCGAATCCGACGAAGATTGACTCAACGAAGTCCGAAAAACATCCCTTCACGGTGGCGCTGTACCACGCGGCAGCCATTAGCGGCTGACCTTGGCGGGCTTTATACGAACGACGACCGATTCGAAACGTTCAGAACGACGTTAAAAAGCGAAGAACTGCAGAAGACCCTCGAAAAACCAACGAGTCAATGCAAAAGTCCGCTCGTAGAACATCGGATAAAACCAAAACGGCGACGAAATCCGAAGCGCACACAAACGTGCGCGGGCCGGCCATGACGGCGCCCACCGGAAATGTTGAGTTTGTTCTTAGCTACTTCAACCTTCGGTGGCATTGTGACTAAATTCATTTTGATAGTAGGTATACCATGTGAGAGATTCACTATAGTCGCACCAGAGTACACAAATGTAAATTCTGCAAGAAAAGCTAACACTTTGAGCGAAAAGACAGTAACAGCTGAAACAATAAATTATTTCAAAAGTTACCAAGGAGAACTGGGTTATTAAATTTTCAGTTATTATAGTGGTTTTCAACCCAGACAAACGGAACCTCCTAAAAACATTTTAAAAATCAATCACGTATTCACTAGAATAATTATTTTAAAAATTGGTGAAAAATATCAAGAGCATCTATTTGAAAACAGTAGTGTTTACCTGTTGCTCCAATTGGTCCCGGAAGTCCAGTTGCACCTGTAAAACCTGATGGTCCAGTCGATCCACCAGTGCCTGGCTGTCCAGGAAGACCAATCACTCCGGTCGCCCCTTGAAGCCCAGTTGCTCCAGATGACCCAGGTACACCCGGAACACCGGTGGCTCCAGGGCTTCCGCTGGCACCGAATCCAGTGGCACCAATGGCTCCAGGTGATCCAGTGCCTCCCGTAGGTCCTGCACTTCCAGTAGCTCCCACTGGTCCCGGAGACCCTGAGATTTCAATGCAACGGAATTAAGTGTATCATAAAGCACCATTTCACGTCACGTGATATGTTGTTCCGCAGATATACAGTTGTATATCCTATCCTAGTAGTATATAGTATACAGTAGTAGACCTTTGTCCTATCCTACTATATCATAGTTATCGTATTCTGATATAACTTAGTGTATCCTATGACCAACCGTATATAACAGACGTCTTTTGATCGAGGTATAACGCAGGTGTAGACTATTGCTATCAATTCCATTAAAATATAATTATAGTTGATAGCGGATTGTTGTTAACTTTGTGTCAGATCTTGCCTTAAGCCTATTGCGGACGACATTGAATAAAATATTGGGCTCTGTTTGAACGTAGTCTCCTATCAAACTTTTTAGAAATCGACAATTTTTATGACTAGAATTAAGACTTAATCTAGAATAAAGGTTCACTGATTGGCTGACCATCGTCTTCGTTCTCTATCGTTTCTTGCCTATGTGTACACTTGAGATGCACTCCGATTAGTCAATAGATGTTGAGTAAGATGTTCTTCGAGGAGCTCTGGGAACTCGTGATCAGAGGTAGACTTATGCTCAGATTTATTTTGTGACAAATGATTTTGAAGAAGACTGATACATTCGCAAACAATGACAAATGGCTGTCGTATCCCGATAAAGTTAAAATGTACTCGTCTAATGGCGTATCCTGTGTTTGCCTTGTTTAAAAGGAATAAATGCTTGATGAGCATTAGAGACTGTCTATCGAGTATCGTATTTCCGTTTAAATAATTAATATTTCGGTGGAGTTTAATGTAAGAAATACTATATAATATCTGAACCCCGAAATCAAACGCCATCGGATATGAATTACGTTGCAATTCTATACAGTATGTCAGTATATACCTTAGTGGCAACTGGTCATTTTCTGTGGCCGAAAGATACGATTCTAAATGTCTTTACTTTACCATTTTGCACACGCTTAGGCACGGTAAGTGACTCTAAACACTATTGGCGTTCATGTTAAGTCCCACTGCATGCCAATCACGATTTCGAAACGAATCGACAAACTAAACTCGATGATAGAATATTATTGTAGAGTTCTTGGAACAAATGATTCCGCGTCTAACCTGATGGTCCACTTGGTCCGGTATTTCCAGTCGCGCCTGCATTTCCTGTTGGTCCGATTGGCCCGGTACTTCCTGATATTCCGGGTTGACCATTGGTCCCAGATGCACCCGAAAGTCCAGTTGCTCCGGGAGATCCAGGTGTTCCAGAAGAACCGGTGGCCCCAGTGCCTCCACTGGCCCCCACCCCTGTTGCACCAATAGTTCCAGGTAAACCAGCCGCTCCCGTTGGTCCTGTGTTCCCGGTTGACCCGATCGATCCGACAGGCCCTGCATTTGCAATGAACTGCTTGTAAAGCTGGCTTTACATTATAAATGTAGTGTCCTCCTCCTCCTCCTCATCATCATCATCATCTTCAACATCATTATCGTGCTATCTGCCAATTTCTTAGCGGTAGAAGCTAGACAACATATTTCCAAGAAGTCCCGTCTTCTATTAATCTATTTCCATAAGGAAATTGTGTTCGAAATTCTGTTTGAGTCCATATCTTCTTCGATGTCGTCCATCCACTTTTCCAGGGTCCTCCTCTACCTCTATTTCCTTCCATTTGAGTGTCGAGTGTCCTGTATGGTATTCTCCTTTCATCCATTCCATATGTTAAGAGATATTATTTGTTCTGTTAATCAAGGCACAACCTTTCCTTAAGCGACTATTTCTATAGAAATGCGTGAAACTCGTTTGATCAGCATTCATTGATAAATCATTTCTTATTAATCGGCGTGTAAGTTAATTAAAAGGGTTTGACTATCCAATGTGTTATGTTTTGTGGAATTAAATAGTAGTGTAGTCGTCGTTAGATAGATTGAAGATCGAAATGCAAGAACCCCTAGAGATCATGGTAAAATCAACAATATTAGTAGGAAGACGCAAGACCTGCTTGATGTAAAGCTATTGCATAGAATAGTCTATTGACGATTTGCTAAGCTATTTTTGCCCAATTTAGTGAAAACCTATGATACGAAAACAAGAAAATCAAATAGGAAAATATTGTGGCTTAAAATCAAGAAATATGTACATGTAGGCCTACTTTATGGAGCGACTTCTGGTTGTCATTTAGCTTTCAAACGCATAGATAAAAAATATACACTTACCAAGAGGTCCGATCGGTCCTGGCAATCCATTGGCTCCTGGAGGACCAGCACTTCCAGATGGTCCAGTGGCACCTATTCCATGAAAAAACTATTCCATAAGTTCCATATTCCAACTATTTCAACATATTCCAACTATCTTATGGAAAACCTATGTCACCTTAAAATCTACGAGGAAAATTCTTACGATTAAAGCTTGCAAAACGAAATTAGAACATATCTGGTTAACCAAGAAACTGCACAAACTATTGCACCATTACTAAAGTTCTGCATACGCTTTAATTTATAGACAATAAAGTTTCAGTTAGGTGCATGATAATGCCTCGTGTATTCTGCATGGATGTAATATATATATATATTTACAGTACTGTATAGTCAGGCCTGAGAAGAGGGGGTGCAGCCGGTACATTGTACCGGGGTCCATGGAGGTTTTAGGAACCTGCGGCCGGTGATAATGATGTATTAATATAAGTGAAAACGTTTTTTTTTTGCTTGTCAGACCATTTTGGAGAGTAGAAAAAGTTTTGTTTGCTCGTCAGGTTTTTCGGAGACTAATTGATATTTTTTTTGTAGGTCCACAAAATTTTTTTTGTACCGAGACCCGGAAATTCTCTCGGCGGCCCTGTGTATAGTGCTGCTTATAGTAAATTCTAGCGATTGCTTACCAGTGTCTCCTGGCCCGCTGAAACAGTCTTCGAGACCGGCTGTAACAAAATTGTACGTACTACGCATGTAAGTCTAATGTGAAGTATTGGTAAGGGCTACGTCACTGAAAGGTTTAGGCTTCAAATTATTTCAACACAGTCAATACGCAACTTTTTATCTCCTGAAATTTCTTGGAGTAAGAGAGGCAGCCTCACTAATCTAATCTCATACAGTTGGATCTGCCTAATTAGGCAGAGAACCAGTCATCATCATCGTCATCGTCATCATCGTCCTATTCTTCGTCTTCTATATTAAAAGTGATTACGAACGATAGCAAAATGATCAGGAGCATTTAGAAAATGTTTGATGCTAAAGAAATAAATTCAATTAATCATTTGCATTCCAGCATAACTTATTATTACAAATTACTTCATTTTTGGGTTTTAATTAATTAGCCATGAAATCAATTCAAGCTATAATGGAACTGAATGAAACGACTGTGGACAGTAAAGGTATGTCAAGCTGAAAAAAGTTGGTTGAGCTAAAAATGATGACAAAATTACCAACAGTCTGAGAATATACGTTTAATGAAACATCATAACAATCAAGGACTGTTGACATTAATACAATTTAAAGAATTAAATTACAGTAGATAATAAGCATTATTATTAACACACTCACTGGAATTGCATATCAGTTGAACCGCTCTGTTTAGTGTTTCGTTGAGCTGGTTGTACTGACTGATCTGTATAAGAGTGCTCGAAAGGGTCACCAAACTGTTGAACTGGGCGACACCATCCGACGTAAGACCGATTCCCAGGCCGAGTATCACCACTCCATTATACTTCAGTCTGTTTGCCAGGGAAACGATGCTGCTGTCCCTCGCTAGTCCAGATCCAGCGATGATGAAGGCGGCCTTCACGGCGATGTCCCGGGCACCGTTGGCCTTCACCATGATCGCCTGGTTGAGCAGCACCAGGGCCTGCGTAACGTTGACGCCGTCACCACCGGTGTAGCTGGTTGCCGTGATCGTCCTCTGCAGATCCGATTTCGACCCGTTGTAGTTCAGCAGATTGACCGTTCGAGCCGAGTCGCTGTAGGCGACGACGGCAACGCGCATTGCGTAGTCTCCCAGGACGAAACGATCGAGAAGTCTCGAGATAAACGCCAGAGAGGCGCTCCAATTGACCGAACCAACACTACGAGAGGAGTCGATGAGGATCGCGAGATCAATTGTCTCGTTGCAGACTGACAGTGAAACAATAATACTAGTCTAGAAGCCTTTTATCTACGTATGACTAGCCTTGCTTAATTATATATATATTATAACATTAGATAAGATTATATTAACACATTATAAGAACATTATATGAGCTTATTATAACATTATTTATTATAATAGTATTTATTATAATATTATTATAACATTATTATAGCATTATATGAACTTATAAGATTATATTATAACATTATATAAGAGCATTATATATAACTAGGTGTTTACCCGTCAAAAATGACGGGGAAGATTGGCTGTTCTACCACCCGATTTTGCGCAAATGCAATAGCATTTTATGATGGGGGAGATTGGCTGTTCTACCACCCGATTTTGCGCAAATGCAATATCATTTTATGACGGAGGAGATTGGCTGTTTTACCACCCGAATTTGCGCAAATGCAATAGGATTTTGCGCAATTAATTTCCCTAACTCGCCGCCTTTTCCTTCAACCGAGTTAACGCCCATTCGCATGAATTTTCTGGAACTTGATAGTCAACGTTAGTGTAATGATTTGGCAGTGTCGAACGACATGCAGTGCTTGATTCTCTTGTTTGCTGTGCTGATTTTTCACGCCGAGCAACAGCCTGCTACTCATTCTCACTTGATTGTCGGAAAGCTCGTGAACGCTGGACTTTTTTTGTTTTGCACAGAGGGTTAGAAAGAGGAATAAAAAGGCTAAACAATGGTACAAATTTCATCTTCTTAGCTCTTATATAGCCCGAGATGTAGCAAATTCAAAAAATTGGAAACTTTTTCAGAATTCAAAACTTTCAAAAAATTCGCTCATAATACTTATGTTCAAACATTGGGGTCATCGAGTTAGAATTGATAGATCTTTGCCAAATGTCAACCGATTTTCAAACTTTTTGGTTTATTTTGTTCCTCTGACATCCCTTTAGAACTTTGCCGCTGACCAAAGTGGGGTTATCGCTAAAATATTTTGCTAGGGGCTTTAAACATTTTTCGGGGAGAGGGTGATATTTTAGGCCGTTGGACTCTACCCCAATTTTTTTTTTTTTGCACGGACGGTTAGAAAGAGGAATAAACAATCTAAACAATGGTGCAAACCTCATCTTTTTAGCTCCTATATAGCCTGAGATATAGCAAATTTAAAACGTTACAGCAATCATTTCTGAGAACGCTTTTCCAAAAATTAAATCCCCAGTACGGTGACGACGTCTGAAAATTTAATCCCCACTTGAGGGTTTAAATATAAAAAATAGGTATTGAGGCTAGGAATGAATAAA
Organism: Metaphire vulgaris; assembly: GCA_018105865.1. NCBI lineage: Eukaryota > Metazoa > Annelida > Clitellata > Crassiclitellata > Megascolecidae > Metaphire > Metaphire vulgaris. The sequence continues at coordinate 15,280,963 of CM030843.1, forward strand.
TATATATAATAATGGGGGCAGGGCATTGGGAGAGGGAAGAGAGGTTTGGGAGGAGGAAGGTGGGTTGTACGGGTTTTCGGAGCAGCGTTGTGTAGGTTTGGAAACGGGGTTTGGGGCCGGTGGGGTAGGGCGGAGCGCTGATGGGTTGGGGCCTGGGCGATTGGGAGAGGGATGGGTATTTGGAAGGGGATAGGGAGAGGGAAGGGGAACGGGGTTTAGGGCCAACGGGCGAATGGGTTGGGGCTGGAATGGGTTGGGCCCAGGGCGATTGGAAGAGGGATGGGGCGAGGGAAATGGATGGGGAGAGGAAGGGAACGGGGTTTGGGGCCAGGGCCGGAATGTGTTAGGGCCAGGGCGATTGGAAGGGGAATGGGGAGATGGAAAGGGATGGGAAAGGGAAGGATAAAGTGGGTTTGGGGCCATATATATGGGTTGGGGCCTGGACGATTGGGAGAGGGATGGGGAGAGGGAAAAAGGGTTGGGGAGACGGAAGGGGAACGGGAGTTTGGGGGGCGATTGGGAGGGGATGGGTAGAGGGAAGGAGATGGGGATAGGGAAGAGGAAAGGGGTTGTGGGGCCAACGGGCATCAATGGGTTACCTGGGCGATTGGGAGAGGGATTGGGGTGAGGGAAGGGGACGGGGGTTTGCTGCAATTAAGACGCTTCGTTAAACGCTCCGGTTTGATTAAACAATATTTGGTTGTTAATGACAACAGCGTCTTGCAATACCCGCCGTGTTGCGGACGGACGGACGGACAGACATCGAGAATTATATAATAAGATGTTCTTAAGCTCTCTCTCTCTCTCTCTCTCTCTCTCTCTACTCTATATATATATATATATATATATATATATATATATATATATATATATATATATATAAATGTTCTTATGCTATATATACATATATATATATGTGTGTGTGTGTGTGGTTTAAGGAATTTGAGGTCAAAGGTCAAAGTGTGCCTTCATAACTGCTTCATAATAAGAACGCCTACTACACAACGTCATCAATATTACTATTCGGAGCTTGATAATAGGACCTACTAAGGCTACTGCTATCGCCGCAGTAACTCCGTAGTAGACGTCCCCGCAGTTATACCGCATGACAAGAATCCGTTATGTTACCGCGGTAATATATCGCATTTTGGCCACATTTTTCCCATTACCGCGGCAATTACGTTTCTGGCGGTAACTGTTACCGTGTCACTCTCTAGCGTTAATCTTTCTACAGTGTTCTGTGACAAAATAATAATGAGCTGCAAGTATTATACTGTAAGTTCTTAAAGGCACAACTTTGCTACCGAATCTCAAAGGAATAATACGCGACCGACGGATAGTTTACTAAATAAACAAACGCCCTCATGGGAATCGATCGTCAACAGAATAGAATTTTCATCCCACAAAATAAATGAACATCTGTAACCTCAAGACCATTCAATTCCTTTCTCAAGCAGGTCAAGCCGCTGTGAAAACGACGAAAATCACGGGTGCATGTAATCTTTTGAATACCTGAACTGGCAGTGACGTGCACTCATGAACTTTTGAAGACAGGATACCTGTGCATTGACCTACATTGACCTCGTTGGATAATACGTTCACGGTTACTTGTGATGCCGTAAAATCCTCCAAACACTTCTTAAAATCCGTGAAATGAATCTCGGGCAAACACTTCTCGTTCTAAAGATCTGCAGTGCTCTGTTGACTCTGTCGCCCATCCGTAGAACCATCGAATAAACGTGAATCTCTGATCGAGTATATAATGTTCACTGTGTCCGAAAAAAGGAGCCCCTAACCATATCGTAATAACTACCTCGATTCTCCACCGATTTAGGCAAACTTTTAAACAAATACAGAGACATTAAATATATTTGTGACATTAGCGCAACATATAATTGGAACCCGATTATTCGTTTGAGCCGTTTGTAGCTGCTGCTGTCAGATGTAAAAGATTACAGTTTTCTGCCTATTTATTGGCTGACGTCACTTTCTACGTCATTGCGTGTGTTGACAAACGAACAAAATGTTTTCAAATGAAGATCATATTCAATTTCCTTTTATATTAGAATTTAAATGAGGTTTGGAATAAATATGAAAAGTATTGACATCGGTTTTCATAATTATCAAGGGGTTCCATTTTTTTCGAACACAGTGTATAATCGGGTGCATGACATCATATATTTGCGGTCGCAAATGTATCTTTAGCGTTTGGTTAATATGTGCGGTTAGTCCTGAATGAAGCCACTGTGGTGTGCAGCTGAATGTTTATTTACGTAGAGTGGGGAGATGTTGCAAACTTGATCGGCGCAAATCCTTGCCACGATACAACCAACATAGCTTGACAGCGTGCCTTAGAGTGGCTTAGGAAGCATTACTGCCTGTGTGAAAGCCGCTAGGGGCGCTAACGGGGTTTGAACCCGCTACGCAAGCCTACCGCTACAGAGCGTAACCCGCTTTGCTACACTATATTCGTGTTCTTTACACGACAGTTAACTCGTATGTAACCACCGAGGGTATTTTTGCTCCCATTTCAATCTTTCTTCAGATGCTTCAAAACAGCAATGCTTTATGGTCCAAGTCACTGACTGATTTTAAGGACAAACCAAGGACTCAGCCCTTAAGGTCAAGACCAGCACCAAGGACTCAACTCTCAAGGCCAGGACCAGGATCAAGGACTTATTACTTGTCCTTAAGGAGTCCTTAATGTAATCATCATCATCATCATTGCTTTCTGCCAACCCATTGGTGGCAATAGCTGGGCACAAGACATTTCCAAGAGGCATCGTCACCATCCTGCCCTCTGCCAGCTCTTCAGCGGCAATAGCGAGACACAGAATGTTGATCCGCCTCCTGTTCCCGTCTTGTGCCCTTCCATGACCCTGTTTTCGCCGAGCACTGGTCATGATTTCTCGGTATATCGAGCTGGCCGCAATGCCCCATATACAGTAGTTGGACACGCGCCCTCTGCTGGCACGACAGCGTACGAAGATCTTCCGCCAGTGATGCTGTTCTTCCATGCTCTTCAGTTGAATACATCCACCATCCCTGCCGTTGTCTTCTGGTACAGTTGGTCCACGGCACCTTATTCCGTATTATTCGGTGCAATCCCAGGAGGTTTCCCAGCCCAGGACTTCCCCCATCCGCCACCCGGGGGACGCGCCTCTACGCCGTTGTACCCCAGCGCGGTTACATTGAGTTTACCTTTATGGGTCATATTAATTCACTTTGTCGCAGTTGCTTCTATCATCTCCGCCAGCTTAGAGTGATTCGACGTACGCTAGACATGTCATTTGCTTCTACTTTAATTCATGCATTTATTTGCTCTAAAATTTATTTGCTCTTAATAAGTCCTTTGCTAAACTTAATGTAATGTAACAAAATATTTGTATCGCGCTTCTTCTGAAGAATCACTCAGAAGCGCTCCCACATCAAATTACTGTATATTGACAAAGAGATAAGTTTTAAGTCGTTTCAAAAAGAGGGCCATAGAATTAGAAGTTGCTAAGCCACGCATATTCGCATCAAGAGCATTCCAAAAGATAGGGTCACCTGCTTCAAAACCTCGTTTCAGGAACAGGGAGGTTCGTTCTTGGGGCACACTGAGCATACCACGAGTTGTGAACCGAAGACATGGCCGACCAGGGATAGAGCTAAGAGGATGGAGTAGCTCTGAAAGGTAAGATGGAGTGGCACCATAAAGAGAGAGTGCAACCGCTCTCAACATACGAAACTCAACTCGAGCAGGATAAGGCAGCCAGTGTAGAGCAGACATCATATATTCACTAATGTGATTACATCTTGTGACACCAGCAATCACCCTGGCTGCCAAACGAAGAACCATCTAGAGTTTATCAAGTCGCACCGATGGAAGACCAACAAAGAGTGAATCACAGTAGTCAAGCCTTGAGCAAATAAATGCATGAATTAAAGTAGAAGCAAATGACATGTCTATTGCGTACGTCGAATCACTCTAAGCTGGCGGAGATGATAGAAGCAACTGCGACAAAGTGAATTAATATGACCCATAAAGGTAAACTCAGAGTCAAGAATTATACCAAGATCACGGACGGAAGAGGAGAAAGAGAGGTCAGAGAAGGCAGACTGCATAGACAGATGATCAATTTTTGAAAGCTGACCTCGAGTACCAAACCAGATGAGCTGAGTTTTAGCTGGATTAAGTAAAAGACGACTTGAGTGCATCCCTGAACGAAGTATGTCAGAGGTTTCAACAAATTCACGAGTGACCTGCAGTGCATTAGTGGGTCTGGAATGTAAATAGGCCTGAATATCATCGGCATACATATGTATTTTAGAATTATAAGGCCAGAACCATGGCCAATAACTAACACTCAGTGGCGTAGCTAGGAATTGCCGAGGGGGTTACGAACGACCATATCCCCAACTTCGAAATATCATGAGAAGCATAAAAGGCCGTCACTTATATTATTTCGTTCGGTCAAGTAAGTTATATAGTTATAATCATAGATGTAAAAAACGTTTTTTATGTTTTTTTTATTTTTTCTTAAAAAACATGTTTTTTAATGTTTTTTAAGTTCCTTATGTTTTTTATTTTCTGTACCTTATTGCCTGCATATCAATTTCTGAAGGGATACGTTTTAATTATTCTGCTTGGATTTGGTTCGCTGGAGAACTCCGCTATTTCCAATGTTGGAGTTGTGGAATTTGAGCTGTGGTGAGATTTCAGCCCCCCTCTCCCGGCAACTCCAACACCGGACTATTTCTTCTCTATTTCTTCTTTCCCAGAATCCAAGGAATTCTTCATGCGGAAATAATTAGTGTTCGACAGCAGGTGTCATCGGCTGCACTGAGGAAGGGTTAGGGTTAGGGTTATCGTTCGGAATGTTGGGGTGGTCATCTAATAGAAGCCATCTCTGACCCGGTCACTTCCTGGGTCAAAGGTGTTTCAGCTTTCGTTAAGTCGTGAGAATGTTCTCGAGGTCCGAGGGTCAAAGGTTCTATAACGCCTATCAGGGCTTCTAGATGTTCAAGTGTTCTACACCTCACAATACAGTAGTATTGGATACTTTTAAAAATCATATTTCATTTGTGCAACGACTGACTGAGTTCTGGATCGTTCAATTGAATTACTTCATTAATATGTGTCGAATGTAATGCATGGATGGATGGTCAATAAAGGTCTGTAAACGAGGCCAATGTTTTTTAAGCCAATGTTTTTTAATGTTTTTTATTTTTTATAAAAAACATGTTTTTTCATGTTTTTTATTTTAAAATTTATGTTTTTTACATCTGTGGTTATAATATAGTTATAATACAACTATATTGATTTTTTTGTTTGCTTCTTTTTCTTTTTTGCTACCTTAAACTCGATGCGTGGCGCCCCTCCTCCACAGAATAATAATACGCAATAACAATGTTTGATCGGCCAACCAAGGGGGTTTTAACTCCCCCTTGGCTACGCCGCTGCTAACACCCCTGTAATTTTCCGAGCAAAAGCATGCCTTCATAATACAGAGCGTTTAATGTTTACTTAGAATCAATTGCTCAATAATCAAGATCAAGTACAAGCACAAGTATCGTGACTCCCGAGTACCAGGAAGCAAAATATGTACTTAAAGATAAGAACACCAAAGTTAAGCAACGTTGAGCACGGTTAGTACTTAGATGAGTGACCATCTAGGGATCTTGTCGTGGTGCTGGCTGCCAACCAAGCCGTTCATAATTTAAGCGTCAATAAATTAGTAGCAACGGTAAGCTGCGAATGTAAAACGCAGGTCTAGATAAAGTAACGGCAACCTACTCTAGAATAATGGGGTGGACCACCTGCGTGTCTGACTAGTAACCCGAGATCAGCGCCGGAACTTACGCTTCTTCGAGTACGGTACTACCATTTCATTTTCATCGTGCTGCCTTTTGTCAACCAATTTATTGCACGATGCTTTTCGGTTGAAATTTGCGAGCTCTGAATAATCGAGTAATGAAATTCTATTCTAATTCTTCTTGGTTACATTATTTTGACATGAACTTACCTTCTTGGGCTCTGGTTGACTGCTGTTTAGCGTGAAACGAGAGTGCAACGAAGACCAGAACAAAAGCGTTTTGGATTGCTTTCATTTTCTCAGCTAAATAAACCACAAGCACATACATACTTATTTTAACCACGACTATCCTGTCAATCAGTCACGTCAGAGATGGCAATGTGTCACTTAAAATGAGCCATGACCCATGTGACCCATCGAACACTTGACCCATGAACTATGTAACCCGTGATCCATGGATCTTTGACAAATATATATTAGATACTTAAATATCTTCTTCTTCTTCTTCTTCTTCATGTGCCATGTATTGCTACGTCGGCGACCATGGATTTCCACTCGTCTCTGTTTCTGGCTTTCCTTATCAGTTCGATGTTGTCTGTAGTTCTTGTCGCTTCTCTTAGGCTGTCCGTAAACTTTATTCTTTGTCTTCCTCTTGCTCTTTTCCCCTCTATTTTTCCTGTTATGGCTAGGTTTTCCAATCCGTCTTTTTTTATTAGGTGTCCAAAGAATTCAAGCTGCTGCTTTCTTATGGTTTTTAGCAATTTTCTTTTTGTACCAAAAGTTTTTAGTACTTCCTCATTGGTTATTCTTTCTGTCCATGAAATTTTTTGCATGCGTCTGAGAAACCACATCTCTGCAGCTTCCAGTTTCCTTTCTGATGTTTTTGTCAACGTCCATGTTTCCGAGCCGTACATCAGAACCGCCCAAACAAAAATAACAGTAAAAAAATAAATATCTTCTCAAAATGAATATCAACCAAACGTGGACACACACAACGGCCTTACAATAAAATGCCAAATAATGAACCTTTCTGAAATCTGACCAACAACACAAGTAATTAATCAATAGTAACGCAATTGCAAATAAGAAGATGCTAAATTGCATTGAAAATGTTTTTTGTCAATTAGCTGCACGCGCAATCATAAAAATCTTATAGTCAGGCGGTTACAGAACATTATCCCCTGGACATAATCCCCCCGGACATTATCCCCCGGTACACCCTTTGAAATGACACAGCCGGAAATAATCCCCCCTTTGTTTACTCTATGGACTTTGACTATAATCATTGCCAACACCATAAATCAGACACTAAACACTAACCCTCAACGATACTGACGGCAGCCATGGCATCAGATAACCGATAAGTACCTTTTAAATTAAGATATCTTACTTCTTTACCGGAGGGAATATGTCCGGAGGGGGGATAATGTCCGGTGGATAATGTCCGGGGGAATTATGTCCAGAGGATAATGTCCGTATACCATTGACCCATGACCTATATGGTCCATTGAGTATCAAAAATACTTAAATTAAAGAATATAAAAGTACTGTGTAAGTATCATTGACGAATTGAGGGTTCGATCTTGTCCTGGCTATCTTAAAGGAGAGAGCAGTTATGCGAATACCTTCGTAGCAATGCCCTTGTGAACCAGAACCCAACTCACCCAACCCATCAAATCTCCAACACAACCCAGCTCATGCGGCAATAGGGTTGCTAAGTGATGTTAATCCTTGTCCTGATCCTTGTCACCCGATCTAACGTTTGCTGACACTAGGCCTCATCGTGTCCAATTATAATACGCAGCCACACCAAAGCTGGGATTGGGACAACAGACTAGGTCCTGAGCACGACGTTAATAATACTATACAAGCAATTCCAGTTAAACATTTATTATTATTATTATTATTTCTAGACAATTTCTCCAGCGCAGTAAACAAGGCTAAGGCCTACGACAAAAGCGCTTTGACATAAATTCTATCAATAAAATCCGATATTAAATAAGTGTGTTTTTAAGTTCCTAAGAAAGGATTCCGCAGAGACAGCTTCCAACACAACATCAGGTAACGAATTCCAAAGTAACGGATTCCCTTTGGAGAATGACCTTTCTCCAAACTTGGAGGTCTTTGACGGAGGAGGGACAAGCAGTAGGACTCGACGACTCGACCGAAGCTTCATTCTCGACTCATTTGACGTCGTTCGCTGCACCAGCGCACTCAGATATTCTGGGCAGTGTGGGTCATAAAGGGCTCGGAAAGTGAGCCAACAACGCTTGAAAACAATACGCTGTTGAACGCGTAACCAGTGGAGGCGATCTCTCAGCAGTGGCGTGATGTGGTCATTCCAGCGACAACCGAAGACCACTCGTGCAGCCAGATTCAGTACGGACTGAAGTCGATTTAGCTTGTTTTCCGGTAGGCCTAGCAAGACACTGTTACAGTAGTCCATTCTTGACAAGACGAAGGCCCGTACAAGCTGAACGGCTGCACTCACCGTTAGGGTAGCGCCGAACCAGCTTGACCCTCCGTATCTGGTAATGACAGCATCGGATAACGCTGTTGGTGTGTGCATCAAACGATAGTGTTTCGTCCAAAAGCACACCTAAGAGACGCACACTCGCCACAGGAACAATAGTGGCATCACCCACGGTGAAAGGGACTCGACTCAACAACTTCCTTCATTTAAAAGTAGCAACGATTTTGTCTTTGCCTTTGTGTATCGCCATCAATAAGCTACACTAATTTCAATGCATGATTCCGTCTCGACATCGTTGCTTAATTAATCGATATAAAGTATCGTCAGTTTTCGTTGAATAGATGCAAAAATGAAACGATGTGAGATAAGTGTGTTACCTGAAGACGCTTTCTCGCGAAACGCCAAATCACGAATCCCAGATATGCTAGTTACTTAATCCAAACAGAAAGACGATTCAAGGCCATTTAGCCATTCGAATGCAGCTGGGCTTGGAAAAGGTATTGTCCTTATCGCAAACAGTGTCTCGAACAAGAGAGAGATCTGAGCTGGCGCGACAAATGTCAACAGAGCGGTCGCGCTTGGGAGATTGCATTTATGATTGGCAAAAGTTTGACCTCAAAGACAAATTCAACGACATCTCTAGTCACTTCAGTGAAGTGAACGGGCTTCGAACCATCCTTTCATGGAATACTATTAAATAAAGCACTTTGGCAAATTTGCTCAACATTGCTATCGGTCATGCAAGGTCAGGAGATATGGGAGAGTTTAGTTAATAAACTTTTATTCGTGAATACTTTTGTGGGGTCATATGTAGTAACTTGCGGACTGCTACAGTTAGACATTCTTACTAAACCAGCAAATGGTACCTTAGATCACATTCTTGTATATATATATATATATATATATATATATATATATATATATATAACCGATCTGTCATTCGTTCAGCCAAATAGCACCAGTTGAGAATTAAACCAGACCAACTTGCAACAGACTGTATACTCAAAAATTGTATCAATTACAACGTGTAGACCTATTTCCGCTTGTTACTTCGATCAATAATACAGAACCTAAACGATTGAACGTGTTTGATGGCACATAGCCTTATGAACAAACATTACCAAATTCAGACGTGACGCCCTTTTGACCAATAGGCAGAACAAACAGTGGCCAATATGAATATAGAGCCACAGAGACTTCCAAGCACCTCTGCTACAGTTAGTTTTCGTGTGCAAACATTAATGCGTACAGCGGAAGTGGCGTCGAAAACCAACAATGTCCGTTCCAGAGAGTTGCTAGTTGCACATTGCGGCATTTTAAAGTGTGCATGAGAGGAATACTTGAGCACTGCACGAGTAATTTTGAAACTCAGACGAATGCAGTCGGAGTATTTAGACGATCACTCTGCTTCGACGACGTATTTAATATTATTTTTGAGCGAGGTTATGTTTTATATCTATTGACCTCTGGATTTCAACCACGAACCACCACGGACAAGATCACCACAACGATTTCTTACCGAAGCCACCATCGACTGGTGTTGATGCACTAATACATTGGCACTAAAGAAGTGTCCTACTACCATATCCGTTTCATAGGAGAATTTAGAATAGATCAAATGGTTATATTTCTTTGACAATCTCACAACCCAGAACCGTGTCTCTATAGCCGTGTCTGAATGGGAGCGGATCAGGACAACTGGGTACTGCCGTTTGGGCCCCGGACAACTGGGCCCAGCAACTGGGTAACGGGACATCTGGGTAACGGGACATCTCGGCCCCGTACAATAGGAAAGAGAGAATGGTGTTTTATGCTTTAACATCATAAATGCCTGTGCGTACAAAGAATTGTGCTCAATTTGTAGCTGAGGACAGAGGTTGACGAAGACTTCCGCAGTTATTCACTGCTACAGGAATACAGCGAAGCCTCAGTTCTTCTTAAGTCCATGTAATCCCGTAGTAACTATACCTTGCCTTTACGATCAAAGAAATAGCACTTCCCATTAAGAATTTGTACTCAATTTGTAGCCGATGACAGGGCTTAAAGAAGACCGCCCGATGTTATACAACGAACCCTCAGTTATTATTTGGCCTAAATCCAGTTCGATGGTGCGGGGCCCAGATGTCTAGGGCCCAGATGTCCCGTTACCCAGATGTCCCGTTACCCAGTTGCCGGGCCCAGTTGTCCGGGGCCCAATCGGCGGTACCCAGTTGTCGCGGACCGGAATGGGACAGAAGTATTGCCAAGAAAGTCAAAGGAGTACGTTCAAAACGCATTAAAAGCCGAAGCAACTAAGTTATAGAGTGACGTATGTGAACCGATCGCAATATTTAATATTTAAAAGAAAGACGCACTTTAAAACTCGTCAAAGACAGAAAGATCCATTATTGTCCGATGAATGGTAGATTGAAATGAACAGGGATCAGGCTGAATACAAATATCAACGTATTTTTATCACTCAAATCTGGTACCATGAAACCAAAATGATGTGCTATGCCATAATCGCTATTCTGATACTTGCGTCTCGACATCTGCTATTTTCAATCTGTCATTCGTTACGCCGAAAAACCAGGGTTCGGTTTGTCTCGACGGATTGGGGTCTTAACCCGTACTGGCTAAGCCCTACCTTCCCAGAGGGGTCAACAATTTTGGATTTCGAATATAACACCCTCACTGGGAGTAACAAAAATTAGGGTGGGAATAGTCCAACCTCCGCTGTTTTTGGACAAATATATCACTTTTCGTGCCTATCTTAAAGTTTTATGATGATGATGACGACTAGGATGATGATCACTGGGTCAATGGCGCATTTGGCAGGACGTCAGCTCCGTCTTAGAGTATCCGTCGACTTGGGTTCGATACCAGCATTCACATGTCCATCAGCAAAGAGTTTAGCGTTGTGTTTCAGACTGATGACTAATTGCAGTAGGCCTATTTTAATCAAAGCGCTACATAAATTAAATATTTACATCCGAATTTAAATGTGGTACAAAGTTAGCAAATAAAGTATGTGGCCTGATGGTATGATATGGTATCGTCCATCCTCATTGCTGAGGGTCGGAGACTATGCAGGTCGATGACAAGGTTCTCCACGCCACTCTGTATTTTGCAGTTCTGATGCAATTGATTGTACTGTATTTGGTTGTATTGTCCATTCCACAATATCATCCGTACATCGTCTACCAGGGACGTAGCCAGGAATTTGATTTGGGGGTTTAAATTTGAGGGGTATATATTGTTATATATTATTCATAATACTGTATATACAGTGTGTAAAAGTAAAAAGTGGACCGATATTTGACATTTAATATCTAGGCCGTCTATATAGTGATTTCAATTAAATTTAAAGACCACATGCCTGGGAATGTGTTTCATGTAATTGCCAAATGTCATGTTGATATCTTTATATCTTTAGTTTTTGCTGAAATATGGCCAGAAAACTAAATAGACACAGATTTAAAAATTGACCAAGGAATATAACGGCATTATAAAGTGAATCGTTTTAAAGTCCAAATCCAAAGTGAACGCCGAGTGCTGCGTAACTCAGCTGCTACCAGATCTCATGCTGGACTGTCGTGATTTGTTAGAAGATTTTATATCACAGCAAGACGGAACACCTGCCATTCTGCTCTCAGGACCCAGGATTTCCTAAAGCAAAATTGTCCAGATTACATCAAGAAAGATGACTGGCCACACAACTCCCCAGATATCGATCCACTCGACTTCCGAGTCTGGGGAATCATGCTCGACAGATATCAAAAGTATCAGCCAAAGCCACACAACCGTCAAGCGTCAGCCAATGAACAGGCCTACTAGATTCCATTCAAGGCGTTCCAAGCGTAAGGCCAAAACTCCTCTTTCGACACATCCCGTGTTTATATAAATCAAGGCTGCTAGCGGTTTGATTGACAAGACGAAGACAGTGTTTCCAACAGAGTTGTGCATGGGTACATTTTTTAGAACCCAATACAAACCAACCCACAAAATCTCCAACCCAACCCAACACATGCCGGTAATAGTGTTACTTGACCTAACCCAGCCCAACCCACCACCGTAATACAGTACAACCATGACTTATTTTCTGACCCAACCCATCATTAATATGGAAAAGTCTGACCCAACCCAGCCCAATCCAACCCAACCCATGGGTTAAACCAACCCATGAACATCTCTGGTTTCCAATGAGTCGTTGTGCAATTCTTTCTTAACAATATGAGTGCTCGAGAATTAAACCGGGCCATGTGACGTATTTGTAAAACTGAGAAAATAGCATTTGAAAGTTTGACCTGAACTATAAAATCGCCCGTGTCATTTTATGCTTAGGCGTAATTACAACCTTTAACCTTTGTCTGTGGCCTATCTAATTGCACATGGATGTTGAAAATATTTGTAAAATTTCAGTGGAAATTATTGAAATTAATCATATGGCCCATTCTTATTTTTAAGCATTGTTGCTGTAGTGTATGGCAGCATCACTTCAGATAAAAGTGGGCCATGTGTGTCATATAGCATTAAAACAGCACTTATGTTTAGTATTGTTAGCTTCTATGTCAAAGTTTGATTGAATGAAAGTGCTACATTATATTCTTCAATAACAAAATTGTTTCAACGTTATTATACTGAACACAAATTTCTCGTCTTAGTGTGTAATATATTGCTTTCAAAGCTTTTGCTTTTTTCATTTGACAGAATAAGAAGTAACTGAAATAAATTAAGACAGTTGATTTATTTTCTGTGCCTACCTTAGATCACAATAAAGAAATTCTAACATAAGTTCTTGTGAATGAACGATGTAATTAAATTAAAATGCCAGTTTAATATCTTAAGGATGTAATGAGTATTATCACATAACTGAAAAATAAACGTTACTTCTGCTAACATGCTGAAACGCCTAAAATGAAATTCAAATACATGAGGAATTACCGTATGGAATAAAATATGTATCAGTGCATACTGAAAACCAGCAATTACTTCCATCTAAATACATCGAAACGCAGTTTTACTACGAGGCTTGATTTTTGGCTGTGACGGATTTGAAAAACTGTTACGTAGCATAGCTTAATAAGTCTTGTTATTAGAAGTTGTAGTTCTAGACAATAATATTACTGTCCCCATCACTTTCGCTATCCAGGACGCTTTCTTGATCGTTGCTTGAGCTAATAAGACGGTCATAAAAAGAATGATGAACAGGTGGTACTTACTTCATTAGCTTCTTGAGGTCATTCAATTTGGCAGATGCAATGGCCCTCCCATCAGGGTACAACACCTGCACTCCATCTTTGCAGTGTGGTCTACCTCGAACTTTCCGTGAAAAGTCAACTTCGTACCAGTCCTGGTCACCCAATGTACTTGAATTTCATTACAAGTGCTCGTGAAGCTTCAAATCGAAGGCACTGTATCTGCAGCCATTTAATTTTATGCCCATCAGTTGCTTGCTTTCTGTTTACTGCTTTGCTTTGTGTATAAGATTTGAGGCTGACAAAGTCCTCTGTACACATACTGATGACAGTGAATGGATTTTTCTTTTGCAGATTTTCTAACGAGGTCCATCCACTGTGTAGGAACAAACACTTCTTGTCTTCCTTTGTATCGTTCAATTATGCCAAAGTCAGCATCATTGGGAAGGAAACTATGACCAGATTTCATGAAGCGCTGCTCAAAACTTAGCGCTCCAGAAGAAACAATGTAGCTGCCGAACATTGCCATTTTGAAATTTCTATTCTGACCTCCACAACTGTCAGAAAATGCAATAAAGTGCTCAATACCTTGACTTAGCTTCATGCGAACGAATTTCAGAACACAAGAGCCAATTTCATCTGGCCCTCTTGATGCCATTCCTTCATGCCACATGTGCATAAATGCTTTACCTGAGCCAATGGAATGAATACCCAAATTGTAAGTCCAAAGCTGTCTACAGTAATATGCTTCATTGTTGGCTATATATGGAGTTGGGAGTGTCTTCTGCAAATCAAATGTAAATACTTCTGTTGACTCATTTGACTCGAGCTTTGCATTTTTTAATTTGTCTCTAGCCAATTCAGCTTTCCGCAGATGCAACTCGTGATCTTTCTGTAAACGAACTTTCACAGCAGAGTTGGTTTCATCCGCTATCGAGATCTTTGCTATATCACAAGTTTTACATGAGTCTTTAATTGGCTGATGAAAGCTGAGGTTATAGTCTTCTTTAAAACACCTACGATATGCCCATTCTTTGACTGGAGATATATTTTCACTTGCACATTTTTCAATATACAGTTCGTACATACGAGCAAGATTAAGAGATGGACTTAAATATATACGTTGATCTTCTCCTGTGTTCTGGTGCCTGGAATAATGACTGATGTACTTTGGAAAAGAGTCAATATGGTCAGTGACAGATGATACATAAATACGATGTCTATTCTCCGAATGCTTACCGCGTAGGTCGCGTTTTGGAGCAAACGATTGTCCAGTGGACAGTAAACGAATTAGCCTGCCATTCGAAATTCCAAGGAGAGCCAAAAAAAACTGTTTGCATACATACACATCGCCATAAGCAGCATAGCCTAATAACAACAACAGAGCATGACGCCGACCACCAACGTATTCTTATGCGCGATGCTCGTATTCCATTTTTGAACATACATGCAAATACGTATAATACGCATTTTATATTAGGGGGCGTAACGTACGGTCGATCCTGATTCCTGGAAATAATCGTCCTCAACGGACTGGAAATTCTTGACATCAGGAGTCTATAGGTCACAACTGCGTCTTTCCAGCAGAGTTGTTTATTAAGCTATGGTCCAGTTTTAACCCACTTTTATAAACAAATTAGCTATGGTACATTACGGTAAATTGCTACAACTACAAGGTATATGCAGTGTCGTTGCCAATAACAATATTATTTATCATCGTGGGTTTTGGAAATTTTACTATGCCGTTGTATATTCGGAACGTCCTTTAATATCCATTACATGTAAATTCATAGACCTTGTTTTTTCGGTATTTTAAATCCAGGTAGTGAACAGAGGCGTAGCGTCCCAATGGCTACTATGGCTCGAGTCATGGGCGGCTCATGTGGATGGGGCGGCAAATTGAGCGATGATGACTTTTTGCTTGTCAGGCCATTTCATACTTATCAGGCATAAGAACAGCAGATTGGGGCGGCATTTTTTCAGGAGCCATGGGCGGCACAAGACCACGTTACGCCACTGGTAGTGAAACCTCCTAATTAAAAGGAAGCGCCCTGGCATTCTTGCATTGGACAGGAAACAAATGCCGAACACAACGAAGATGTGTTGGTCAAATGTATTTCATAGCACAAATTATCATCAGATATTATTAATTTAGCAACGCATATCTGTTTAAAATATGAGTATAAAATCTATAAATAAGCAGACCGTCATTCATTGGCATTACTATACTTGCTGTTACCAAATAACCGCATACGTATGACCTTCGACACGCGATATAAAAATTGTAGGGTATATAAATTTTTTTGGGCGGTTACTGTGTATATGTTCAATGACTAACGTCTTTTCTACGCGAAAAGAGCAATGACAGGTCATAAATATTTCATAGCCTTGAATCAGGGCCGGATTAAGGTCCGAGTGGGCCAGGGGGGCTGAGAAAAAAAGGTTCGTCGCCTATACTGAAAACAGGTTATCTCCCTTCCAAACCGTGCTGACAAGCAGAAAAAGGTTATTTCCCTTCAAAATCGTCCTGACAAGCAAAGAAAAAAATGGAAAATCGGTGGGCCCATTTTTCATGATGGGCCAGGGGCTACAGCCCCCTCAGCCTGCTCAGCCCCCGCCTTAATATGGCCCTGCCTTGAATATGTAAATGATGTTGTACCATAACCCCAGCAGGCCACATTTACAACCAGCTCAGAAATGCAAGAGCCTAGCTTGAACCCATGCAATTCTTCAATCCATGTAGATTCTGAATCAACAAGAATGTTGAAATTTATCAAATACCGACACATTTAATTTTATTAATTTTATTATTATTAAAGTCGTAATTTGGACATTTGGTTTCTGTCAGTCTTATGGAACGTATAATCGACTCGTCGTGTGATAAAATTGAAACCGTTGCCCTGAGCGCAACAGCATTCTTGGAAAGGCTAAAGCAGCCTGAATACACAGATGCTCAATTTAAGAATCCCTTTAGCATCGGTTTAGAATAAAATGCGTCTGAGACTTAGAGCGATTATATATAATTATTATTCATTATCGTATTGCGTCTCAGTTCGATTGTCCACTAGGCCTGTTATTGTCTATCTTTTTTCAAGATACGAGCAAAATATAGAGGTGCTTGCCGTCTGTGCCGTAATTCGAGAAACCAGCGAAAAGCTGATAATTATCGCTGTCGTAATAATACGAAATTAACCAAAATAATAAGAGCCCAGTGTCTGGACCTTCTCTATGAAAAATAAAATCTTGAAAATCCGATGAACCAAAACACCATTCTGCATAAAAAGCATCTTTACAACGGAAGCCATAGGAGAATTGATCATCTCCGACTGATAGAAACTCGTCTACCATGCTTTCATCCGATGCGCTGTATTCTGCTGCCAAATGCTTAATCGTTTTGCTGCTCCTGCGTTCAATCGTTAGCTTGAATAAATCAAAATCTTCATGTTTCCATGGTACGTGACTCATAATGAAGAATGAGATGCGTTGGGTATTCATCGACGTAATGTTGTATTCATTAGCTATATTCACGTAAAGATTTGACTTTACGTTGAACTCATTCATTTTTTTCAGATGCAAATGAAGTATTTTGAAACGGTTCCGATGATTCAGACGAGGATCGTAGAGTTCGAATGGAAAATGATATTGGCCATCGGGTGTTTGAAGTCTGTAGTAAATTTTCTGCATGAAAGATATTTTTCGAATGAGTGTTCCGTTAACGTTGCAAACGTAGAGGAGATTGTCTTCTCGGCCAGTTATTAGGATGTGTCCATCGTTTGAGACTGACATAGCATCTGGGGTTACCTCCGAGGGACATGAGAACTTTCTCAACAAATGATCTTCCCAATTTAGCTGCCAGATTGACAAGGCGTTTATGAAAAAACCTCTGTTTTCTTGTGCCATATCATGCGATGAGGTCCAAAGTGATATGGAAACATGATTTTGTCAGTGTTTATTACGAGGAGAAGGTTAAACGGATGACTGTTATCATAAACACGAATGTGAGAAAACTGGCGATAGCGACAAAGAACTGCGAAGAACTGTTCGAATTTAGTAACCGACCAAACATGATATGGAATAACGTATATATTTGAGATGAGTTGAAATTTTTCTGAAAGATACCGAAACATTATTAGTCAACGGCAATAACCTTATCTTTATAACAAAACATTATTTTATCGAACTCTACGCGATACCTATCCATTCATAATTAATCGCGCTCTCTCTCTCTCTCTTTCTTTCTCTCTGGCGAACGCCACTCTCTAGCTCTGTATTATTTATTTATAATAAGATTCTTGCTCTGTTTATAATAGTTCTTGCTCTGTTTGTCCAGTTTGTCTGTTACCTCTTCTGATTGGTCACCAATCGACGTTGCGAAGTCGAATGCGTAACCTCTGTCCTGGGCTGTGCACGAGGCTGTTGCCATTGACAACCATTGTCTATTATTTTCTAATCAAAACTTCAGAAGTGTCTTAACAGCTCAAACCCCGTTCCCCCTCCCCATCCTGGCTGTCAAACGACCCCTCCCTCCTCCACCCCCTCCCCTCCACCACCCTCTTTCCAACCCATCCCTCTCTAACCCCCTTCCTCCCCTCCCAACCCCAAACCCTCCCAACCCCTTCCTCCACCCATCTTCCCAACCCCTTCCCTCCCAACCCTCTCCCAACCCCCTTCCTCCACCCCTCTCCCATCCCTCTTCCACCCCCTCTCACATCCATCTCCCAACAACCATCCCTTTGGTTGAGCTTAATGTGCCTTCGGAATACCCTCCCCTTCCCTCCCGAAATCTACCGCAACATTTGACGCAAATGTGCAACGTCATGCCCTAGATTAGCATTAACCCCAAATGTTTCCCTTTCCCTCTTTAAAGGTCCCTTTTAATAATTAATTACGTTTCTATCCCTCCTGAAATTTTTATCCCCGGGTTTCTTGCAAAGGAATTAATTATTCATCGATTCTTAGTTAAATTCAATGCATGTTTGTGCAGCGCCGAATGGTGAATAGGAGCTTCCTTCCACCTCCTCAGCGGTTATAAACGTTAGAAAGACGCGGTTACGCTTCCAAAGCTAATTTTATAGAGCACCTTAGGCCATTTGTGTAAGCCTTGATGTTTAATTTGTTTGTTGGAATATTCGTTGCCTCGAACCCCTGCACTGCGAGCCCGAGCTCCCCATTTTTTAGTATAATATTAAGATCCTTGCTCTGTATGTCATTACCTTCAAGCGTTCTGATTGGTTGGCTGGGTGAGCGTTCTGATTGGTCGTTCTGGAATCTTAGGCTTCGCGAAGCGAAATGCGACGCGAAGCGAACGGCGACGCGAAGCGAACGGCCACGAGAAGCGTTTGACGAAGCGTACGTTGCAGCAAAGGACGTGGACATGGAAAAGTCCGGGAGACAAGAGCAGGAACCAGATAGATTATATAACTATCAATCAGAGATACAGAAATTCGGTCACGCAGTCAAAAAGCTACCCAGGGGCAGATTGCGACAGCGACCATGTACCAGTCGACGCATGAAAGTAAAACTGAAGAAGATGAAGAAAAGGTAAGGACAAGAAAGGTATGACTGGAAATAACTGGAGAAGATTGAACAAAATGCAGAAGAATACAAACAACAAATAACAAATAGATTCAAAGAGATGGACCAGACAGAAGAGGTAAACACAAAATGGAAAATTTACAAAGAGGCACTAATCAACACATCAGAAAGTCTAGTACCAAAGACCAAAGCAAAAGCCAAACAACAGTGGATGACTCAAGAAATCCTGGACTTAATGGAAGAAAGAAGGAAGGTGAAAACAACAGACAAAGAGAAATATCAACTGCTTAATAATTTAATAAGGAAAGAATGCAAAGCAGCAAAAGAAATGTGGTTAAACAAGCAATGCGACTGGATGGAGAAAAACAAACACAAAGAGAACATTCACGATAAAATAAGAGAGTTGGCAGGAAAGAAAAACAGAGGAACGGGCACCAACTGCATAAAAACAAAAGAGAAAAATGCTGACAGAGGAAGAAGAAATCAGAGGAAGATGGGAAGAATACATAAAAGAACTCTACGAAGATGAGGAAAGAATACTATTACCGATAATAAAAATGAAACAGAAGGCCCAAGATTATACAAGATGAAGTAAGAGCCACGTTAAAAGACATGAAAAAGAAGAAGGCGGCGGGAAAGGACAAGATAGTAAGTGAAATGATTCTTGCGGCGGAGGAAGAAGGACTGAAAAGAACTACAGAAATGATAAATACAATTTATGAAACGTCTACAATACCTGAAGACCTTGGAAAATCAATAATAATACCAATACCAAAGAAACAAAATGCAACTGAAGCATTCCGAACCATCAGCCTAATAAGCCATTTTGAAAAGTTATTACTAAAAATACTGCTCAAAAGGACGAAGAATAAAATCAGACACAAATCATCAGAACAGCAATATGGCTTTAAGGAAAATTGTGGGTGCAGAAACGCAATATACATTCTAAGAAGAATCAGTGAGAGATGCATAGAAATGCAGAAGGATGTATATATCTGTTTCATAGACTACGAAAAAGCTTTTGATAACGTCATGCACAAAGAGCTATTCGACTGTCTGGACAAAGCGGGATTAGATGGAAAGGACATGAAAATATTCTCGGAAATTTATGGGAAACAGACAGCAACAATCAGAATAAAAGGGAAAGAGGGAAACTGGATCAAAATACAGAAAGGAGCAAGGCAAGGTTGCGGTTTATCACCAGAATTCTTCAATGCTTATGGAGAGGAAATCATGGCAAAATAGAAAACATGGAAGGAATCATAATTGGAGGGCAGAACATTAACAACCTGAGATTCGCGGACGACGCAGCATTAATGGCGTACACACAAAAGAAGCTACAGGAATTAGTGGACTGTAGTTAAGGAAGGCGAAAGAAAGGGACTAAAAATAAATACAAAGAAAACATACTGCATGGTGATCGATACACCAAGATGCCAACTATACATAAATAGACAACTAATAGAGCAAGTAAATGACTTCAAATGATTGGATATCCAGGCAATGGGAAATGTGAAAAGGATATAATAACAAGTTCCATGGCAAAATCAGCATTGGCACATCTTAACAAATAAGAGAATATCAATGGAAACAAGGATAAGGGTCTTGAAACTTATGTATGGTCAGTATTGCTATATGGTGCAGAAACGTTTTCCAAACAGCTGAAGAAAAATTAGAGACAGTGGAAATGTGGTTTTTAAGGAGAATGATGAAGGTTTCTTGATTGAGAAAACATCAAACGAGAAAATTTTGGAAAAGGCAAACTCAAGAAGGAAATTGTAAAAGACTATAAAGAAAAGACAACTAGAATTCTTCGGACACATAATGAGAAAAAAGGCCTGGAAAACTTAGTCACAACAGGTAAAGTGATGGGGAAAAGAGCAAGAGGGAAACAAAGATTGACATTCATCGAAAACCTGCTATGCGACGTGAAAGACAAAATATCAGAAGTAGAACTGCTACAAGCGACATACGACAGAGAGGAGTGGAAGTCCATGGTCACCAACGTTGTAAAACAAGGCACCTAAAAAAGAAGACGTTGCAGCGTCATAGCGTGTAGGCCTACAACTCGCGAAGCGAACGGCGACGCGAAGCGAACGGCGACGCGAAGCGAACGGCGACGCGAAGCGAACGGCGACGCGAAGCGAACGGCGACGCGAAGCGTTTCACGAAGCGTACGTTGCAGCGTCATAGTGTGTAGGCCTACAACTCGCGAAGCGAACGGCGACGCGAAGCGAACGGCCACGCAAAGCGTTTGACGAAGCGTACGTTGCAGCGTCATAATGTGTACAACTCGCGAAGCGAACGGCGACGAGAAGCGAACGGCCACGCGAAGCGTTTGACGAAGCGTACGTTGCAGCGTCAGAGCTTGGCTACGTGGCGTATGTACATCATTGAAACGTTGTTCAGCAGCATGAATTCAATGATTGGGTTTTAGTATTATCCTGCACTGCGAGCGAAGCGAGCGCGAGCGAAGCGAGCATCTTTCTAGTCTATAATATTAACATTCTTGTTCTGTATGTCTGTTATCTTCAAGCGTTCTTATTGGTTGACGAAGAAGCGTTTGACGAAGCGTACGTTTAGCACGGTTTAGTCGAGTCATTTGCAGCATAAGAGGGGTGGGCGTGCGACGACGTTGCTATTGGTAACAATTGTTCGTAGCTTGAGGAAGTTGCGCAATTTTAACGTACATTTTAACGTACACAAAAAATACGTGTACAGCGTCACAAATGGTCACATTTGCGTGATTTTAACGTACATAGGCCTAATTATTACGTGGCGCAGAGCTTGGCTAGGTGGCGTATGTACAGTACATCACTGAAATGTTGTTCAGTATGAATTCAATGATTGGGTATTAGGTATAGGTATTGGATTAGTATTATCCTGCACTGCGAGCGAAGCGAGCATCTTTCTAGTTATTAATTAAGTAAGTAAAGTAAAACTTCGTGGATTTCTATAGCGCCTTGGAAAAACAGCACAACAGTAGCTGCTTATTCTTAGGCGCTCAGCCTCTCTTAAAATAGCTATGGGGAAGGTATGTTATCAGCCAGGCAATAGTCAACGTCCAAAGGGCAGTGAGGCTGGGTTGTTACAGCTATGGTGGATATGATTTCAGAAAAAGGAAGGATTTAAGCTTAGGCCTGAAAACTTGAGGAGATAATGCAGGAATGAGGATTCAGATTTCATTGTTTGAAAGTGTCCAAGTCTGCGGGGGAAAACTGGGATCGAGTTCCAAAGTTCAGGTGAGGTGTATGAGAAGGCACGGTTGCAAATGTTCAGGGATGACTGATTCAGCGGGCGTGACAGAGTGAAGTAAGATGATAAGCGTGTGGGTCGAGGAGGCTGAGGGGTTAATAGTGATCTAAGGTAGACAGGTTTTGATGACTGAAGTGAGCTATGTGTAAGTGTTATTATCTTATATTGGTTACGTTCAGTTATTTTAAGCCAATGTAATGATTTTAGTATGGGCGAAATATGGGAGAATTTAGGTGACTTAGTAACAGCGCGAGCTAGTGCATTTTGTATTTATTGAAATTTGTTGATGGAGGCTTTGGGAAGGTTATAGTAGAGAGAGTTACAATAATCTCATTTGGAGTGTACTATTGAGGTGGCAATTGTGGAGGCCGTTTTGGTATCTAGGCAAGGGCGTAGGCAGCGAAGATCACGAATATGAACAAAACAGGCTTTTGAAAGTTGAGAGATTTGTGATTCGAAGTTTAGAAAAGAATCAAATTTGAATCCGAGATTTCTAGCAGTTGGAACAAGTGTTATTTTGGTGTCAGGAGCCAAAACTAGTTTAGGATTGTCAATTTATTTGAGTTGTTGAGGTAGTCCAATTAGAAGAAACTCTGTTTTAGATGGGCTGAGAGCAAGGAGATTATATGACATCCATGCAGAGATTGATGAGAATGCAGATTCAAGCTCAACAATAGATGCATTAAATGAAAGAGGTGAGAACTGAGAAGGAAAGGAATAGCTGAGTGTCATCGGCATAGAGTTGGTGATTTAAATTAAGGGAATTAATTAAAGATGAGAGCGGTGTATATAATGAACCCTATTACCTTAAGATGCGACTAATCCCTCGAAATACTGCTCCATCCACTAGGTATTCGGGGACGTAGCGTACGGTCGAATAATGCCGCGATAGTCTTACTGCGGCTATATAATGTATCATTATGTATGGCGTATAGATCCATTCTTATATTGATTCATCTTGACTTACTTTTCTCCAATGATATCACTCTATATTTGATGTCGTTATAGATCGAAGCAAACAATCGATCTAAATCAACGACTAGCAGAAGGATCATCGTTCGACTGAAAAAATACGACATTTCGACCGAAGCGATTTATCTGAACTTTCAACTATTCTTAGACAAGACTTCACTCAGTCTCCTTTTCACACACTATAATACGCAAACTTTTTCTGTTTGCTTGTGAATTTATTTAAGAAATAACTCCGAACGCTTCTGGTGCTGATTTCACTCGCTTCGAGTGTCTTAGGTCCGTTAATGATATACGTCAATGCTTATCAGATAGAAAGCATGTATTGTAGCCGCCTAACAAGTGAGACATTTTACTGTGAAAAGACGTCACCCGCCTTCGGTTACTGTGCCCTGCAGTTGATTAAGCCGCCTCAATAAAGATAACATAACCCAATACTAAAAATAGGGACGATATGTAGTCTAGAGATGCTGTTCCACGGTCAGACGATGCTATTCAGTTGAATGGAGTTGCCTCTTCTGCTTGACGAAGTCGTCAATTCGTTTGAAATATATTGAGCGAAATCTGTTAGAAGCGTAGAAAGTTATTCGGCTGGCTGCGAAGTTGACCCAGCGCCGAATGTTCCGCAACAACACCAACAACTACTATAACTGCCGCAACGTCACAGATTCCTAATATGTATCGCATATCAGTTCGATAGCTAGACGGATGTTAGCGCCGTCTTTCAAGCATGCATTCAAGCATACAGCGTAGGATGACAACTGCGGAGTTTGAATATGCGCTCATAAATTGTCATGAAATAGCTCTAGGCAGCAATGACATCTGGACTGTATTTCAGCAATACTCACATCAATACTTAGTACATGACAGTAACTGTAGAACAGTTATAAATAAGTCAAGAGACTGTGCATTACCTTATAAGTACATTATAAAATACTGTTAAGCGAAACAAGACGAAAGATGGAGAGTGTGAGTGTATCATTCCCTACCAAAACTCAACACATTTGTCTTCGATCCAGTTCATCACCATCATCATCATCATCATCATCATCATCATCATCATCATCATCATCATCATCATCATCATCATCATCATGTCATCTTCATATCTGAAGGTTGACGGTCATGAGTTGTTTCCACTTCGTTCTGTCTTCAGCAATCCTTTTTAGTGTTCCGTAGTTCTTTTCCTGTATGTGTTCCTTAACGTCGTCCAGCCAGTCTCTTCTAGGTCTTCCTCTGGCCCTGTTTCTCTCATATCTGCCCTCTAATAGGACTTTTGCTTGTTCGATCCAGTTCAGTGCCAAATAAACTGCTGTTTATTTGCGACGCAATGTCCTAAAAATCGTCTGATTTAGCTATGGCGTGTTTTTATCTGAACCCAAGTAACTACTGCGCAACATCCTATGAAGCTTGCTGGTATGGCTGACCATCCGCCTATGTACACCCGAAATTCTAGCTCTTAATATTGTCGAAGATTTGGGGACCTAGGCCCGTCCGTCCCTAAAAATACGATATTTTAATAATTATTCATTCATTCATTCATTCATTCATTCATTCCTAGGTATTTATAGTGCGCCTGTGCCAAAAATAATGTTAGCAGGTGCATTGCAAAAGTCAATCGTGGTAGGCACAGTTAAAGAGGTAAGTCTTCAGCTGTTTCCGGAAAGCCGTGATTGTCGCCAGGTTCTGTATTTCCTGTGGTAGGGCATTCCAAGCAAGCGGTCCTGAGTACGAGAATGTTCTTCTTCCCATTGCTGTATGGAGGCGAGGCAAGCTGTATCGACTGGTATCTGCCGATCGTAGGCCTTTTCTTCTGCTTGCTGCTGCTTGTGGTATGACGAGGTCTGATAAGTACGTCGGACTGAGACCATTTCGTGCCCCATACATGAGCACGGACAGTTTATACTGAATCCGAAACTGTATAGGGAGCCAGTGAAGTTCTCGCAGCGCGGGGGTGACATGGTCCCTAGGTCTCAAGTCCAGGACTAGACGGGCAGCGGCATTTTGCACCTTCTGCAGAATTGCAAGCGTAGACTTTGGTAGCCCAGCTAGGACTGAGTTGCAATAGTCAATTCTAGACAGTACTGTCGCAGAGACCAGTTGTAAGGCAATTTGTTTACCCGCTACCCTGCAGATCTGGCGAATGCAGCGCAGGTGGTGATAACAGCTCTTAGCCAGTTGTCCGACATGTTGTTTCATTGTCAATTCATCATCGAGGATTACCTCTAGATTTCTGATTGCTTTGGAGGGACGTACAGTGATGCCCTGAATCTCGATGTTGCAGTCAGTTTTAGCCAGTTTGAGCATACTGGCATGTGAACCAAACCATGCAAGCTCAGTTTTCGAGGTGTTGAGTTGCAGTCTTCTCGAGGAGCACCAGTCTTGAACATCCATGATGCATTGGTGGAGTCGACTAAGGACAGAGTCCACCTCATTGATTACAGTGGCTGCATATATCTGCTTATCGTCTGCGTATATGTGGTCGTTCAGCTGGTAACGTTGAGGAATGAGGCTAAAGTCTTCTGTATAGGTTATGAACGCTACAGGACCCAGTGACGAACCTTGTGGCACTGAGCAATGCAGGGGTAAATCTGACATTGTCTCATTATGCAGTATGACCACTTGCCTCCGTCCCTTTAGATATGAGCGAAACCAACATAGAGGAGTTCCACTCACTCCGAAGCGTTCTTCTAGCACCCGGAGCAGTATGTCGTGATCGACCGTATCGAAAGCTGCGCTTAGATCAAGCTGCACAAGCGCAGTGACTTTACCGTCATCGATAATTATTAGAACACAAGTGAGTCAATGTTATCCAACCGGCCTTCCAGCATAAAATTGTGATCAAAAGCGTTGAATATTCAATTCAATTTCAGAATTTGCGATATTTAATGCTTCATAACATTATGCGTCTGTGATGGAAAGTGTTGGATACCGCTCCTGTTTTGTATTGCATGGGTGTTCTCGGTCTATAGTTTTCGGTTCTAGGTTCTTATTACAAGTGATGCCAGGTGCGAGAAGGAAGCAAAATCACGTTTGGCAAAAGCCTGTACAGCAAATTCCTCCTTGATCGAAATAAAATTATGGAAAAATCACGGAATATCACTTAAAGTGAAAATTCGACTGTGGAAAGCCTTGCTATGACCAATGGCAACATATGACTGCGAGAGCTGTACATTGGCTATGAAAAACGAAATTCGCATTGAGGTTTTCAAGATGAAACGATTAAGAACTAAGTACGGTAAAAAAGAACAATACTTAGAATGTCTTGAATAGCGATGAGGACCAACGAATGGGTAAATGAAAAGAGCCGAATATCAGAAAATCCTATTAAATAACGTCGAAAGAAGAAGTCTGACATATTTTGGGCACATAGTAAAGCAGCAAAGAGATTGTCTCGAGAAAGAGATCGTACAAGGTGCAATTCCAGGAAGAAAAGCCCAAGAAGGCCAAGGATAACCTGGCTCGACAACATCCGATCCTGGACGGGACTTACAACATACCAAAGTTTACCAAGCCATGAGGGCAACTAACAATAGGCAGCGATGGAAAGAGACAGTCTATAGTGCGACCAACTCTCGGAGTGAAGAAGGTTGAAGAAGACATAACTAGCTAATACCATCGTCTCATCAATTCATTCCATCTTAGATGTATCACTTATCAGCAGACCGAATCAAGGGATAAGTGATTGACAGCTGAAACAAAGAAACTAACACTGTTCAACAGGTAAAAAGTTTTGGGCTTAAAAATAGCTAATGTTACATAATTTTGGGGTGATACAAACGAAAATGACAATAATAAATGTTGATTGGCTCTAGTTTCCATGATATGTGGAGCCATACAATGACGTAAGCCAATTAAAATTATTATGCAACTTATGCTATGATCCCGATGACTGGAGGCTGTTTGTTGATGCTTCTAAGTCGAGTCTTAAAGCTGTATTGCTGCATAATGGCAATCAGCTGCCGTCAGTTCCAGTGGCTTACGCAATTTCAATGAAAGAAACATATGAAAACTTGAAAGGGCTTTTAAGGTGCATCGACTATGATCAACATCAATGGGCGATTTGTGGTGACCTGAAGGTGATTGCTATCCTACTTGGTCTTCAAGGTTGATATATTACATGTAAGTACTGCTGCTTCATCTGTGAGTGGGACAGTCGTGCGAGAGAAATGCAATATGCCAAAAGAGACTGGCCATTACGGAAGTCATTGCAGCCTGGATCAAAAAATGTTAACCATCCAGCACTTGTAGATAACAAGAAGATCATAACACTGTGCAACAAATTTTAATTTTTTGTCAGTTTTGAAAACAAAGGGTTCCATTTCTTAATGAATTTCACATTCTGAGTTCAAATATAACAATGAAATTTGTCAATTGGCTATAGTTTTTCTGTAAAAGTAAAGTTCTCTACTATAGGCGTTATGACTACATAATGCACAATAATTACATAGAGAGATATATCTTGCCACAAATATAAAGCAATTGATATTGAAAATATAACAAAGCCTGCATGGCATAATATATTGCATCGGTTTACCCATAAAAATTATGGCCATAGGCTTAGTTGAAACATTTTAATACTTAGTTGTCTCACTAGTTTTGTCTTCAGTTTGTGTTGCTTTTGCTTCTCTTGGCTTTTCTCTTGTATTCGAGGAAAGGGCTATCTCTTACAACTGTCCAGCAATAGTCAGCAAGCATTGATGGGCTCCATTTACCTTGATATCTTCTTTCCATAGCTGCAATGTCTTGGTGGAAGCGCTCGCCGTGTTCGTCACTCACTGCTCCACAGTTTTGTGGGAAGAAATCCAGATGAGAATGTAGAAAATGAATTTTTAGAGACATGTTACAACCAAGATTTCTGTAAGTCTTGAGGAGTTGTTCTACTACTTACTTGTAGTTTGGTGCCTTATTTTTTCCAAGAAAATTTGATGTCACTGATACAAATGCTGTCCAAGCAGCCTTTTCCTTTCAACGCAACAGAGAAAGAAACTCGTCATCACGAATAAGTTCACGAATCTGTGGCCCAACAAAGACTCCTTCATTTATTTTTGCAGTACTAAGCGCTGGAAATTTACTTAATTTGGTTTATTCTTGTCCAAAGCCTTCACAGAGTTTTTCATTAATCCCAACTTGAGGTGCAATGGAGGTAATAATTATAATTGCCTTCTCCACCAGTGTAAGACAATAATAGTAATGGCGTAAAACTATTGACGTTGTGACATTAAAGAAGTGTAGGCCTATGTTACTATTTAACCGTACGTCGAGTGCAAGGGATTTGGATTTAGATCCCACGTCATCTGACATTCCTTAATGTACTTCTTTTCAACTGTATTACATCTGTAGACTCTAAACTGCGTTAAATCTGCGTTTTACAAATATTTATGCAAAAGTCGATTCAGGTTATAAACACATTTTCTAGATTTACGCATCGAAGTTGCATACATTGCACTGAAGTATAGGTCATGTCTTTAATATACACTAGATGTCTAAGTTTATTTCCTGCCATGGCATATACAAACTCATCTTGCGGGGCAAATACTCTTTGGGTTTTTTGAGCTGTCTGAATTTAACTTCAAACCGAACGTGACCTGGTCTTTGTCAACGTTCCCCAATCCAAGCATACATTGGTTCAATTGTTTTACCAGTAGCGTAATGCTGCAGTACTCATGCGTCAATTTTACTCGGGAACACCAGATCTAAGCAATGTTGATAAGTCAATTTGAGATCATGTGAAGCGCAGTTCATTAAACTTGGGGCCAATGACTTTGAGCCATGTGGTACATATTGCTGCTACGCCACTGACATACAGAGCCGTAGCTAGAGTATTTTGCGCCCGGGTCAAGGTATACATGTTTCGCTCTCAACAGTTTAGAAACTGGCAGGCCCGCCGGAACGAACTTTGGTCAGGGGTGCAAATTTTTTCGAAGTGAAATTTTCTCTTTCAAATCAAATTTTTTCAAAATTTTCATTTTTTCAAAAAAAAAATTTGCTAATTTTTGCAATTTTTCAATTTTTCGACCTGACGAGTTTGCAAAAAAGTTGACGACCTTTTTTTGCTTGTCAGTCCTTTTTTCAGTTACTTACCTTCAAAATAGCTTGACAAACAAAAAAGGTCTCGTCTGTACACTCTGCACCCCCTCTGCACCCCCTCTGCACCCTCTGTTTTTCAGGATTCAGGGGGTGCAGAGGGGTGCAGACCATCCTCTTTTCAGGGGGTGCATTGCACCCCCTGAATATTTCAAGGGGTGCAGCTGCACCCCCACTTCCGGCGTGCCTGGAAACTGGTGATGACATTTTTTGCTTATCAGACTTTTCTCACGACGTTCGAGGGGTAGAGTAGTGCAGAAAGAGTGTGATGACCTTTCTTCATTGTCATGCTGGTAATACTACCTTCGATGGGCGTTTGACTTACTTCAGCCATGGTTTCTGGCGCCCCCTCACAACGGCGCCCCCGCCCGTAGCTACGGCTCTGCTAACATAGTGTGTGTAGCTTTATTAACTCCTTCACCGTTTACCCCGAGAGAGACTCGTGTTACGTAATCGACGCTTAGCCGTTTAGCCCGACCGAGACTCGGGCAGTACTTTGAAAGCCTACAGCTAACTGTTGCACACGAGTCTGCAGTGGCGTAACGTGGGGGGAGGCGGGGGGGCACTTTGTTGACAGCCCCCGGGGCCCCGGGCTGGGAGGGGGCTCCGAAAGAGGGGTCTAAGCTAGGGTTAGGTTAGGGGTAACCCTAACTTCTTAACCCTAACCCTAGAAATGATGTGCTGACGACCTTTTTTTTGCTCGTCAGGATAAAATAGGAGGTGATGACGTTTTTTTTTTGCTCGTCAGCTCGAAACTCTGGGGCTCCCATGGCAAAGATGCCCCCGGGCCCCAAAAAGTCACGCTACGCCACTGCGAGTCTGGCTCGTTTTTATACATATATGGCTTTAGTATCCATTTATTCGCTAGATGACACCTATTTTGGAGCTAAATCGGGTCTTTGTAATAGGGAATATATATTCTTTGGGCCGGGGGAGGGTCATACTCAAAGCTGCGCTGAGTAGAAATATCAGTCATAAAACGACTTGTTCGGATAATAAGTTATCTCTCTACACCAAATGTTGACCGATTTTCAAACTTTTTGATTTATTCTGTTCCTCTGACAACCCCCTACAACTTTGCCAGCCACAAGTAAGTAAGTAAAATCTCGTAGATTTCTATAGCGCCTTGGAAAAGCATTCTTATTCTTAGGCGCTCAGCCTTTCTTGAAATAGCTATGGGAAAGGTATATGATCAGCCAGGTAATAGTCAACAACTCAACATCCAAAGGGTAGTGAGGTTAAGTTGTTACAGCTATGGAGGAAATGATTTCAGAAAAAGGAAGGATTTAAGTTTAGACCTGAAAACTTGAGGAGACAGTGCAGGATTTATAGGAAATGGGGACTCAGATTTTATTGTTTGAAAGTGTCCAAGTGTGCGAAGGGAGCCTGGGATCGAGTCCCAAAGTTCAGGTGCAGCGCATGAGAAGGCACGGTTGCAAATTTTCAGAGATGACTGATTCAGCGGGCGTGGCAGAGTGAGATGAGATGACGAACGTGTGGGTTGAGGAGGCTGAGGGGTTAATAGTGATCTAAGGTAGACAGGTTTTGATGACTGAAGTGAGCTATGTGTAAGTGTTATTATCTTATATTGGATACGCTCAGTTATTTTAAGCCAATGTAATGATTTTAGTATGGGTGAACTATGGGAGAATTTAGGTGACTTAGTAACAGCACGAGCAAGTGCATTTTGTATTGATTGTAATTTGTTGATGGAGGCCTTGGGAAGGTTATAGTAGAGGGAGTTACAGTAATCTAGTTTGGAGTGGACTATTGAAGTGGCAATTGTTTAAGCAGTTTTGGTATCGAGGCAAGGGCGTAGGCGACGATGATCATGAATATGAACATAACTCGCTATATAATGCTCATCAGTCTGCCTACACTAAACATCACTCAACTGAAACCGTTTTTGCCTACATTCATGACAGACTCTTAACCGCAATTGGTCTCCGACAAGTTACTGACCTTTGTCTCCTTGACCTCTCTGCTGCATTTGATACCATAGATCACAAAATTTTGCTTGAGCGACTCTCTTTGGTTTGGCATATCTGAAAAAGCTCACAATTGGTTTGCATCTTACCTTAAAACTCGGTCTTTTCAAGTGTCCTGTCTCGGCAAAATTCTCTATCTCACAGTGTAGTTTTTGGAGTGCCTCAAGGACCTGTTCTTGGGCCTGTACTGTTCAGCCTTTACACCACACCGCTCTCATCTTTAATTAATTCTCTTAATTTAAATCACCAACTTTATGTTGATGACACTCAGCTATTCCTTTCCTTCTCACCTCTTTCATTTAATGCATCTATTGTTGAGCTTGAATTTGCATTCTCATCAATCTCTGCATGGATGTCATCTAATCTCTTCGCTCAACCCATCTAAGACAGAGTTTCCTCTAATTGGACTACCTCAACAACTCAAAAAAATGACAATCCTAAGCTAGTTTTGGCTCCTGACACCACAATAACCTCTGTTCCAACTGCAAGAAATCTCGGATTCAAATTTGATTCTTTTCTAAATTTCGAATCACAAATCTCCCAAATTTCAAAGGCCTGCTATGTTCATATTCGCCATACGATGAGGGTAACCACTGAAAAATTTTCGCTGCGTAGCTTTGAAAATTTTTGGGGGGAAGGGGTGCTATTTTTGCCCATCGAGGAGACCCTACTCCTAAATTTCTTTGCTTTGCACGGATGGTTAGAAAGAGGAGTAAAAAGGCTAAACAATGGCCTCATCTTCTTAGCTCTTATATAGCCTGAGATATCGCAAATTCGAAAAAAATACAAAATTTTCTCGAAATTAGTAGCCAACACTTGCGTGTCGACAAAGGTGTCCAAATGTTGACCGGTTTTCAAACTTATTGATTTATTTTGTTCCACTGCAAGCCCCTACAACTTTGTCGCTCATCTGATGGGGTCACCACTAAAAATGTTTCGCTACGGGGCTTCTAAAATTTTTGGGGGAGTGGGTACTATTTTTGCCTGTAGAGGAGACCCTACCCCATATTTCTTTGTTTAGCACGGATGGTTAGGAAGAGGAGTAAAATGGCTTTTAAAAGGCGTATACCTCATCTTCTTATCTCTTATATAGCCCGAGATATCGCAAATTCAAAAAATACAGTTTTCATTTAGGAAGAACGTTTTTTCACAAATAATTCCCCGGTACGGTGACGGCGTCTAAAAATTTAATCCCCGTTGAAGGGGTTAATACTTGAATTTGTATTCATAATACGGAAAAATCCGAAAAATAAAAAGTTGTCTGAAGTCAACTTCGTTTACTGTCTTGTTGAGGTTCCAAGTCTGAATTTCGCCGAAGCAATTCGAAAGCCGGCGTTCGATTCAACAACTGTAAAAACTAAAAGCAAGCGCTATTCAATAATGTAATTAATATCTTAAAATGGATTATGCCTAAAAATCGATTTGTGTCTTAAGTGATAAACTCTCAATAAACGAGCAATGAACAGGCTTTACAATTACAACGAAGCTGTTGAAGTTCAGTACTTTAAGGCGTAAATGGGTTAAATATTTGGAAGTGCATAATATAACAATCAATCTAATATAAATTCGAAAAATTCGTAGTGCTATTTAGCAATTACTTACTGGAAGATAATTCCTCAGCTATTATTACATATATTATTTTTAGATTTATATTAGATATTATAATAGGCCTAACTCTCCAGACAATTGTATATCTATAATAGAATATATATATATATATGATAGTAACTCCTCTATTTAATAAACACTCCCTTAAGTAGAATGAATTTAAGGGCCGGATGTTACTATTTTTCGCGTTCTACAGTTATTTTCAAAATTTTCCAGCTAGTTTAGTGATTTAGTGTGGCTCAGATGGTATGCGGCAGAGCTGGCAAAATCCTCAAATCCAACATAGGAGCCTTATTAATATATATATATATATATATATATATATATATATATATATATATATATATATATATATAGAGTATCCAGAACAATCTCTATGGTTACTGATCTATGCCCACCAGCAAGAAATCTGCTTCTGCCATTGGCGTCTATTAATGGACGACAATTGTTTCTATGGTTTCTGCCCACCAATGGGCGTGAGCAACCGGACTTTGTTGGTAAACACTGGATACCTCTATATATATATATATATATATATATATATATATATATATATATATATATATATAATTATACAGATCAGGTAGTTCATTCCAACCCCATAGACGGTGCGAGCCGAAAATGACAAGTCGCATTTGAAAATGACAAGTCGACTTGGAAGTCGCATTGCCACAATTAAACACAAAAGTAGTGTGGTCCAAAATTTGCAAAATTTGCAAAATTTTACTACAGTAAATTTTTGTTGTTGCTTTTTTATTGAACCTATGAAAACATTGGCAAACAAGCAATATTATTGCTGTTATGTGACAATTGTAAGCTTCTGTTAATCTGTTAATCTGTTCAAACATGCGGCTCTTCTAGCAGAATTTGCGGCTCGCGAGCCGCAGTTTGGCAACACCTGATAAGGGAGTTATTGTATTATTACAAAGATAGTAAGACTGAGGAGTTACTATTATATTGGATTTATTATACTGCAGCATATTACACCGTTACAATTTTGAGCCATAAATTTCCCTCCCTTGTGACTCATCCTGACTCTTTGTTTTCTCCGTTAAATAGTTTAAACCGTAGACAAGATCCGTCCACCCGATATCCTTAAGATAACCTCCTCTCGGGAAAACTCCCAAGAAACGAACCGCGGACCGTCTCGAAATACCCAGGGCTCGACTGTTGTTCACGAACGTCATCCTCAGCTCACACTCGTATCCCAGGTTTCTTCCGATCTCCGACAAGACGCTCTGCAGACCGCCTCCCAATCCGGTTCCTCTGATGCGCTTCTTGAGTAGAATCGTGCTTTCGCAGATTCTCCTCCTCGTCGACCTCCGGTACTGAACCGCATCCTGGTAGAGCTGGAACCCGACGATCTCTCGGCTGTCCTGCTGTTCGATTATCAGCGTGTAGCTGTTTGCCAGGGACACTACCCGGAAGCAGTCGAGGGACGGGAACTCGTACACGGAGAACCCGTCCCCTTCGTCCATCGCATCGCGGACCATCTGGAACATCGCTTCGTCGTCCTGTCTTCTCATGTTCCGGAGGAGAAACTGCGTTCCATCCGGCGATGTTCTCGTCAGAGGTAATCCGGGAATTTCAAGAAGAGAGACGTTCGTGTATTCTTGGAATACCCTTTCGGGCGAATAGATGGAGCTGAGGTTCCGCAAAACATCAGAACGCGATTTTATCTGAATGGAAAATGCAACCGGACTTACTGACAGTGGCGGCTCCACAGGGGACCCGTGCCCCCCTATTGAGTGCCTGGCCCCCTAGTGCCATCCTGTTGGGACCCTATACTTAATACTATATACCTAGCAACAAATGGTTGACCTCCCCACGATTAGAAGTTTCCACCCCAACGGCCCGCCACTTGCCAAATCCTGGAGCCGCCACTGCTTACCGAGCGCATTTACAGAAAGTTGTGTATTCAAATTGTTTACTTATGTAATCATCCAAGGTTGGAAGCATGCCTAAAACAGTCTGCTGTTTATTCTAGCCTTCCATAAATGGAGCTCCTTTTTGATGCTATCTTATCATGACTTCTCAAGATGTTTGAATATCTTCCTTGCAGTGCATAAGCGTCGATCCAGTGAGGGTCCTGGAGCCCTGACCCTCACAAAAATTTGGTTGTGAGGATCCATAAGACAATCACACAATAATTATTAAATTCTTTACCAAAAACATCAATACCTATTGAAATATAATGAGATTTGCATATCCTAAATCATTAATGGCCATTCAGAGATTCATAAAAAACAATAATTCCAAAATCCTATAAACTTGCAGGACTTTTTCACACAGCTGTATTCAAGTCCACTTGGGTACTACGGTTATAGGCCTATGTTTGCGGCACTGCGATTTGGCGATTTATGTGACGCCTTTTGTAAGTATCAATCAATTCGTTGTTAGTGCAAGTGATATGAATATCTCTGAATTGTAGCTAAAAACTGATCCTGGGCTGACAAGCTCTCATATTTGACAGTAATAATTGAAATACATTTACGTTCACTTATAAGAACGAAGCGTATTACGTTCTGAATCAGTTGTGATTGCTAGTTAAAGGCCGACTACAAATCGTGTGCAATTAACTGCATGTAATAACAGTAACATGGATGCCATAATTTATGCTACGAAAAAAGACTTCAATATTCTGGAGTAACATCATTAGAAAAGAGAAAAAAGAGAGAGGAGATTTGATAGAAACATACAAAATAATGACTGGGAGAGTAGATGTGCCATACGATCGATTCTTTGCATTGGCACACTATAGCAGCACAAGACGCCACACATGCAAATTGTTTAAGCAGAGGGTGGGTCCAAGAAAGACATTTTTAGTGCAAGGGTTGTGGACACATGGAACAGTTTGGATGAGGTAGGAGTGGCAGTTGATACAGTAAAGGGATTCAAAGACTATATCGGAAAAATAGATTATTGAATGCGGAGAGTTACTACAGTGGTTGTCACACAGGCTACGTAAAGCCTCCTAAACCACTTTAAGTCACATTATTATAACCAAGCAGCATCTTAGAAAGCTACTTCGCCATGCAATCCACGGTCGGCGTTCTCGGCTCCTGCTAGAGGTTCTTCGCCAAATTCACTTTAACTTTACGGACGAATTTTGTTCAGTGAAACGCCATCACCGCGTTTTATTTACTTCGAAAATATCCTGACTAACTAACCTACTAATTGACTAACTGACTAACTTAGGAACTTCTATAGTGCCATTCAGTAATGTATTGGCATAAGTCGATGGTCCCTTCGATGTGGGGTCATAGTCCCCTCAGGCCAGTCCCAATAGTAGGAACACCATCCTTTCTATGTGGCTGGACCAAGGGTCTCTCTCTCTCTCTCTCTCTCTCTCTCTCTCTCTATTATATATATATATATATATATATATATATATATATATCGTTCTCTCTCTCTTTTTCTCTTTGAAAGCATAAGTTCTCCAAACGGAGTGTCGTCTCGACTTCCAAATCTCGCCGTAAGCACCTCTACTTCTTATTTGCGTGCCATTCTTAGGCGGACCGGGGACTCGTCAGAGCCGTAGCCAAAGTTTTTCGGCATCATTAGAAAAGAGGGGCAAGATTTATATATTGCGCTCCTAAATTACGGTGATGACCTTTTTTGTCGTCAGTCCTCACAAAGTTTACTTAACCACTTATCCATTTTCGGGCTGATGACCTTTTTTAGTTGTCACAAAGTCAGTCACAAAAGACCTTTTTCTTTTTTCTTTTTTTCTTCGGCACAGCTATTTTTTATTTTTTTCACATCTAAAATGCGCCCTCCACCGGTCGGCGCCCGGGACCGCTTACCACCTGTCCCCTAGTTACGGCTATGGGACTCGTGGACCTCAACAACGCAAATAAATGATTCCTCACAAACATGTTTCCTGACTATGAGTTATGTTGTAGGTGGCTGTATCTTACTGACTATCTATGTTAGATTTAGAGTCTTTGGTTTTGACTCTAGAGCTTCCTGTTGGTTTTTCTGATGAGTTGCGAGCTAAGCGAGAACTAAAATTATTTTAATCAACAAATTCTCTCGTTTGTCGACCACATCGCGCTCCGAGCCCTCTCAATTTGGGGGCTCGTCCGGAAATACAGAAGTGTTCGGCGTCTGAAGTTGCGAAGTGTTTGGTTAATGCTTTCTCTATGTTTGGTTTTGTGAATGAAATTTTATCGGATAATGGTTCAAACTTTTTATCAGATTTGCTTCAAATTTTATGCTCGAATTTGGTATTCATCACATTCGTACAAGTCCATACTATCCGGAAACGGATGAAAATCTGGAACGTTTTCACCGAGTTTTGAAAGACACGTTAAAGGCTATGGCTGAAGCTTACAATGATAATTGGGATGAATTTTTGCGGTGGGTACTTTTTGCCTATAGGGAGGCACCTGTAAGAGGATTGGGAGGGTACTCTCCATTTGATCTCATGTTCGGACGTGACATTTTCAGACCCCTCTCATTGATTAAACAGTTTTGGCTGGCTGAAACAGTGGATGAATTTCTAAATAAGTCAAAAAAACTAATCTCGTTGATTTTGTCTTGGGTTTACGTGAAAAAATTAGAATTTCACTTGAAGCAGAAAATGAGAATACTGTTGTTTCACAGGGTAAATCTAAGAGTTTGTTTGACAGAAAAACTGTTGAAGTTTCTTTTAATCCTGGTGATAAGGTTTTAGTGTTATTACCTGTAAAAGGTAAGCCTTTACAAGCAAAGTACTTTGGTCCATACGAAGTGATTAAAAAACGTGGAGCTGTTGACTATGTAATTTCTACGCCTAATCGAAGAAAAATTAAGCTTGTTTGTCATGTAAACTTGATGAAGTATGAACAACGTGATTTTTCTGTGTTATGTTCAGATTTGATGTTGAAAGTAAACTCAAATTCTTGTGATCAAGAGACGGTGAAGACAATAAGTGCAGATAATTTTGTTTATGATGATGAAAGTGTAAATAAATTAAATTTTAAAGATTCTGTGAATAATTGCAAGTCAGTAATTAAGAATGATGTTTATTCTACAGTTGAAAAGAGTTCAGTTTCTGTTTTGTGTTCTGAAATTGTATTTGATAAAGTTGATTGTGATGGATTTTGTTATTCAGAATGTCCTTATGATTTATTGGAGAGGGATAAATCAATTGAATCTGATGCTGTGGTGCAAGATTTTGTTGATAGATCTCAGTTGCATTCAAGTCTGAAATCTGAATTATTTGAAGTTTTGAAACCTTTTGGTGATGTGTTTACAACTAAGCCTGGTTGCACAAATTTAGTTAAGCATAAGATTAAGTTAGTGGATGGTGCTAGGCCAGTTGCTCAAAAAGCTCATAGAATGAATCCTGAGAGATTGAATAAAGTTGGAGAGGAGATTTCTGAATTATTGCGTTTGGGAATTACTGAAGAGTCTAATTCAGAATGGGCTGCTCCTATAGTCGTGGTCAAGAAATCAGATGGTTCTGATCGTTAGTGCACTGATTTTCGTCGTTTGAATGCTATTACTTGTGATGATGTTTTTCCAATGCCACGTGTTGAAGATCTGATCGATAAAGTGGGTAAAGCTAAATTTATGAGTAAGTTATATCTCTCGCGCGGTTTCTGGCAGATAATGCTAGATCAAGAATCTATTCCTTTAACTGGTTTTGCTCTTCCTAGGGGGTTTTTTCAATGGAAGTGTATGAGTTTTGGTTTAAAGGGAGCTCCTGCGACATTTGCAAAGTTAGGTCGAGTTTTGGTTAAGGGTATTCAAGATTTTTGTTAAGTGTTTTTCGATGATTTAATTGTGTTTAGTGGGTGTTGGACAGATCATGCTAAGCATTTGAATGAAATTTTATCTAGAATTAAGGAAGCTGGGTTGACATTGAATCCAAAGA
The DNA here is from genome assembly GCA_018105865.1 of Metaphire vulgaris. Lineage (NCBI taxonomy): Eukaryota > Metazoa > Annelida > Clitellata > Crassiclitellata > Megascolecidae > Metaphire > Metaphire vulgaris. The sequence goes on from CM030843.1 coordinate 15,319,716, forward strand.
AATGTTCTTTTGCAAATGCTGAGGTAGAATTTCTAGGACACCATTTGGGATTGAATTCTGTTCAACCTTTAAAATTGAAAATTGATGTTTTACTAAATTTCCAAGACCGCAGAATAAAAAGCAAGTGCTTTCATGGCTTGGTATTGCCAGTGCTGATACTATTCAAATGTATTTTAGATACATTTTTCAGATACATGTGAGGAAATTAACAAAGATATGATACTAGATACAAAATCAAAAGTATCAAGATATGGTCTGAAAGTATCTAGAAAAATCATTTGATGAGTTTTTTTCTAAGTTAGTATTGAGAAAAAATATCCAAGAAGACCTGATTAAAATGTATGGAAAAAGTCATAGATGCAATGCAAATTTACAACCAAAGATGATGTTTATTAATCAAATTATATATCTCTTAATATGACTCCAGGCCTAAAATTAATTTAGCTTAAAGTATATTTGAAATGCAGATGAGATGCAGCTTAAAATTTGACGTTGAAGAAATTAAACAAATCCTCCAGAAATAGTCTTATTGAGAAAGATTTACATTTTCTCTTTGCTAGCTTCTACACTAACTATTTTGAAATATTTTCCATCTAATATCAGTTGTGTTGATTATCATTATCGGATTTTCTAAATATATCCAGGTCATAGATGCTGTACAAATCTACAACCTGATATATTAAGTAAGCAAGTAAGAAAATTGGTTGATTTTCATAAAATTGGTAAAGTATATTTGAAATATTTGAAATGTCCATATATCACCATTCAACAATATCCACTATAAACTATAGTCAACCTCCTTGATCTTTAAAAGTATCTTGTATCTAATTTTAAAATAAAGATACAGATTGGTTTGACTAAGATTGATACTAGATACTTTTGAAAAATGTATCTTGATACAAGATACAAGATACTTTTTGGATACGGGCTAGATACAAGTTCTTAGATACTTAACAACACTACGTTTAATACTATCGTCAACGTTTTGCGCATTTTTCTGAAGTGACTTTGCGATTAACGAAATGTTGAAGAAAACAAGAATTTTGAATGGTCTGAGAGTGCCGAAAAATCATTTGTTGAGTTGGTGGGCGAGCGTTTGACCAATTCTACGTTTACCTGATTACAATGAGAACGTTTTGGCGCGATGCTTCTTTTTACTGTGCGGGATGATGTTTGTTTTCAGATGTGTTCATACCCGGTAGTTATTTCAGTAAGAAATTAAACAAACATCAAACTAACGCGATTGTTGAGAAAGGGCTTATTCGTTTGACAGTTAGGTTATTTTCTGCGTAGTTCTGTCAACGTCGCGATGCGTTGGTGGGCTATGTTCGAAGACGACGTTGCTATTGGTAACCAAACGGTTAGTCGAAGAAGCGTTTGACGAAGCGTACGTTCAATTGTTCATTGCAGCGTCATAATGTGTACAACGTCGAGATACGTTGGTGGGCGTAGCTTGAGGAAGTTGCGCAATTTTAACGTACACAAAAAATACGTGTACAGCGTCACAAATGGTCACAGTTGCGTGATTTTAACGTACATAGGCCTAATTATTTCGTGGCGCAGAGCTTGGCTAGGTGGCGTATGTACTTCATTGAAATGTTGTTCAGCATGAATTCAATGATTGGGTATTAGGTATAGGTATTGGATTAGTATTATCCTGCACTGCGAGCGAAGCGAGCATCTTTCTAGTTCTCCTTTGAAGGCGATTGCTAGTATGTCAAATTCTAATCAGAGACTGTTGAGATGGAGTCTTGAACTCAACCAATATGCTTTGGAAATTAAGCATCGTGCTGGTAAAAATAAAGTTCTACCTGATTTACTAAGTCGTGTACCTGACATTTAGTTGATTAATCTGACATTTAATTTAGTAGTAGTTCGGGTACTGTGTTTTTTCCTGGTAATGTTGTCATTTGGTCAGTTTTTTCTGTGTACTGTGATTTGTTACTTAATTGTATGATTTTTTCCTTCTCCTGTCAAAAATCATAATTGTAGGGGGGGGTATGTTGTAGGTGGCTGTATCTTACTGACTATCTATGTTAGATTTAGAGTCTTTGGTTTTGACTCTAGAGCTTCCTGTTGGTTTTTCTGATGAGTTGCGAGCTAAGCGAGAATTAAAATTATTTTAATCAACAAATTCTCTCGTTTGTCGACCACATCGCGCTCCGAGCCTCCCACATTTACAAAGAAGTCATGTGATTGATTGATAATTACAATAGGTGTTGATCCGATCGATTCTTACCTGTCTGTCGATCGGGTCGAGCTGTTTGATCATCAGCACCGTATTTGTGACACCGATCCCAGAGATTTCAACCCAGTCCGGGAGTACAATTGTCGCGACGAAGCCCTGTCTTCGCAGTTCCTTGTAGAGTCCGTCGAAACAGAGTGACGTCTGAACACACGCCTGGGTGTAGCCGAGTCCCAGCTCCCGAGCGAAGTCCCCCATCAGAGACGCCAGTTCGGCGTATACGCGATCGTCGACGCTGCTCGATCGGAAGACGTGAAGGGTGGCCGAGCACGAGTCCAGCGAACACTGATAGAGACAGTACTGGACGAACATGAAGGCGTCGATACGGCCGCTGTCTCGGTCCGTTGCCTGAAAGATCTCGGACAATTCGTAGAGTAGATTCGTCGAGTACGTTCCCTCGCGCCATTCGTCTGTTCCTACGTTATCGCCTGAAATTTCACGAAATGTAATCTGCGATAAAGGAGAATATTCGTTTGAGATGCAGTTGCATACCTAGGGTATGGCACTTGTGGCAGATGCAATGGGGGTCGTTTGAAGGAGGCGTTCAAAAAGGCACTTTGATATTTTCAGTGTTTTATACAGGCCTGTTAGGAGGTGAGATCCCCAGCACCTCAAAATCCCCCCCCCCAAAAAAAATCGCAGCACTAAATTTTTTGTATTGAACTGTGCCTCTTCCCCTCCATCCAAGTCAATTCCTCCCACCCCAAAGGCCTGGAGTCTGGATAAAACACTGGCTATCTTAATTGTTCTACTCAGCGTAGAAAAAGAACCCGAGAAAACTGACTTTGAGCACTTCATGGACCAGTAATAATAACAGCAATAATAATAATAATAATAATAATAATAATAATAATAATAATAATAACAGTAGTAGTAGTAGTAGTAGTAGTAGTAGTAGTAGTAGTAGTAGTAGTAGTAGTAATAATAATAATAATAATAATAATAATAATGCGCCAGTAAAAGCAAGAAAAGTGCTGGTAGTTTTAATCTTGTATCAATCAAATGTCATGATTTGTTAGTTAAAGGTTTACAGACCTGTTAATTTAAGTTTTTGATGTCCCTACCATGGGCGCCAAATACCTTAGGCACATCCCTGTTTAGATGGCTACAGTAGCGTTTCATCTTTCTTCTCTGGCAATTCAATTTAAATGTTAAAATCCGCTGATGTGACAGTGATTCAGCCAATCAGTCAGTGGCGTCATTCGACACTTTTCTTGGGGGACGAGACAATTTTTTTTCAAATTTTTGACAAATTTTAGCAATTTTTTTTAATTTTTTTGCAAATTTTAGGCATTTTTTGCAATTTTTTTGAAATTTTTTTGAAATTTTTTTGCAAATTTTGAGCAATTTTGGCAAATTTTAGGGCCAATGTTGGAAAATTTGCAATTTTTTGATATTTTTGGCAATTTTTTCCACATTACTACATTATAAATTAATATTTTTATTTCCTTGGGGGCCACCCCCCCAGCCCCTCCAAATGACGCCTCTGCAATCAGTCAGTTTATTAGTACCAATGCCCAAAATATATACTATTACAATTCAATATATCTAATCAATAGTTACAAAGATATATGTCAATGAGTATACATTTTTCTATTAGAGAGATGGCTTTATTCGATAATAGACCTAGTTTGCGTAAGGATTTAGACTGATGACATGTTCACTTTATCACAGCGCTAGCGCTATGTAAATTGTCCATTTTACACAAAGTTTACGTTTTACCTCTCTTTGCAGCATCTTCGATGATCTTTCTACAGACGTGTAACTGATCTGTTGTAGCGTAGTCGATAATCAATGCCTCCGTTCCTCTGTTGAACGTGAATTCCTTCGGCAGATTCTCGATGTGTTTGGTTGGATAGATTCTGTCGCGACAATATTGCTTTGCCATCTTCTACATCACCATATCAAAACACGCGTCTCGATCACAGCTTTAGTTTAAATATCCCACTGAGGAAAAACATTAACATTCGAAATCAGTTACCTAGATTGTTATACCACAAGTAGATTTGATCGGCGGGGGTGTCTACTGGCCAGTAACCAATCCTGTCCTCTCCCTCTCCCTCTCCCTCTCTCTCTCTCTCTCTCTCTCTCTCTCTCTCTCTCTCTCTCTCTCTCTCTCTCTCTCTCTCTCTCTCTCTCTCTCTCTCTCTCTCTCTCTCTCTCTCTCAGCCGTCTCCGACTTTGTGTGACATTATGGACTTTGATGTACCATCCTTTTCTGCCCTCGACCGCGTTTTCTCAGTTCTTCGATGTTCATGTTCATTGCTTCCATAATGTTATCCATCCATCTCGTCTTTTGTCTTCCTCTCTTACTCTTCCCCTCAGCAGCTGCTAGCGCCAACGATTTCACCAGCCAATCGTGTCTTCTCATAACCAGTCCAGTAGACAATCCATCTAAGTGGAATTGGAAAATATTGATTTTTAACTATAATTTGATTTCTGCAAAGAACAAAATATTGAACATAATCACCACCAATACCAATACACGCGATTGAATGCAATCTCCAATGTATCTTTTAAAGGCGCACACTGAATGATATGCACGTCTTTATCAAGTTGTGAAAGTGTGCAGCAGTCGCGAATCGTGATACAAATGCAGGCGTTCTCAAAACACGCGAACAGACAGTAGAGACGTCTACTACAATAACTTGCGTTCAATGTATGTTTATATTTCTGCCATAGTTTATAAGATCTGCATTGTCTGAGTTCTAACAGACCACCGCTTGGGTTCAAAGTTCAGCACTGAAATGGTCTCGATTCTTCTTCTTCTTCTCCATGTGAAATGTAAGCTATGATATACCATTTCATTAGCGATCCTGTATTTCCGCTCAGCTCAGCTATTTCTGGCGTTTCTTATCAGTTCAATGCTTTATTTGATCCCTTGTTCTTCTCTTGGGCTATCTGTGTAGGCCTATTTTATTCTCTGTCTGCCTCTTGCTCTTTGTTCTGACTTAGTCGGCGGTCTCAGGAAATCTTTGTATAGCCGGTTATTGTCTCCTCGGCTCTAAACTTTGCAGTCGGGGCCAACAATAGCCTACATCTATCAGGCCGCAAGGGTCGAGCTCCCTCCCCGCTTTGAGAGGTTAGGATAGGGTAGGTCAAGGAAGCCTAGATAGAACATCTGGAAATGCAACCTCGGTTAGAGAATTCAAGAATTCAAGAATCAAGGCCACTGCTTCAGGACCTGTCTGAACGACTCAAACCTGACACCTCGGTCCTGTGCGCCCAGCCGTCCAGCTGCAGTAAGCCAACTAACTGCCCAGTAGGTTGGCTATCGGTTGGTCAGCCAGTGACTCACTCATTCGAGTGTGTGACTGTCTGTCGTGTTAGACATGTCAGACTGACAGACTTATGTTCAGTGCTTATTTTACAATAGATTTTTCCTGCCATATGCGTTAATAGTATTAAATGCTTGCATTAGTTTGTTTGCTTGTCACCATAGAGTGACGAGTATTGTTAAGAGCGTAAACAGATTATAGGTTACTGTGCATAGTTTTCGGATTATTCTCAAACATTTGGGATTACTTGTTCTGCAATGGATTCAAACTCGTGGATTTACAAACAGTTACGCCAGTGGATATTCAAATTCATTCACAAAAACAACAACATTTCATTTAAATCCATTGTTATATTATATTATTATTATTTGGGATTACTTGTTCTGCAATGGATTCAAACTCGTAGGAGTTTACAAAGTTGGACAGTTCTAACTCGTCTCATAGATATTCACAAAACCTGTTACTATTTCTTTGCAGGCATTGCTGTTGGCGGTATCTTCAAATGTTCCCATTCAAAATATTCTTTGTTGTTGAGTTATATAGTAAATTATTATAATAAGCATATAATTAAGTTAAACTTACTTATTATTGACTTATTTATTATTTATTACGTCTTTACAATTTATCAGATCTTTGACTAATTTTACTGCTTTTCAGTTGTGGTTTAGGATAACCCAATATACCTCGACCAAAACTGAGTTGGTCAAAGCTCAAAAGGTTACCTTTCCAGCTTATTTAGTTAGGCTTACATTCCCAGGTAGAAAAGACACTTTGGGTCCCCACTTTTTCATCCGAGTTGTGTACTAGGTGTACTTGAATAAACATCCCGTCAAATATTTTTGCAATACAAGACCTCCGAACATGAAAAAAACTTTAATTACTGTAGGCCACTTTGTCCACAAGGTCAGCTCCTTGTTAAGGCCAGATTGTAAACAAAAACATTGGGATTTTAAAGAAAGTGATTTTCTTAATTTAAATTTTGTTATACTTTTCATTTGATTTGAAATGAGTGATATAAATTACTTTTTAACATTTGATGATATGTCATCGTTCTCATCATCATACTTGTCGTCGTCATCATCATCAACAGAATGATTGCAATCAACACCTTTAAAACAGTTGAAAACATGCAAAGATTAAATGCAAATGTAAACGTGAATTTCAATTTATATAGCGCGTTAATAATAATGCACTAATCATCAGCCTTTTGACAGTTAATTTTCCAGGCTGGACCGTAGGAAGGTGGGATAAGGATAGGGTAGGTTTGTGTGACGTAGTTGGAGAGGAAAATGAGAGAGAGAGAGAGAGATTGTGGGAGAGATTGTGGGAGAGAGTGTGGGGAAGGAAATAGAGGAGTGTGGGGAAGGAAATAATGAAAAGAGAGAGGAAGGAGGGAGAGAATGATGAAGGGAGAAATTGGTGAAAAAGGACACGGGATAGAGAAAGGAGGGAGAAAGGGAGCGAGGGGATGAGAGGGCACAGAAAAGAGAGGAAGGAGCGGGAGAGAGAGGGGAGGAGCTGTCGGAGATCAATCAATCAATTAATAACTTCTATGGCGCCACTGTCATAATGCCCAGGGCATCAACCGATGGCGCACCAAATCCAAATAGAATTAGAGCCAGGTCAATCCGGAAGATCAGTTAGAACAGAGAGGAGGGAAAGGGACGGGGAAAAGACGCGGAAAGAGATAGGATGGATGGAAGAGAAGGGGAGGAAGAAGGAAAGGGACAGAGAAGGGAGGGATTGGAAACAATAAGAAAAAAGATATACACGTACACAAAGTTAGAACATTTAAGGTCTATAAGCTATATATGATTATACATTGCAGCGTCAAGCCAACCATCCAATTAAAAATGACGTCACTCCCATTGTGAAATATGAAGTTGCCTATAGCAACGCATCGTACGATTAGAACGCCATTACAGAGCAGACGATTGGAAATTATATGCATAACGATAAAAAAATCAGCTGCAGCTGCATCTTGCCACGCATTAATTCCCGATATAATTTCATAAAAATTGTGAATATTTGATAAGTTGAGCAAGAAACTGATAACAATTGATGCAGACTCCTGCAGCAAACCCTCCCCCCATCTTAGTCAGCCTCCTTTGCTTACTGCAGCTTCATAGACTCTGTAGCGCATAGAATCGATCTCATTACTACGAGAAATTTATCTCGACACCTCGTTTGACTGACATCGAGCGATCTATTTAACTTTTCTAAAGTGTCGTCATCATTTTTCAAAGTGTCATTCATTTCTATTTAATGACAAAGGTATAGCGGCAACACACATCTGAATCCACTTGACATATGATCGTCTTCTTGGCCGTGGATATAAACCCTCCCCATCCCGAAGAAATTGTCAGAAACTTTTTATAATCCCAAAACCGCACGCATGCTATTTGGCGCATTTGTTTATTATTATTATTATTATTATTATTATTATTATTATTATTATTATTATTATTATTATTATTATTATTATTACTGTTCTTACCGTTATTATTGTTATTATTATTACTGTTGTTATTAATATTACTGTTATTATTATTATTACTATTATTATTACAAAGCAAAAGCCACAGCCCCAAAAGGGATAGGTCTCTCACGGGGGCTAGAACTTGGCCATGTCTCACTTGCTTGTCGGAAAGCTCGTGAACGCTGAACTTGCTATGCTGCTTTTACACGCCTAGCAACAGTTGCACATTTGTATTGCATGTACGTAAAAATTACGCCACTTCATCAAGCTCCGCCCACCAACATAGCGCGACGCTGCGCACGTTATATACTATATTATATTAAATCTTTATTCGTGACAACTGACAAGCATAGCATAAAAAATAGAACACAAATAAAGAATAACACAAATCAACAAAACTAAATAAAATAAACTAATAATAATAAACTAATAAACTAAACACACACTTTACACAGTACAGCCACTATCACTGCCTATCCAGGCAGCCTCTGCCCTCAGACAAATTCTAGTAATGCACTGGGCAAAGTACAGTGGCTTCTTCGCATATTTATTTACAAAGGACGCTTTTCGCTTTTTTCAACAACATGTATGCTTTCCAAACCCGTCAAAACTCTGTTACAATCAACATTATCTGCCTCCCTTGTTTTAAAAATTTTACACACAACTACTTAAGTAAGTAAGTAAAATCTCGTGGATTTCTATAGCGCCTTGGGGAAAGCAGCACAACAGTAGCTGCTTATTCTTAGGCGCTCAGCCTTTCTTGAAATAGCTATGGGAAAGGTATATGATCAGCCAGGCAATAGTCAACATCCAAAGGGTAGTGAGGCTAGGTTGTTACAGCTATGGAGGAAATGATTTCAGAAACAGGAAGGATTTAACTTTAAGTTTAGACCTGAAGACTTGAGGAGACAGTGCAGGATTTATAGGAAATGGGGACTCAGATTTTATTGTTTGAAAAAATAGTTGAAGACCTTTTTTGATCGAGTTCAAAGTTCAGGTGCAGCGTATGAGAGGCACGGTTGAAATTTTCAGGGATGACTGATTCAGCGGGCGTGAAGAGTGAGATGAGATGACGAACCTGTTTTGCTTTTTGATCTAAGGTAGACAGGTTTTGATGATAAAGCTTAATGTTATTATCTTATATTGGATACTTGAATCAATCTGTCAAGAGTATTAGGAGTACTTTTGTTTGGACAAGAGGCTTCCATTCCATACAATACAATAGGCAGGCAGTAGCTCTTTACAAGGTTAACACTTATCAATTCAGACGCGGCAGCTCTGCTGCGACTATACAAACAGTTAAACGTACGAAAAAAATCAATTTAACTTCCGAAATAGATAACCTGAAGTGCCTGCCCTTTTTCAATGTCACTCCAAGATGCCTAATTTCCTCCACAAATGGCAAGGGAGCCCCATCCAGAACCAATGTAGCACATGCAATATTGCAACATGTCCCAATCCTCATGACCATAGATTTCTTCACATTAAATTTCAAATCCAGATCCAACAAGTCATTGGTGCAAATATCAAACATGTGCTACATGCCGGATATGCCGGAGTGTGACACCAATAAGATATCATTTGCATACAATAAACATCCAAGAAACAGATAATTGATATAGCAGCCATATCCAGTATTGCAATCAATACAAAATGCTTTAGTATTAGGAGTACTTTGTTAAATTCTCCCATATTTCACCCATACTAAAATCATTACATTGGCAAAATAACAGAACGTATCCAATATAAGATAATAACACTTATCAATTCAGACAGTCATCAAAACCTGTCTACCTTAGATCAAAACCCTTAAAGCCTCCTCGACCCACAAAAAATCAATCTAATCTCACTCTGTCATAGATAACCAGTCATCCCTGAAAATTTGCAACCGTGCTCTCACTCCAAGATGCACCTGAACTCTGGAACTCGATCCCAGCTGGCACACTTGGACACTTTAGAACCAATAAAATCTGATTCCTCATTTCCTAACATGTCCCTCAAGTCTCAGGTCTACCATAAATTTGTTTCTGAAATCATTTCAAATCCAGATCCAACAAGTCATTGGTTCAAATATCACCATTGCCTGGCTGATATGCCTATAGCTATTTTAAGAGAGGCTGAGCACCAATAAGATACTGATTTGCTGCTACAATAAACATCCAAAAACAGATAATTGATATAGCAGCCTTATCCAGAATTTTGCAACTTTAAAATCACATCTTCAATATAAACAGCAAATAGCAAAGGTGAAAGATCCCCTCATTGTCGTACTCCAGCCACTACAGTGAAAGATTTTGATAAGGCATTACCATTTACCCTATCTAACCATAACTTACATTTGGGATGTGAGTTGAGTAAAACTTCAATAAAATACCAAGAGGTTTGCTTCTGAATCTTCAAAAACAGGCTAAATTTCCCATAGTGAGGAAGTTTGACCAGAAAAGTAAAATTTTGATTATTTTTGTTATTTTGATTTTCCATTGGAATTTTTATTACTGTTTGTTAAATATTATTTAATACTATTGATTACTATTTACTGATATCTATTTGGTCGAATTTAATTTTTTTATCATTATTATATATTTATAACTATTCATTTGTTTTAACATTTAATCTGTTATCACTTAATTTACTGTTATCGTCACTCTAGCGCCATTTCAAACATAATGTCTGAGTCGGAAGTCTTTGAGAACCAGTTACCACAGTACGCGAAAATATTAATTTATAATGTCTGAATTGTTACAACAAAAACAAAAACAGGGACGTCAATGTTAGGCGAAAAATTTTTTGGAAAGTGTTCAAAATTTAAAAAACTAAAAACTTGTTTATTTTACGGTTTTTACCCCCCCAAGAAAAGTCGCCACTGTAATAAACTAGTACGATGCAGGTCACAATCTTTCTATATTAAATAACTTGAAGATGGTTCCCTGATCGGCTGGCACTATTCGTCTAGTGCTGAGATCTCGTTAAAATATCGGAGAACTACAACTTCGACAACTGGACTTTCCTATGTCTCTAAAAATAAAATGCAAACCTGCTTCTTTTTGTAGGACCTGCACTAATTAATTTTTGTCCAGCAATAAAATCTGTTTATCATCTAAAAAAATAACGTTTTTCCTGTTTTTTTTTTCATTTGTCTGCCTTTCCGTTGCTTTCCCCGAAATTTCTGAATATTTCTGAATTGACCTTTTCCGGAAAACCACTTAACATCCCTAACCATAACATTACATTTGGCATACCAGTTGACCTAAAACTTCAATAAAATACCAAGAGGTTTGCCTTTACTATCAACTTTAAAAATCAGGCTAAATGTCGCCCATGACAGCTGAAGAATTTCTATTCAGGTAACTTAGACCCCTCAACGTATTCAAATTTTTGAATCGTTGGATTTTTCTTTTAATTTTGAAATTTTCCCTACTCTGCTGAAATCTTAAATGTACCGTATCTTAATCCCTAATATTAACTTTATATATTTTGGCAGAGGGATCGATCCCTCCCATTTGGTCGAATTTAATTTTTTAGATTAAGTATAAACAAATGAATTTTAAAATTTAATCTGTTATCACTAAATTTAGTCTGTTATCGCTCAAACCCAGATGCCATTTCAAACAGTAATTTTACTAACTGCTGCAGGTCGTTGCTTCTTTGAGATCAGACTAAATAACTCCTATTATCCTATGCACTAACATCAAACTGGCAGTTTGATTCGTCTAGTGCTGAGCTCGTGCTATTGCTGCAGGCAGGTCGAATAACAACTGCATTGGCAACTGGACTTTCTTTAGAACCCATCCACAGTTTTTTACAATGCAATGACAATACAAATACAAGTTTTTGGATAGGGCCTGCGCTCTGATTTAAGACAATCTTTGTCCAGCAATAAAATTTTTAGTACTATCATCTAGAAATCTACCCATGCCTAGAAATCTATAATTCAAATTTGATTTTTTTGTTAACTAAGCCAATGCAAACAATGTTCTATCAAAAGACTCGCTTTGTTCATTTTTCAGACCTTCGATTTATACCAATCCTTGCTATTAAAATCGTCACGGGAAAACTGCCTAGTTTGAAATTGCCAGCCAAAAGTTCACTTTGGCAAATTAATATCTAATGTAATCTCCCTCTATATAGCGCCATAACCGGACAAGAGATCAGATGACGAAATGAAAACCAACATGACCTGAATAATCAATAACATTCTAATGGCGACGATCTTTATAACCTTATGGCGTTCTTTTATCCATCCAGCCTTAATTAATCTTCGGCGCTGGTGGAATGAGCGCCTTTGACAATTTTGATCTGGAGCGCATGTTTAAACGTTGCTGCATTTATAAAATCCTTTCTGCCCAACAATAATAATAACCTTCCCAAAGCCTCTATCAACAAATTGCAATAAAGCAGCCGTTCTCAATTGGTGGTTCCACCCCCGTCTACGACAGCAAAATTTGGGGATCGGTCTGTTTCGAGGGGCAACCCTTTGCTTTGGAACTCACTGCCGGCGGACGTGACTAGGGCGACATCTCTGAACCGTTCACTAGGGATCTTAAAAACATATTTATTTAGCATCTCCTATTAGGGACGGGGCGGAAAGTTAGCAGAGTGGTAACAGCGTTGGACGATGGTGCCGAAGGTCGCGGGTTTGATTCCCGCAGGAGCCCCAAGGTCGACTCAGCCTTCATTCGCTAGAGGGCGGTGGTAACTGAGTAGCAGCTGTGGCTGCGAAGGTAAAACGTGGGTCTAGAGAAAGCAATGGCAAACTACTCTAGATTAATGGCTTTAGCCACCTGCGTCGCTGCTTGCCTGACATCGGAGATCAGCGCCGGACCCGAAGCTCGAAATCGAGTATGGGCGAACCTTTACCTTTACCTTTATTAGGGACACTTGTAAAGCGCTCTTGACTTTAGCCTTCGCTATGCGTATTGCGCTATATGAAATTGTCGGAATTAATAATAATAATAATAATAATAATAATAATAATAATAATAATAATAATAATAATATAGGTATATTGAAAATGCTGACGGATTCGTGATATTATATCACTCACGATGCAAATGAACCGTGGTCTCCAAAAGTCAATATGCTGACATGATTAGCTGGCTGGAGCCCAAACTACAAGAGCATGGTACTATCCGCGCTTGTGAAAGTCAACACGCCATTAAGACAACTGCCATCAAAATGCAATCATGGGCGCCCACAGAAATTTTTCCAGGAGGGGCAAAAACATAATGGTCATGGCTATGTCACATAAATTTTTCCAAGAGGGCAAAACACTTCTTAACACAATGGTCACGGTTAATATTCTAGCAAGGTTTCAAATTTCAATGGGAAATATTGGCATTTTTATTTTCCAGAAGGGCAAATGCCCCTTTGGCCCCAATGTGCGGGCGCCCATGAATGCAATTGTAATATCCACGTGGAATCGTAGGCGTTTGTTTTTTAGCTATTCTGCAAATATTTCGGACAGCAAATAATAATAGTAGCCACGTATTTTCGCCTCCGTTGGCGCGCCATCATCGGAGGTCGTGTGCAGTCAATAAATACGCTTATTCACGCATTCGTACGTTCGTCTGCGAGCAAACGCACGGAAAGTCTATTCGATAATCAATTCGTCGCTCACACGTTTGGCATTAAGGCAGAAAATGTCCCCCTTTAAACGCTTTATCGTTAGTCTGTTATACACGGCCTTAATTATTTGGATTGTTCGATTTTGGAACAGCTATGGTTCGGAAAAGATTAGCACTGTCAAGTTGGGACAATTCGACAATTTTGAGTCAGTTACTTTGAAACAAGGTTTGTGATTCAAGATACATTTGTAATACTCTTAAAGTGACATTCAAAAACGATGATGAGATGTGACCAATTATTATTTGAGGGTAGGGTTGCCGGATCTCCAAAGTCGAAATACGGGAGATTGTTTCGCTATCAATGCGCCCACTCCACGGTCCAGTTCATTTTGAATTATTATGGCTAAAGCTATACTGCACCACAATACTATAGAGTATAGACTAAGAAAAAGCAATAAAAAATTTTCAATGCATGTAGTGAATCAATATTACAAACAAGTTATAAAATATTATCATCCTAGACCTCCTAACTCAAGATCAGCAGTGCGAATCTGCGGAGAACTTGGAGAATGGTTTAAAACAAGCAGAGGGACAAGACAAGGAGATAACATATCACCTATGGTTTTCATCACAGACCTGGAAAGAGCAATGGACAAAGTCAAAGAACATGTAAAAGGCATAACAGTTCAGGGACTTTCATTTAACAACCTTAGGTTTGCTGATGATATTGACATCCTAGAGTAAATGACTGATCTGGAAAACGGTACAGATATAAAAATATGGACTGTCGATAAACATTGAGAAGACAAAGACAATGGTGTTTGGCAAAAAGAGATAAAATAAAATTAAAGTAAATGGAATAGAGTCGAGAAACGTTCCTAACTTCACTATCTTGGAACAATTTGACACATGACTTAGACTGCAAACAAGAAGTCACAATTAGAATATACAGATACTAGACGCTCTGATGGCAATGGATAAGATCTGGAAAAGCAAATCAATGAACCACTCATAAAAAAAAGAAAATATTTCAAACCTGTATCTTCAGCAGCTTTTTATATGGATGCAAACAGTAAGACCATCACTCAAAGACCTGTAAAAGAAAAATACTAGCCTTTAAAGAAAATGTTAGACGAAAAATACTCTAGCATCAGATGGGTTTGGAAATCACAAATGAAAAACCATTCAGAATTCAGAAACAAACCATGCTGGAAAGAGTAGAACGAAGGACACAATGAATATGTTCAGAATTTCGTTTTGTCAGAAAGATCAAACTTATCTGTTTGGAATAATGATATGCTGGATAAGAGACTGCACCAATTGAAGGAATGGTGTGATGATATTGAATTCTTAAGCAATTTTTCTGATCTTAGATAACCTGAATGACAACGGACCGATAAATGGCTAAAACTGTGGAGATGGCATTATACACCAACGCTGCGATATACAATAATGTTAATAATAATTATCAGTTAATGTTTATCCGTATATTTCATCCAACGTCAAATCATTACATTGGCCTTAAAATAACAAAACGTATCCAATATAAGATATAACATTTTTATACTATAGCTCTGTTCAATCATCAAAACCTGTCTAACTGGCAAGTTGGCAACTAGCTGAACGATTCATTAATCATTGTCAATATTTAATGCGTGACCAGCTCCAGCGTGAATGCCGCAGATTATTTTCAAGACACAATCAGTTAATGCCTGTAAGTAGAACTCAGTTAAAGTAAACAAAAAATCTCGTTTTTATTAGTTCGACAGACGCTCTGTTTCTGAGCATCAGTCCATTTGGAGAAATCATCACTGAGAAAATGGACTCTTTCAACCAGAGCATTTGAATCTGGAATCCAAATGCCTTCCTCACGAAGGACAAAATGAATATGTTCGGAAGACTTTCGTTTTGTCAATACAAACTTATCTACATCATCAAGATATTCTGGATTCGTGACTTTAAATTGAAGAAGCAGGGATGATTATTATTACAATTTTTCTGATTTAGATAACCTGAATTTTCAACAAATAATTATAAGACAAAGATAATACATCTTCAAGTAAATGCATCTATTGGTCAATAATGTTCTAATAATTATCAGTTAATGTTTATCCCAATTTCATCCATACTAAAATCATTACATTGGCTTAAAATAACAGAACGTCCCAATATAAGATAATAAAATAAGGACGCTCACTTCAATCATCAAAACCTGTCTACCTGTTAAGTCACTATTCACCCCTCAGCCTCCTCAACCCACACGTTCATCATCTTACCTCACTCTGTCACGCCCACTGATTCAGTCATCCCTAAAATTTGTAACCGTGCCTTCTCGTATGCCTCACCTCAACTTTGGAACTCGATCCCAGCTTCCCTCCGCAGACTTGGACACTTTCAAACAATAAAATCTGAATCCTAATTTCCTATAATTCCTGCATTATCTCCTCAAGTCTTCAGGTCTAAGCTTAAATCCTTCCTTTTTCTAAAATCATATCCTCCATAGCTGTAACAACCTAGCCTCACTGCCCTTTTGGATGTTGACTATTGCCTGGCTGATAATATACCTTCCCCATAGCTATTTTAAGAAAGGCTGAGCGCCTAAGAATAAGCAGCTACTGTTGTGCTGCTTTCCAAGGCGCTATAGAAATCCACGAGATTTTACTTACTTTACTTTAAAATTAGCCATTATGTACAAACGAACATTCATTTTATTGGTTAAGATAAGAATCACTCCTATATATGTGCAGTACGTTAATCTGTAGAAACTGGCGCCGGTGTTCGTCTTCTGTGCTTTTTGCTGACGGATCCGTTGATCCTGCATAAAGCCGTCCACGCTAGAGACACTTGGATGAAGCGCTGTGACATAAAACTGTTCATGAGTTCCGTTGAGAATAAGCAGTTTCCAACCGTTGGACTAAACGTATCCGCCGGAAGACCATTCCTATCCGATAAGGCTAAAGCTGCCCTCAAATATGTCTACGAACATTTTCTGGACGAGGCTGACTTCTTTATGAAGGCAGATCCCGACTCCTATGTAGCGGTCGAAATTCTAAAAGAGTATCTGAAGAACTGTAATACCTCAGAGCCTGAAATCTACGGACACAACATGTACTCGGGGACTCCTACTGCCTACAAGGGCGGTCATTTCGTGGCAGGAGCTGCCGTTGTACTGACCAAGGAAGCTCTCGTTCGGCTGGTCACTCGAGGCATGTCCGATCCAAGATGTCTTAGCAACAGCTTTGGTAGATAACAGAATATCATATATTTTGCATTATAATGTTCTCAATATACTTCGTTTCCGAGGAACTTGAAATGCAAATGTGTTCGGAGACGTCGAAAAATTGTACGGTTAACTCTTTTCCCATAGGTAGACCTAAACACCTACACACAGAGAACCCATAATGACATCGCAATAACTATCTCGAATATGCACTGATTTAGGCAAAATTTTAAACACACAAAGAGTCATCTATTTGTGTCGTTTGAAAAGGTAGGACTTTGGTGAAGGCGTGTGATATCACAGCATTATTAGTTCTAGATGCAAATAAAAACATTCTAAATCTTTTAATGCTGATCACATAGAGTTTAGATTTGAACGTTTTTCCAGATCTACGATTTGCATTTAAATTTCCATCTATACTTGTCATTCTGTTTTTAGTCTCCTAATTATTTCTATCATATTAATTTTATCCCAAATTCTCCTCACCAATTATATTGTTTAACGTTATCTAATTAGATGTCGTTACATTTATTAGCGGATGACTTGAGGGTCTGTGCCTGCTTGATTGAAGTCGGCGGATACATCGTTGATACAAGAGATCAGTTCGGAAGAGATACCTTCCTTCCTCCATTGAGACTTGATGTCATTGTTTACAACAAATACAACGAGGTAGCTCCTTGGTACATCAACTACCGAGCTCCCTACGGACGTTGTTCTGTACGTACGAAAGCAATTTCAATTTAAACTTAAAACTTAGCATGACTTAAAGTGGCTTAGGTCAGTCGGTCTGTCTGTCTGCTTATTTATTTATTGCTTGATTTATTTATTTATTTATTGTTGATTGATTGATTGATTTGTTTATCTATTTATTCGTTTGATTGCTTTATCTATTTGTTTATTTATTTATTGATTTAGTGGCCAAATGTAAAATATAAGATTGTCCTAGTGCTAAAAAGTTTCTGTTAATTAATTGACTTCACTCATTTTAGGTGCGTCATGCAGTGGCGGCTCCACCGGGGGGGCCAAGGGCGGCCCGTGCCCCCTAATGAGTGCCTGCCCCCCACAGTGGCCTCCCATTTGGGACCCTATACTTAATGCTACATACATTAAACAACAAATGGTTGGCCCCCCATGATTAGAAGTTGCCACCCCAACGGCCCCCACTTGCCAAATCCTAGAGCCGCCACTGGCGTCATGTGTTCCAACAACCCTTACTAATGACCCTTAGTTTACATATTTATACGCCATACGTTGCATGCAGCTTTACAAAATGTATCCTTTAGCTAGCAGAGATGTAGCAAGTACACAATGCTTCAAGTACAAGTACAAGTACCTGACCTCCGAGTACAAGTACAAGTACAAGTACTTGCATTCCAAAAACTCCGAGTACAAGTACAAGTACCTGGCCTCCGAGTACAAGTACAAGTACAAGTACCTGGTTTCAGTACAAGTACAAGTACAAGTACCTGGCCTCTGAGTACAAGTACAAGTACCTGGCCTCCAAGTACTAGTACAACATTTTTGACATTGACATTTTTTCCGCTGACATTTTGTCCCCAAGACATTTTCTACATGACATTTTGTCCGTGACATTTTGTCCTCGGACAGTTTGTCCGGCCACGAATAAAATTGACACTATTAGCATCTAAATATCATCACAGTTGCACTAAAAAAATAGAGATGATAGTCTTGCATCGGTCATATTAACCCTATGCGGTCTCGCGATCAAGCCAGCTTGGCTAAATCTGCGTTTAATTGATGCGCCAGAAGCAGGCACACTAAGGTCTCTAATTAATGGCTGCATTATACAGTCTGTTGAACTCCTTTCTATTAACCTCACTGTTCCAAAATACGATGGTATCAGTGGCTTCATCATAAATATCGTTGAGTTCCAGGTACTTGGCCATCTGTGAGGATGTGCTTGTCATTAGCCTAAAGGAACAGCATTACTGGTACCATTGAAGTACATATAGCCAGAGATGTAGCAAGTACACAATGATTCAAGTACAAGTACAAGTACAGGTACCTGGCCTCCGAGTACAAGTACAAGTACAAGTACTTGCATTCCTAAAACTCCGAGTACAAGTACAAGTACAAGTACCTGGCCTCCGAGTACAAGTACAAGTACTAAAAATTTGTACTCGAGTACAACTCGAGTACAAGTACAAGTACCAAGTACTACATCTCTGTTAGCTAGTTAATCTAGATTGGCTCTTTCCTTTTGTTTGACGTACGCTTGTAGAGTGTCAACTGCCTCAGTGACCATCCAATCGCCTTCCATTACGTCCCTGAAAGCGATTTCTCTGTGTTAGATTACCTTTTTGGAATTCGTCTTCATCTGATTCAGCAATTATCGATCGATCTTACTCACCTGAGATTCAACGGTACACGATACGCAAAGAACGTGTAACGAAGCTTTCGTATGCTATTTGTGTAGACAGATTTGCGTGGGCCTCAAATGGTCTTATCATAATCCTTATCTTCCTTATCGCGCAACTGCGTAGCTAATAGCAGAAACGGAGGGCGATTTGTTTTTAAAGGTCACTAACGCTATGCATCATAACTACTTCCAGCCTTTCAAACCCGAACACTAGTCAAATGGTAAAAGTCATAATGGTTTGAATTTTCGTCATCAAAATTATAAAAATCTAGTAAACATATTAGTTTCTCACGTGTTTTTATGAGATTCAGACTAAGTCATAACGGCATTGTGAACATCGAAAGGATTCTTTGAAATACGAATTAAATGCAGACGATACACAGGGCTACGGGAGCTGTTCCCCTGCGACAACCGAACTGCTCCAGCAGAGAATCACGCTGTGCTTGACAGAGTTGTCCAAGTGGCTGAAGTCGCATCGGTTACAGCTCAATGCTGCTAAGACCGAGGTCCTTTGGTTGGCTGCTGAAAGGCAGAAACATTTGATACCGTCTACCTGCATACGTATCGACGGAATTGATGTGCAGCCGGTGTCGTCGGTACGGAACCTCGGGATATTCCTGGATAGCACCGTATCAATGAATACACACGTTTCGTAGAAGTATTCGTCGCTCAGTGTCAGCCACTGCACTCAAAACACTGGTCTCCACTCTGGTGTTCACCAACTTAGATTATGGAAATGTTACTCTCGCCGGAATACGGAAATACCTTCTCAACCGTCTTCAGTCCGTTCTGAACGCTGCTGCTCGTATGATCTGCCATATTCCACCAGGTGAACACGTAACTCCATCGTTTCGTGATTTGCACTGGCTATCAGCGCCAGAAAGAATCCACGTCAAGCTTGCGTTATTAGCCTACCGATGCCTGAACGGTGTCGGCCCTGCATACCTGGCGACTGAACTGGTACGAGTAGCTAACTTGGAAGGTCGGCAACGCTTGAGATCCGCCCGTTCCACATCACTGGTCGTTCCAAGGATGCGCCTTCGAACTGTCGGTGATCGTGCGTTCCCTGTTGCCGCGTCGAGAGCGTGGAACTGTCTGCCTCCATTTGTGCAGCTCTCTCCTTCTCTCAACACCTTCAAAGAGAAGCTTAAAACCTGGCTTTTCCGCAGGAGCTACTTGTGATTTCTTGTGTTTTTGTATGTGTTCACGCAGTTCTTTTAGAACGAGTTACCACATTAATCAGTACGTTGTAATAATAATAATAATAATAATAATAATAATAACTAAAGCAGATTTGAACACAATTCGAGACAGGGTAATTTCTATGATTATCAATTTGGGGGTGTCGGTCTCAAATTGGGGGGTTGGAGGGTGTTAGGGTGCATCTCAGGCTCGGATTGGGGAAAATTTGGGGGTGTCGGTCTCAAATTGGGGAGGGGTGCTGGGGGTGTTTGGAGGGGGGTGTAAAAATAACCCTGCTAGGACTGAAAATTTAATAGTCATTATGAATGCAAACAGGCACGTTACGTCGCTTGCTTTTTGCTTGGAAGATCAGATCCAAAGAGGCCACTCCATATGGTGATGCTATCTGACCAAGATATTTTTGGTCCACCGTGATAAATTTATTGTGCCTTTCACAATAGTCTTGTCAATACAAAGTTCCCAACTTCCCGTTCCTTTGGTCGAAATTCATTTCGTCGACACTTCATCGTCTGGTATTGTGGTCTGCAATCTTCATTACGCGGATATTCCGCGTCTAATAGTATGGGCAGGCTCTTTGCGCCATTTGAATAGTAGTTGTGTTCTTATTTGATGTGTCTCAGTTTGTGTATTTGTTCTGGCTGGTAACGTTGACGCATGAATACTATATATCTAATTTTCTGGCATGGCCTTTGTTACCCAACCAGGTGCGCAATAAGGTTCACTTGACTATGTTGTTTCGGTAAAATGTGTCGCATGTTTATGAATAGCTGGCTCTATAATGCAATTTACTGTCAATATTGGCTGACACATGAATCTCTATATTAATTTAAATTGCATGCATACTTCTGTTGGACATTAGTAATTGCTATTCAGGAATGTTTGTTAAGTGGCGCTAATGGTCTCGTCTACCTTAATTTGTGGTCAGAATCACGATCTACGCTGTGGTCCGCGAACGAATTATTGTATGTTTCAAACATGTCTATTGTTCAGCACGTAACCAATTTGTGTACTGGCTGTTAAGTCCGGCAATTTAGCATTGATTTTGTCTGGCAATTTTCAGGTGCAGCGATGACTGATGGTGATTTATGGGTAATGCAAGTCGATTCACAATATATACCAGCCTAATAGCCTATTTGATTTCAGTATAATAACAATTAAATTAAATTTTTGCGGAGAGTTGTAAATATCGCAAGCAAAATATCGAAAGACTTACAATTAAAAGCAAATTGAGGTGATAAAAACTAATACCAAAAGATTAAAAATATTTAAAACTCAATTTAGATTTTAGATGAAATTCAATTTCATTCAACGCACAATGAACGAGAATCTAACAAGGCCTACAAAGTCTCTAATCTTGTGGTGCAGAATATGAGTGTAGGACATTCTCCCCCTGGACATAATCGTATTAATCACCCCAGGACATTATCTTCCCGGTACACCCTTTGAAGTGACACTTCCGGACATAATCCCCCCCTTTGTTTACTCTATGGACTTTGACTATAATCATTACCCACACCATAAACCAGACACGAAACACTAACCCTAAACAATACTGACGGCAGCCATGACATCAGATAACCGATAAGTACCTTTTTAAAATTAAGATCTATGATATTGATTTACATTATTCATCACTTCTTTGCCGGGGAATACTGTACGTTCGGGGGATAATGTCCAGGGGAGAATGTCCGTGCCCCGCAGAATATTCTATCCAAACAAAACCCCTCGTTTTCGATACCATATTTCGCAATTGAACTTAGTTTACTCAAAGAGACCAATATTAAATTTTCATGCAGAATAAAATATAACAGATGAACGAATTTCTTCCACTCTTTTCCTTTGAATATGTTTAGGTTTTTCTATTTTCAATGGTGCTAACAAGGTAACAAAGTAAAACTCAATGGCAACAATTTGTTGCAGCGAGTTTTGACATATACTATTCGTTGCCACGAATGAACTGCCAAATCACAATATGAATCTGTCAAAAACGATAGATCAATGCTTTCTGCGCTTAGGCTTTGTATGTTTGTTCGGCAGCGACACAAGTATTTTATACAGGCCTTATAGGGGAAAATGTCCCCTCCCAAACCACAAGCTTCCCCCCAAAAAAATCCCAACACAGACACAAATTTTGCATTGAATTGTGTCTCTTTCCATCTAGTAAAAGCAATCTCCTTTCCCTCGAAGGCCTGGAGTCTGAATAGAACACTGAACGACAGGTCTTATCGTAAATCTGAAGCCTGCTAAACGCGCAGCTAACAAGGTTGCACAAAAACGATAGATCATTGATTTGTTTGTTTGTTCGAATTGTCCTCCCAAACCACAGTCTTTTATGGCACAAATTTTGCATTGAATTGTGTTTTCCCTCATGGAGTCTGAATAGAAATCTGTAAACGCGCAGCGCAAATACTTCGGCAAGGCATTGATTTCGATTGAATTGTCTGTCAGTCTTTTATGGCACCTGTCAAGTAAAACACCCGATTGTGCATGCACGTGATTTATTTCATAAGCCGTGAGGTTAATCAATAGCTTTAAGAGTAGACGTGCCGTCTTGCGTTCCATTAGATTAATTCTGCAACAGTAAATCTTTCATAATAAGTCAAAAGCTAGTCCCGCCATACTGGATCGAACTTAGCGTCCGGTGTTGATCGTCGTGTTCTAGACAAACAATGACGCTGCAGGTGGATAACGCCGTTGATCGGGAATAGTCCGCCAATAACTCTAGACCTGTTTTTAAACTGTGTAGACTATAAAACTCTTCATTCACCATCGCCCTCTGGCGAGTGAAAACTGAGTCGACCTTGGAGTTTCCTGTGCAGTGGTGGCTCCACCGGGGGGGGGCAGAAGGGGCCCGTGCCCCCTATTGGATGCATGGCCCCCCAGTGGTCCCCCAGTTGGGACCCTATACTTAACCCATTTATGCATGAAATTTTGTTTTGCCATGAAATTTCATAATATGACACTAAATACTATACAAATGATGTAAAAAATCAGATTTTAAAAAGAACTGGCATTTTGACCATAATTTTGTACAATATATTTTCGTCCCCGTTTTGGGGACGCTATGCATGAAAGGGTGGGTGAAGTTCTACGTATGAGAAACAGTTACAACTAGAATTCCAAAATTAATTTCATTGAAGTATGCTTAAAATTATGTCATGAAAGCAGGTATTTATCATTCTGACACATATGCAATCCTGCTATTACTTGTGAAAAGTGTCTGAACATTGCTCGTGAAGTCCAATATTGCATTTCTCACAAAAGCGTCTTGTTTTTGTGCCACAAACAGCACAGCGTCTCTGTGTTCCACTGGATTTGTTGTAATGGTTTATGCCATCAAATCTAATGGATGGTGATACATGGCAAAGTATCATTTTATTTCTAACCTGACGTCCAAGAAATAACTGGGAATTTTTTTAGTCTCGTCAAATAGACATTGCAAATATCCCTTCGAAAACTCAGTTGATCTAGTGGCCTTAGTTTTTCTCACTGCAGTATTCTGTGTTCACCATACCTTGAACCCGAATCGAATAAATAAACTGCTTAGATGAGTGCCGACCATAATATGGAACCATTGACTCATCAACAGAAAGGTGGTGATCATATGGTCGAGCTGCCAGAAACCTTTCATTCATTGAATTGAACAAAGGCCTGACTTTGGCCATTCTGTCATTTGGTGGTAAGTTGGCATTGTCAGCAGCATGAACGCACATCATTAGCTTCTCAAACCGATTACACGTCATAGCCTCACTAACAGCCAAGTTTAGAACATCATCAGCCAGCTCCCAGTACATATGCCGACGTGGTAATTGGTTATATCCAGTGATGAAGAGTACTGACAAATATGCACAAAATTCTTCTCTTGTTGTTCCAAATGATGTTCTACCTTTGCTGACTCATGCATATTTTGTCGTATTTTCAATCAGTTCATCAATGACCTTGTCATCCAAAAATTGCTCAAATAGGGACGTTGGAGAAGCCTCAGACTCAACATAGCGAATGTATTCTTGACGATCTACAGGTCCATCGCCAACCAATTCCCTCTTCACCCATTTCCTAGTTTGCAGTTTCTTTAACCTACACATCTTCTGCTTTTTTGGTTGTGGTTCAGTAACTGGCGATAAGTTGTTTTCATTCGAGACTGGGAAACTACCAGAAGAACTAACATGTACTTCAGCAGCATCATCATCATTGCAAGCGAGTCGAATTCGTTCTGCGCCACATCAATGAGCAGTTGCCTCTGCTTGCGACTCCAACTGACGATGAGAAAGATTATCAAGTGACATCTTCTCTTCATCAGCACTGTCCTCATCACTCTGTGTTGGGTCTACTGGTGGAGTAATAAAAATATCAGCCGCTATACATTCCTCATCATCCTCTATCATAGCTATTACTTCGTGTAGTTTGTAATGCTTTGACATTCTAAAATTTAAAATGTGAAAATATTAAACACAAATATCATAAGCAGAACCATAAACAAGGTTTTATAAACGAATTATCCACGGACGGTCTTCTCCGATACATTACCACTCGCATTATCGCTCATAACAAACGCCCTACCCTTTCATGCATGGCGTCCCCAAAACGGGGACGGTAGAAAAATACATAATTCTAAAAATCGAATAAATGAAATGTGCCAATAAAATTAATTTTGACTACATAAAATATAATTAAATAGAAATTAACTTACTTTGCAGGTTGACTGTCTTAGTTTTCGTAGATATAGCTCACGATTTCGAAAGCAAGTAAAATTTAACAAATTTAACCAACCTCTAACTTTACCACGGCTTTTCGTCTCTTAGATAGACCTATCACAAAATTTCTATAGCCCATTTTGTTGTACATTCATTTCTGAATAACTCTGGCTAAACATGTATGTTAAAAGGTGCTGTTTGTTACGAATAATCTATAAAATTCAAGCGTCCCCGTTTTGGGGACGCTATGCATAAATGGGTTAATGCTACATACATTAAACAACAAATGGTTGGCCCCCCATTATTAGAAGTTGCCACCCCAACGCCCCCCACTTGCCAAATCCTAGAGCCGCCACTGCCGCCACTGTTCCTGTGACTGTAAGAGTAGATCCCGTTCCGACAGAGCAATAACTTATTAAGATGTTTTGACTAGTAAAATTAAACCGTGAAATCAGACTGCATATCCTTTTCCTAGTAAACAAAGAGTAAGTAAAGTCCATCCCGAGCACTCAAACCTCATAGGGAGGCGCTGATCTCCGTTTCCAAAGCCCTCAGCCAAGGCGACTGGCGCAAGTTACGTAATGCGGGCCAGTGTTCTCATGCAAAGCGCCTCTTTACTCCGCGGATTAATCCATCACCTAGTTGCCACCGCCCTCTGGCGAAAGAAGGCTGAGTCGACCTTAGGACTCCTGCGTGTCTCGAACCGGCGACCTTCTGCTTCATCGTCTAACGTTGTTACCACTCTGCTAACTTCCCGCCCTTATACCTTTCCAAGCTGAACTTAAAGTGGACGATGCAGTCAACGCAAGGGTGTTCTCCTATATATGTAGTCATTTCATCCGAGTTCAAGCTTTCTAATCAGCTTGCTGCTTCTGAAAGCGAAAGCTTTGCTTATGTTCGCCAGGTGGCGGTATTCGCTGATTGGCTCTTAAATAGATAAATATATAGCAGTCGGTAAACTGACAACACTGTGAGGCATTGTTTGTGCGACTAAGTGAATTACACTGTACTGGTAAGTTTCTTGGTAATACCCGTGACCCAGTTATGGCCTAACATCTGATATTCAGAATTGGATCTGAGGTCATTTAGGGGTCGTTCATAAATTACGTAAGGCGATTTTTGCACTTTTTTGACCAGGGATGTCATTAGGGGGGGCAGGGGGCATTTGCCCCCTGATTTTTAGGGGAAAAATTTTGTTGTAAAGAGTGCTTGATGTCGAGTAATCTGAAAAGTAACTAATCCTAAAGAAACGACTGACAAGCAAAAAAAGGTCAACTTTTTTGCAAACTTGTCAGGTCGAAAGTGTTTTACCCCCCCCCCCTGAAAAACAGTAAAATGACGTCTCTGTTTTGACCCCCCTCATCGTAAAGCGACATAACAAAAAGTCGGACCCCCATAAAATATGACGCAATAACGGGCCGACCCCCCTCCTTTTCGGTCTCCCGAATCCCGAAGTCTTGACAAGCAAAAAAGGTCATCTTTCCTCTCCAAATAACCTGACATCTTTATATTTTTACCTCTCCAAATAGCATGACAAGCCAAAAAAGAAAAAAAGGTCATCATCTTATAAATTTTGCATTGCGTTACGTCACACTCACGGAACCCCCCCCCCTCCTCGTCACACTTCGTAACAAATGTCCGGACCCTAGGCGCGTTACGTCATTTGTGGATGGCCCCTTATTACCTTTACGGATATACCTTTAAACTTCTAACATTTCTATGCAAAGTCATGCTACGAATTATGGCGACTAAACATTTCAGCCAGAACTCCTATTAAACGGAATTTATAATCGGAAATTTGATCTCATCTAGCGCAAGTGTTTCCGTTTCAAAATGAGCCAGTAGGATATTTTATTTATTTTATTAATTATTTGTGGTGCTGAGTGGATCTCTATGTTGTCATTTGTAGCTTCTAGATGGCGCTGTGATGTGATCTATTTCATGGCATCAGCGAAGTGCTAAATATTTTTATTATTAAGTATGATTTGTGCAAACCACAAATATAATTTCACAGATGCGCTGTAATGTATTGCTCTTTGAAGCAATACAACGTGCATGAGCATAAAGTGCTACGTAATTCCAAATGCATGTATTGTAGGCGCTGTGAAGACATGAACGTTCGCAGGTCGAATGTCTCTAATAGCTGAATCTCATGCTTGAACTCGAGTCGAAAGTGAATCTCTACGCAAAACCAACGCTCAAAACTATTACGCACACACACACACACAGAGAGAGAGAGAGAGAGAGAGAGAGAGAGAGAGAGAGAGAGAGAGAGAGAGAGAGAGAAATAAGAGAGAGACCCAAATAGACAGCTGCATTAGAGAGTCTAAAGGAAATAACGATTAGTTAGCTTCCATAATATTAAGCATTTGCTAAATTTTCAACTTTCAATCTTTCTGGCTTAAATTATGTAGTCTAATCCAGCGGTCTCTTTAGCCAGAGTTAAATTTCAAAAGCGTCGAATTTGTTCACGCATTGCTTTCAGTCAATGAAATCTTATACAAAAATGAAGATTACTGCAGAATTTGATTTTCTAATTTTAATTTAAAATAGGATTCTTGGATAAAATGGTAAAACTTTAATTGCAGAGTATTTGTTATCTGATATCGTGAAATTGTTTCAATTCTTCGCAAGCATGCGACCATTTACAGTTTGGGACTAATTTTGTGGCTAGTATTTTTTTATATTTCTACAGCGAAATTTTGCACTTGAGTTCGTTTGGTCGAAAGATCGATGCGCCTGGAATATCTCTTCCGTTTTAATTCCAGGGAGCTGAGTCGCATCAAAGATGGAGTGTAACACCCACTCATACAAATTCAAGATATGTCTCTTTTAAAAGTCTAGCGTATTGAATTACGCTATGGTGTAGCCACCTGGGACACAGAGGCCAGCCCCACCCCTTATTCGACCTGGGACCGGTCATGGAATTTGTGCAAAACATTTGAGTAGTTTGGGGGTAGGTAGTAATCAAAACACTGGAGAAAATCAAAGTTACACAAAACACATGACAAGATTTTTTGCTCGTCAAGACTTTCTTCCTCTACTGTAGACACCTGAAAATGTCCATGCCCCCACCCATTCCCCATTCCGGAATCCTGGCTATGCCACTGGTATTACGTGCAGCTTCGTTTGTGCGAAAAGTTATTTCAGCGTGTGCGTTCAGAAATATACACTGTATAGCCTACGGGTAAAACATAAATCCATTGATTTTTAGTCACTTGAATTTATCCGATCGAAAAACTCAAACGAGTGGTTGGGCCCAGGGTAATAAAAGTCAGCCCCGAGACATTAACCCAAATAGCTCAGCAACAACATTATCATCATTATCATCATCATCATCATCATCATCACCATCACCGGTTGTTGTATTCACTTTTCACGCGTACAGGTAGCCTATGCGCAAAAAGTTCTATTCTGGCTCGGCCCTAAACGTGTTGTTTTACTCGAGAAGCCAAATTGCTATTGCTATCAAGTCATCGTATATGTATCGCGACGACTACTGTACCAAAGATGGCCTCACTGACTGCCAGCGCGTCTCGGTGATGTTTACGGACAAGGTGAATACATTAATATATTTGCATTAACACAACAGCAACGAAATTCAGCGTCCAGGATAATGGAAATGCTCGTTAGTCTTAATGTGTTGTATATTCATTGATAAATTTGACTTGTACATTTCGTTGACGACTCAAGTGCAAATGGAGGTCCTAGCATCTGTAAGCTTAATTAAGGAATTACAAATTCTAGTTCTTTAATCGCAGAAGAGATCATCTTTTTAAACGTCTATTGATGTCGGATTTTGAAAGTCGGATCTGAGAAGTATTTGTAAAAGTGATTTCGAGCCTTTAATAATGGTCATCAAGAAAGATTGAAATATTGGTGAGACAATAATTGTACATAATTTCATTACATTTGGAGAATATCAATTAGATTTAGATTTAGGTTCCAGTTTTCATAATTCAAAGTAATTTTTGTAACGGTTGTATGATATAGCATGCTAATTAATTATAGTAACTGGATTTTAGTATAAATTATGTGTTGCCCAAAGAGTTTTGAGAGTTCCACTTGAATAATAATACATGGTTGTTAAGGTACGTTAAGTCATCCACGATGTGAAGAACCGTTAAGGCGTAGCATGAGTGGATGAGCAACTTGCCCAATGTCGCTACACAAGGACTAGGGTCCGATTCGAACCCGCTACCCTCAGGTTGCGCGGTGGGAATCCTACCATTACTCCACCGCGCCCCATCATAGAGTAGTTGAGTTGTTTACCAAACTGCCAGAGACTTAGGAGAATTAGGAATTACAAACATTTGATTTTGACCCATAAATTCTGGATCGACAGTCAGACTATATACGCAAAGCCGGGCACTCAATATAGCTGCACTTCCATTTGCTATAAATCAGTACACACACACGCACGCACACTGAGGAGCGCTTAGACCGAACGCAGCCCCGTCTCGTTGCTCGACCTCGTTGACGCCAGGGGTGTGACGTGCTGTTCGATAACCAGATCGTTACTTGTGAGAGTAAAAAATGTCTCACACGCCTAATGTAGAAGCAGATGTAAGTGTTTTTGGTATTCTGATTGTCCTATTGCAAACGATGTCTGTGCCTGCTGCCTTAACAGCTAGATTGGCCATGCATGGATACACACGGATAGGGCATGAACAGGCAGCCTCTTTCGGGGGTTTCATTGAAGAGTGGATGTCAGAAATGCAATTAACTCCCTCTCGCTCTCTCTTTCTCAGCCAATAGACTTCTATTGTGCCTCTATCGTAAGTTACGATGCTTATGGTATCAGCTGATGGCGCACCAAATCCAATCTCAATAAGAGCCAGGTCAAGCCGGAAAGATCAGTCCTATTGGCGGGGGAGCAATCTAAGGGGGATGCAGAGTGGGTTACGCGCTGAAGCGATAGACTGACGGAGCGGGTTCAAGCCCCGTTAACGCCCCTAGTGGCTTTCACACAAGCAGTAATGCCTACTAAGCCACTTTGTATGACGCTATGATGGGTCAAGCCAAAGAGGTGCGTCTTAGGACTAGACGTAAATGATGATAATGTCCTGGTTAATTCATTTAACCCTCATCCGGACATACGAATTTTCGACGTTGTTGGGTTTATGGGGTGTTAATGCACCCCAACGCGTTTGCCGAGATTAATGATGAATTATCGTTAGTCACATTTTAAAATTTCCCTGAACTAAACTTTACATGCCTTGACAATTTTTTTACCACAGAATGCTCTGATACAGAATGAACAACATGTGTCAATAATGCTTAGTTATTTGAGAAAGTGGGACAAAATGCCGCTTAAAGGAACTAAACTAAACACAAGAGTGCAAATGTGCTCTCAATGTATTTATGAACAACAGAATTTCAATAGTTCTATAAAGTTGTACCTTTAGGTACCAGGCAAAGCATCGCGCAATTAATTATATTTAAGAATTTATTTGTTAGCTATTTTTAGAAATTGTTGAGAAATTAAATATATGCCTCATTCTGAATTCATCTAGTTTTGCTTTATGGGCCAGATACATCGCCAACTGCCGAAGGGCATTTCGTCGCATTTGGCTTCCGATCCGTAGTTCACCATTGTTCTCATCTTAAGATCTTCGCATATTCTCGATCTCATTATCTGCATTGGCGTAAACTTGGATGAAAAAGAGGGGCAGCAACTATGCCTTCCCCTTCCCTCTGGTAGCCTCTCCTAAAAGTTGGGGGGGTCGTGCCTAGAGGCTAATCACAGAAGTTTATGCCTATGATTATGTGCCAATATTATTAAACTACGCGTCGCTGCATTATTGAGCTCTTGCTTATTTACTGCGAATGCGTCAGAGGTTAAACCAGATGACTAACGTTGCAAGTTTTTCTCGATTTCAGCTCAGGTGACTTCCGCCGACGAGCCTCGTTCTGATTGTTCACTTTCTCTCAAGTCGAGCATCTTGAACGACATCCAACCATAAAACTCAGGAGTAACTCACTTTATGCTCAGCTTCCAGACTGAACAGTAATGAAGTAAAGACGGGATATGTCTTTGAGAGCAACTTCTAGGGACAGCGATGCGGAGATATGTGACTTTCTCATCGAGCAAAGCAACGGTAGTCCTATGTCAGACACGTCTTGCCATACGCTGACATCGGCTCGTCAAGTGGACCTGGGTATTGTCTGGTCCAGACCTAAAAGATACGTTTCAGTTAGTTTTGGTAAGGCTGCAAGAACATTTAATTCTTCTAAGAAATTCAATTAAACAATCCAACTATGGCCATTGGAACAATTGCTAGATTTTAAAAAATGGCGGAGGCAGGGATTTTTCAGGGGTTGGCCTCTGATCACGTATAAAAAATGAAGAGCACTGTAGCTGAAATTTTTCGAGATCTTAATTTTAATCATAGATGAGATATTCCTCCCATATTTTAGTTTTTAATTTACGGAGAATATACCAATCAACCCCTCCATACAATCATGAATAGCGAATTTGTTTTGGGTGGGGCAGTTCTCAAGTGAAATACAAAACCTGATATATATATATATATATATCGGACATGAAATGTGTGTTCAGTATCATACTTTATTATTATTATTATTATTATTATTATTATTATTATTATTATTATTATTATTTTTGTACTGTTTATGGCAGATTAAGTGAGAAGTGCTTAAACTCGATCACAGAATTTCAGTGGCGTATTCTGGATTCCAGAATGATAGCACTTCGAATTTTTTCACCCAAAAATCTTAATCTTGACGAACAAAAAAGAGGTCGTCGTCTCAAACGCTTTAAAATCCGGGGTCTGGCGCATTCTCCGCGATCCAATGCTACCCCAATCCCCCAACTACTCACTGGTTGTGGACGAATCTCGACCGGTCCAAATCTAAATGGGGGCCGGGACCCTCGTGCCCCCCATGACACACCACTTCCGTATATATTTCCCATAAAGATGATGGAGACAATTGTTTGTGCTGATTATCAGTCGACCTATTTGACCTCTCTTCTTTCTAATCCTGCAGTGACCGAGTGAGTCTAAACAACTTTTGAGCACCTCAATTTAGCAGTTGGACATCCTGTAAACTTGGAATACCTTTGTATACTTTAGATCTTACAAAGGTAAATCTGTGCGTGGTCGGTTGGATTTGATTCGCCTTAATTGCAGCTTATAGCCGCTGGTGATAAACGAGCGAGTTTCAGGAGCGCTGTCCTGTTATTTGGGTCACAGTTAAATCGAGAATCAATGAATCATTTCGAGGCATGAAAAAAAAGAAAAACAATCTGTTTCTTCTTAACGTCGTTGCAACTTAGTGCAAGCCAGTCAACGCCATTGTCGTTATCATCGTCATCATCGTCATCATCATCATCATCATCGTCATCATCATCATCATCATCATCATCATCATCATTTTTTCATCAACATCATCATCATCACTGCCATCATCATCATCGTAGTCGTCGTCATCATCATTATCATCATCATTATCGTATCCGTCGACATCATAATCAGTATCATATAAGCTTATCGCTTATGATAGCATATCCAGTCTCTGGCTGTGTCCAATATCAATTTATGTAAGATTATCAACTAGGCCTAGTCATTTATTCGCTAAAACGATGTGCTACATACAGCACCTGAATTTAAAACAGTTAAATGTGTTTTTCATTATCATTTATTATTAGGAACTTTCTAGCACCAATTGTAGTAGGCTATTCAAATGTATTAATCGACGGTAGTCCAAATCCATGATGCAAGAGACCAGGCAAATTCCAGAGATCAGTCGCAGTGGAAAAGGAGCATGGCAGAGTGACTATGAAGTGAAAGAGATGTGCTTTAACTCTAGACTTGATAGCAATGATCATAACACTATAATAGGCATACACGACAAAAAGTTGTGCCAAAACAGCGCACATTTTATGAAGGGATGTTGAAGGAATGTGATTCTTGCATTGAAAAGTACGTCGCAAGTTGTTCCGTTCATGCAACAACTGACGAACTCAGCAAGAGACGAATATAGGCTATTAGAGTGCTAGCAATTGTTTGTGTGGAACACATTGATATCCCACAAGCCTGTAGTAACTACTACATTACTGTATCCAACTATAATGGAGCGAACAATAATGGTGTTTTGAGTTAAATTTAGTTAAAAAGCAAAAAATAATTTAAGCAAAAGTGAACTACGCCAAAATAGTCTGGAATATATCGATAAAAATACAATAATGAGCAAGGCTAAAAATTTTTAGCAGGAATAGCATCGAAAATGCAAGAATTAAAATAAATCAAATGGATAAAGCTTCTAGTCTACGTCACTGCCTCCTCAAATCTGAGCCGTAGCTAGAGTATTTGGCGCCCGGGTCAAGGTTTAAATTTTCCGCCCCACTAACTCATTAGTTTGAAAAAATTCGTAATGACCTTTTCTGCTCATCAGGTTTTAACGACCACATTGCAGCGCCAATGTAGGAATACATATATTATAGTGCATTATGCGGGATGACCTTTTTGTTTGTCATAGACCTACTGGCAATAGTGTCCTGGATGGCGTTTGACTTATTAAACTCCTGTCGGTTATAAAATCAGAGATGGTGTTTGGCTCGGTGTTAGGACAAAATGTCAGGGGACAAAATGTCACGAGCTAAATATCACGGACAAAATGTCATGGGGACAAAATGTCAGCGGACAAATGTCATCCTAACTCTAACCCTAAGTTACGTCCCTAACCCTAAACCGTGACATTTTGTCCGTGACATTATGTCCGCTGACATTTTGTCCCCATGACATTTTGTCCGTGACATTTTGTCCTCGGACATTTTGTCCGGCCATGGTTTGGCCCTCCGCCCTCAAGACGGCGCCCGGGGCAGCTTGCCCCTCCTGCCCCTAACTATGGCTCTGCCTCAAATCAATCTGTTGCACATGCTCATGTGTGTACATCTGTACTTGTGTTATTTGCTTTCAGTGCAGTCTCCCGATTCTGGCACCGGTCTGTCCTCTTACAGTTTTTCAACATCAATTCACTCATCGGATTTGGAAGACGAAACACAATCATCTTCAAGGAGCAAATCCAGACCAGACGAGTCGGTTACCGGTTCTTTCGAAGAAGTGTTTGTTGAAGGTATGATCTTACTAACAGATCAATCAGAATCCGAAAAGTTAAAGTCAGATTCGAACACGAGTCTTTCTTCCTTCGGTCATTCATTCGTCACAAACATTTCATCAGTCGAGAATTTTTCAGAGCCAGTTGACCAATCGGATGAAAGGGGTTTCGCTAAAATTAACCGACCAATCGGGAGTTCTATGTCGGCTGCTAACCAATCATATGGAAGCATTTCAGATGCGTTGATCCAATCGGATGAAAGACAAATTGCTGTTAGCCAATCAGAAGAAAGGTTCTCCGCTATTGGCTTGAGAGAGAAAACTGGAATCGAAATCCACCAATTCAGCAAAGATCATCTAACTGATTGCTTCCAATCTCTTGGGAGTTTTCCTATCAGCCAATCAGGTGACGGATGTTCAACTCATCCTGACCAATTAAATTCAAATACTGAGTTTGACTTAATGTACGAAAATAGAGAAGAAAAATCCGGACATAAGCCGATCGAAAGAAATGTTTATCGGAGATATGTTACTGTAGCAAGATATGCCACATTTAAACCGATTATTATTGAAACAAATGATCGCAATTTCACAGACTTTCATCCAACTCCAATCGAAAATTTACAATACGCAGATGAATTATTGCCAGTCGAGGACAGAGAAGGAAGAAACTCGTTTGAAGAGGCAGTTGATGCGTTTGATCGAGAATTTAGCAATCAAGAAGGAACACTAAAAGATATCGAATCTGAAAAGACAACCGACGACTTGTATTCTGTAAATGGAAACGGTGTTCTAAGTAATAAGAACGACGAAATCTCCCAAGATTATCAGGAAAATGTGATTTATTTGGATAAGACGTTATCTGATACTGTCGGCGATAAGACTAGATCTAGAGTTGTTGATATCTCATCACAGGACACCGATAGTGAGGCACAGAGACTGGGAAAGATCGTTCAGAGACCAGACAGAACCAAGAGAGCGTCCATATGCAGTCTATCTGACGAGTTTGACGATCCTTTTATCCTCCAAGATCCAGTTTGTCATCCGGATCAACAAACGGCGACTAAAAAGTCTCTGGACTACTCTTTCTCTTTTATCGATGATTTAAGACGACCTCTAAATCGAAGAGCTCGAGAAAAGGAATACGAAGAATTCGAAGAGGAAGACGATTACTTGATCTTTGAAGATGATTCGGATCATTGTTCACAAGCGGATCAAGACGATCATGAGCTTGATCTCTCTGCGAGCTTGAGACGAAATTCAGGGCATTGTATATGTGCGCAAGAAATTCATATTTCAGAAAATGAAGAGAGCAGAGCATTGACTCCGTCAGACACAGACATTAAAGAAAACAATGACTCAGAACAAAGGAGGCAAGGAAGCCAATGGTATGCGGAGGAGGAAATTCCTTTCATTGAAGATGAGATTGTTGCATCAAAAATTGATTCAAGACGAAACGTGATAAACAAATCTTTGAACGACATAATAGACTCAATGAATGCAGACAGTTTGCAGTTACAAGAACAAGGTTCGAATGAAAAGAACAATGGTCTTGTCCAAGAGCAAAGTGTCCACGATAGATCGGATGAAAAATTCCTGATTGACTCAAAGAATGTAAGTTTAAGTTCAGATGAGGAAAATTGGGTCTACGATGAAAATTCTAAAGAAGAAGAATCAGATGAAGAAGTGTTGATTGAAAGTGTGAAAGAGACGGAGATTGTTCCAACAAAGATCGATTCCAAACACCGGCTAAGCCTTAATTCAATAGACAATGTAGGACTCTTAAGCCCAGTTAAAAAGAGCAACGAAGTCGATTACGATCAAGATGTCAGTCAAAACGCCAAATTCATGGAAGATCTGAATGTGAAGAATAAATCAAAAGGTGAAATATTAATTGAGGAAAAGATCGCAAGGTTTAGTAGTTCAGAAAAAGAAAAAGGCTTTCTCGATGCAAATGTGCGAGAAACTTTGGATGATGCAATTTTGATTCCAGTAAAGGACACGAGTCTCAATTCGGAAGACGTGACTCTAAATATCGATCATAATGCAGAAGAAAAATCAAATGAGGGTATTCACGTTAAAACTGAAGACAGGATATTGAGCACAGAACATTTGATCTCTACGCGGAAAATGGAAAATAAATCAAACGATGAAATTCTGATAGAGTTTGCGAGTCAAGATAATCAGAATTTTGTTTTCGATCAGAACTGTGGAATAACGTCAGAAAAAGATGCCCTTATTCATGCAGCGTTGCCAAGATCAGAGGACGATATGAAGTACTGTGATCAGGAAATTACAGCAAAATCAAATGGCAAGAAATTTATAGAAAGTTTCACCTCCGAAGACACGAATTTCAATTCTGAAGTATTATTTGGCAGAGACGCAAATTTGTCTCGGTCACGTGATGTAACAGACCAGGAAAATGTTAGATTTTGTCACGAGACAGTCGAACCAGACATATCATCAAACGAATCACAATTGCACGAATCTTATGTGACATCCATTTTATATGCCAAAAACAGAATCTGTCTGGAATTAAGCGATGAAACAGAACGATCCACAGATCAGGAGGACAAATGCAGGAGTGAATTTTACATCAATACTGAAAATAACTTAACAGGAGAACATGCGATTTCCATTGGCGATGACTCGGCGCCGTACCTGCCTTTAACAGCAACTCGAGAGTCAAAGAATCTTCAAGAAAACTGCTCGAATAGCTCAACGCTGCAACTGTCTGAAAGGAACATTGAAAGTGAATTCGTTTTAGATTCTATTACATTTCAAAAATCTAAAAATTCATCTAATTTATCTCCGGAGGTAAAGGAAAAGCATGAATCCAAATTCGAAAGTTCTGTCACGAAATATTCGGACGAATCTGAAGTCGTTATTGGAATACTATCGTTCCACGAATCGCCTGATATCTTCGAAGTCGAACCCCAGTCTCTAAATAAAACGAAAGAAGAAAGCCTTGAAGTTCAAGATCATCTAAACACATTGGCAAGCGTCAGTATGGCGGCCAACATTCAAACTGAAAACTCAAACGCAACGGACACAAGCGATGACGACGAGGTTTTCGTCGATGCTGCCGCTGACTTCAGCGAAAAACAAGCAGGCCTATCGTTCAACAGGACGTGTGATAGAAATAACACGAACCAAGACATAACTCCGGTACTAGAATGCCTGAGTGATTTTGTAGATGAAAGTTACCGATGTCACAGAGATGAGGATGCAATTAATGTCAGAGGAAGTAAAGTTGTCACTGCAAGTGAAAATGTTGAAACAAAAGATGTTGCCTCGTCACATGTAGACCTATTCACAAAGAACGCCATCATGGGCAGTAGTTCGGACAGCGATAATAGGAGTATCTACTTCACCGATGAAGACCTGGATGAAATGCAGTCAGAAAATGTCGAAATATACGAGAGACTGGAAACGAAGATACTGAGCGATAACGAAGAACAAATATTGTTAACTGATGATACCAAAAATCAGGAGATAAATGCTGATTTATCCGCCATTTTGATGAGAAAAGGTCTTGCGTTAGACGAACTGGAAAAGCCACCTATTTGTCGCGAATTAAATGAACTGTTCGAAACGGAATTACTCAACAAAGATATTGGACCATCTGATAATAGCGTAGGAGAAGAACTGAAGTTGATTAGTATTAGAAATCTTCAGTATATTCAAAGTGAGACTGCTCAGTTGAATAACGTAGAGAAAGAACATTTGTCTGGAGAAGAAGAAATATGTTTGAGCACAGATTCATCATATACTAATTTCAAAGAATCTAGATGCATCGAAGAAGAAGAAGATGACGATGATAGTAGCTCTGAGTCAAGCATGTCAAGAGAACCGTTTCAAGGAGCGTTTAAGGAGGATTGCCATCTCGGAGAGAGGGTAGAATCTACTGAAACCTTACACGTCCATGAATCGGACGGAAACAATTCGTGGAATAATGGC
The DNA here is from genome assembly GCA_018105865.1 of Metaphire vulgaris. Taxonomy (NCBI): domain Eukaryota; kingdom Metazoa; phylum Annelida; class Clitellata; order Crassiclitellata; family Megascolecidae; genus Metaphire; species Metaphire vulgaris. Next base: position 15,357,819 of record CM030843.1, read on the forward strand.
GATAGAACGAAAGACGAAATGAGAAAACTCGGCATTCTTTGTGAAAGACCTGATGTTGTGACAGTCGGAGATGATCGATTTCCAGACAAAGATCCGGATGTGGTAATGGGGACACAAGAACAACGACGCGTCTTCATGTTAGCTTCCGACAACGGAACATCCGCGGATGTCTCTGTTGAGGCTGTTGCAGAAAACGGAAACAGAGATAACAAAGATAACGAAGTAGCTGACGCCGCTTTTATCACAAGTAATGTGAAGAGCGCAACGATTGTAAACTGTCGGAATGGAGATCATGAAGGTCTGATTAAACTCAACCATATCTAATCTAATATAATTATGATCCTCCACTAGTGATGCTATCAAATATACCGTATTTAGCTATTAAATGTGGATGTCATGTTCATAAATGTACTTATGAAAATCTCCCTTTTCGTATATATAAGCATGTGTGTGTGTATAAGTGTGTGTGCTTAACACCTAGACTTTGTATTTGCCATCTTTAAGGCCTCGATTTTCTGACGCAATGAGATTATGCAAAATTATAATTCTAGCTTTTGTAGCACTTTGTGTCCAAGTTCTTTGTTAAAAGCTCAGCAAAACCTTCACTCCGTTTTGGTTCAAGTAATTTTTCTGACTTTCATTCTAGAGAAAATACATTTTCGGTTTATGCTAAGATTGTACAATATGTCCAGATGCTCAAAAATCCCATCAACTCGACTCTTTCTATAGTTACATATGTCACCAGATTCGACCCATAGGCCTGCATACTTGTGGCGCTCTCACTGCAATCAATAAAATCATTTGAGACTTCTTCAGTCGAACAGTTTCACTATGATCTTGGCTTTATAGTGTAACCGACTGAAGAAATTGACAACATCTTATAAAACTACGAAGTGCATTCCCACTGCTCAAGTCAACGCTTTTACATCTAGTCGATTTTTTGCATTGTGTTTCCAAATGTTTAGACGGAACACAAGACTCGTTCGAACGAGCCCTGGACCATACGGACGGAGTATTCGACCAACAAGAAGTTACGGGTCTCGAAAATAACTGCGCTGCTCAAAAAGACTCAAACTCAGACTCTAAGTTGCTCCTCGCGCTTGATTCTGCCGCTCAGCTCAGAGACGAGATTACAAAAGCACGAGAAATTCCTCAACGAGAAGAGACTTTGAACAGAGAAATATTGGACTCGGAAACTACAGGAGCCGTCACTGAACTCGGCTGCGCTGAGAACCTGAAGACTGGGTTCACTGAGACTGAGGTTGAACTGAAGCTGGCGGCCCTCGATCTCATGCCTCGAATTGACGAAGATCAGTTCATCGAAGGGTCGTCTCGTCGCCTCAGATGCGCTGAATATTGGATCCAATGCATCTCAGGAAAGAGAGGAGGAGATCGCGGCAATGCTCAACACGAAATACACATCTCCATCATAGGTAAACAATTAGTAATTTAGAACGACCATAGACTGACAGACAGACAGATAGATAGACATACAGACTGACTGACTGAATGAATGAATGAATGAATGACTGAATGAATGACTGAATGAATGACTTGCGGACTGATTTATCGATTGGTTGATTTATTGATTGACATCAAAGATTAAAAGAAGAAACATTCACTTGTAAGTTGTAAAGAGGTCTTTATTTTATTTAGATGTTTATTTATATTTATTTTTTCGTATTTACTTCTAAACGTATAGCAAAATTTAGAAAATAGTGAGCTCTTGTCCTATATTATTACTTCACGTTTTAGAAAGAATTTCGCTTTTAAACAGATTGCCTTTAAGTTAATACAAAGAGATGTCTTTCATCACTATGCAGTTGTTTATCTTTGCATACTTAATGCATAGCAGTGCTAAGATGATTCCAAAACAAATCGTTTTAATATATTTATGATGCTACGAAACTCTGATATTTTCCATGAAAATTCATGTTGTTTCGGAGTTCGCCAATACATCAGGCTCTATGAAATCAGTCGATGTTAGGAAATAGACAAGTATCGAGGTTCTGAACTTTCTCAGGGGTCGTTATCAGGGGCGGTTCCACGTTGGGGATGATTGGGGATGCATCCCCCACCAAAAATGCGTCTTCGGTGCATGGAAGATTATCGTCTAAACGGATTAGCCTTGATGTATCTCCACAGAGGCATGGACATATCCATAGACAATGTCATCGACAAATTCGCTTCCAGCAATAGAAAACTCGATTTTGCAACTATGACTTTGTACAGCCAGACTAAAATGGCTTTTAAACATTGTCTATTCTGAACATTATATTTTATAAATGAAATCTACAGATTAATTCTTTAAAAAATACATATAATTCCTTTGACAATTGGCGGGATCTTCCTAGAAATTCATTGAATCCCTCATCAGGAGTTCTTGGAACCGCCACTGGTCGTTATTTCAAGGAATTTCATTGTATTACTTTCATCGAGTGCCGATGTTCTGTGCCCAGGTACTGACGGAAGAACAGAATGGAAACAATTTCAAGTATCCAATTCAGTACGTACTGAAGAAAATCCATCCGTGACACTCTTCGTGAGGGATCAATCCATCGGTGTCGTCAAATACGTCGTATTATTCATATCGACACCTGGCGAATGGTATCTGAACTACTTGCTAATCAGCGTACCGCATAGCAACGCCTGCTATACAATGTCGTGCAGTCAGTGGCTGTCAGAGTCAAATCGGTTGGTTATACTGAGAGAAGCGAAAGGTATTTCTAATTGAGACATTTTCAAACACAGCTCTATTCAATCAAAAATTCATTTCAGATCCGGCTTTGTTTATAAGTTAGTGATTTTCCGTATGCTTTCGTTCGCAGAAACAGCAAGATCATTAAAAAGCTTTATTTCGGATGAAAATGACTACAAATAAAGCAAAATAATTTTTATTAACTGTATCTTCCAACTAGGTTCAGTTAGAAGCAGATAATACATTCTGATGTCAGGATTTACATTTGTTAGTCAAAAACTCAAAACACCCCAATTAGCTCTTGCGCTTTTTTTATTAATAAGAGAGTCGCGTTTAACCGTTGGTACAGTTTCCTGCCTTCTTCATAAATAGGCCTATTGACTACTGAGCTTTACTTGACACATGCAAAATGCTACAGAATAAATTCTGTACGATAATTTTAAACAGGAAAGCAAAACTTACCCAATGCTCGAGTCAATAGTCAAGCAATCAATGTTCAATCAATAAATCAACCAATCAATCAGTTTAAATGCATCGCCATGAAAATAACAAATAATCTCCGATTGCATTTGTGAGCAAAAAGTCCAGGCTGTAATTGGGTTACAGGCCAAGAGAAGTGTTTGCTGCATATTTTGTTACTATTAAATATATTCTCATAACTGGGTCTGCAGTGATTTAGTGGGTCTCTCTTCTATGCTAAGCGCCTCAGTTTAGAACTTTGCGGTTACATATTATTTTCGTTATCTCTTTTATTTAGATTTTAGAACTACAGTGTAAATACTATGCTGTCTCCATTTTTACCTAGACCTGTTTACTATGCTGCCTCCATAGTGGAAATAGAATGGTCCCGAGGTCTGGGATTGGCGAACACTATCGATTGTACGTAGGTCCAATTGAACACTACTGCACTGTATATTATTTTGCCATTTTCAGTTACAGTATCTTGCTGTATTATGGCGCTTTATTACTTTTGGGAAAGGCTTAGGACCTAACAACAATAGGGTTTAGCATACCTTGAGTCACCTGTGCACCTTTGTTGGTCTGTTCTTCTACTTCGTTTGAGGTGTTCTTGAAAACGCAGAAGTCTACAAGGACCTGGCTATGTTGAGGCTGCGTCAGAAGACGCAGCGTAGAAACCAGATGCGATGGGAAGCGAGGGAAAAGCGGCCACCTCCTCTTCCAGGTTCCGTTTCGAATCCATTGTCTGCGTTTTCCATGGATATGTCGTCGCCGGAAGTGGATCTCCTTCAGGCGAACTGGAAAAGGACTCTCAGCCATTCGAGCGACGGAACAGGTTGGCAAAGAATTAGAATTACTAGGCGACAGGGCACGGCGGTGTTGCATTGGCTTCGTATAGCCACGTAGACTGAGCACATGGGGAGGGCCCCATGTTCTGGCTGGGAGAGATTGGCTCAAAACCAGTGAGACATCTAGAGGAATAGGTTGCATGATCCGTGAGAATAGATTAATACGCGAAGAACTTCTTGACGACCTATTTACACTCGAAAATTTCAAAGTGCCCCCACCCTATTCCGGAACCCTGGCTGCGCCACTGCGGTGTAGTAGTCTGGTGCATGGTTACTGAGCCGCCTTGCCAGTCATGAAGCCCAGGGTTCAGATACCGTTTTAGTCTTGGGAATAGGTCATCTAATGGTCGAGTTACCTTTCCGGTTTTATCTGACTCTAATTAATATTGGATTATTGGATTGTATGTGAAAAGGAGCACCGAGAGGACGCTGTTTTGAGAGAGATCTCTCCCGAGCTCCATAATTTGCCGCTTTACTTTGGAATTTGCATGAAGAACTTAATCAGTTGCGTTCGTGATATAAAACCGCAGAAGTACAACAGATTTGATGCATTTTTAATCTAGAAATGTCTGTCTGTAGCCACCTGGCCTCGTTCCTTATTGTGGAAACATGGCTATGCTAGTAAATTGTATATTTTGGGTGTCGTGAACTTTCAGAATACCCAAAAGTTTGAAAAAGGGATGGCCATGACTAATGCGAAAGGAAACATGTCTGAAATATGTTGAAAGTCATTTGGCCAATGAGCAGGACACAGTATATTATAAATTATAAATTGATGAAAGTGGCTTCTATCTGCTTTGGTTCATTTAGTCGCACAGGCAATAGGCCTACTTTTAAAATGTTTGATTTAAAATGTTTAATGTTTGTTTAAACGTTTCCTTAAAATGTTTTATTAAAATATAGTAAATTTACCGGATAATCGTATCGGTCGCAGAAAAATTTTTGGAATTTATTTTAACAAATATACTGTAAAATTTTGTTGGCCTTCCACCATGATACTTTATAGATTGCAAGAATGGGCATAGAAAATTGCGAAAAAACAACGTGATAATGATTTCTGGAAAGTTGTGACATTTAATTTCAGTTTGGAAGAAGATGAGCAAGATGCTTCACTCGTCGAATGAAGACGTTTTTCTCGAATATGAAGAAATGTGGAAAGAGATGGAAAACCATTCGGACATATTAGAATCCATGATAGATTGGAAAAAAGATAAAGAGTTTGCCAGAAAGGTGAACTTATCTGTTTTCTTAATTTTCGTAATGTCAGCTTCACCGAAATGCATTGAGGAAATGAATGTCTTCTCGTTGGTGGATTGTTGATCAAATTTGAGACATATTCTTAATTTCATAGCAATACAGATACAGATTAAATAATAGAGTTATATCAAAGGCGTTAAATTTGAATGTATTGTTTACATTTCGGCAAGTGTACGAAGGTACATAAACAATATATGAAATTATTATAATATCAACATTTCATAACATATTTAAGAAATTCAACTATAAAAATCAGATCCACAAATCCTGAAGGGTAAATATCGTTGATTTAGAATAAGACTTAGCATGTGTGTGGCTAAAGTTAAATATTTTTTCTGTCTGAGTTTCGTGTTCTTGCAGCTGTTACACGTCGCCCCGTTGAACCGTATTGCTTCGCTGAGAGAAATTCCCGACAGATTTTCTTTCCCAGGCGAAATGATGAAGGAGAAGAATGAAGAGAATCATGTATGTTGCAACGGAGCTAGTCCTATGTTTTACCATCGTTAACAGGCATAGGCGTGAACTTCTACTACTGTACACTGCTACGCTCGAGCCTCCACATTTTGATAGGCTAGGCTAGGGAAGCGAAGAGAAGGGAAGGGAAGCGAAGGGAAAAGAAGCGAAGGGAATGGAAGCGAAGGGAAGGGAAAAGATAGTATAATGGTTGCCTCTGCCCCCACTTTTTCATCCCAGTCAGTGGTGGTTCCACGTGGGGGATGAGTGGGGATGCATCCCCCACCGGATTTCTTTTTTTGCTTGTCACGCCTATTTTTGGGTAATGGTCTAGTAAAACTACTGGAAAAAACTGCGGATAACCTTTTTGTGCTTGTCAACCTATTTTTCGGTAAAAGTGTAGTAAAATTAAGCAAAAAATTCCCTTTTATCGGTCTTTTCGGCAAAGTTTATTAATTTTTCCTTCTCCTTTCATCCCCCCATCAACTTCTTATGAATTCATTTCATCCCATACCAATAAATCCTGGAACCGCCACTGATCCAAGTTTATGCCAATGTTAATAAGCACACTTGTAATATTGCACAGTTTGAACATTATCTTGGTTACATTCGCTAATACCTGACTTTGGACGTGAATGGATTTCAATCTTATTAGCTTATAATTAATTGACTTGATTCACCGATTCTTAGTGAAATCTAACTAAATGCATCAATAGTTCGATTATGAAATATTTTTTTGTTCTTAAGCTGAATCAATTTCTCCTCGTCAGTTACTCAGATCTCGGGGACCTTCGAGATGGGTCGTCGCCTGGTAAGAACAACGTGATGCAATGCGACCATTCGCTTGCAATGTTATTCCTTTAGTTTTAACAACTTAACATTAAAGCATTTCTAATATCTTGCTAGTCAACCTTAGTAGTGGCGTGCCCCCTCCCCCTATTGAGTGCCTGGCCCTTCAGTGCCCCCTGTTGGGACCCTATACTTAATACTACATACCTAACAACAAATGGTTGGCCCCCATGATTGGAAGTTGCCACCCCAACGGCCCTCCACTTGCCAAATCCTGGAGCCGCCACTGAACCTTAGCAACTGTAGAAATTGGGGTTTTAAGATCTGTGCTAATATAACTTCGCTAAAATAAAACAGTTTCAATAGTATTTAGATTCATTCAGAATACAACACTAATGATTCATATATTATTATTGCTGTTGATGACATTATTATTATTATTATTATTATTATTATTATTATTATTATTATTATTACTACTACTACTACTGTGTTGTCGTTGTAATTTTTATTATTATTGTTATTATATAGACACTTCATTGTTAGGTCTAGTTACTATTATCATTATTTTTATTGTTGTTATAATTGCTATTATTATTTTCAGTGGCGTAGCCAGGATTCCGGAATATGGGGCACATCGACATTTTCTGGTTTTCAGGTGAAAACCCGTGACGTCCAATAAAACGCCATGTCAAGCCATCATACTTACGACAGAGGTTTCCCCACCAGTGATGCTAAAATAAAAGAAGGCGTTTTTGTTGGCCCACTACTCAACGTTTTTGCACAGATCACACGGCGGGTCCAATCTCAAATAGGGGGCCGGGACCCCGTGCTCCACTGTGGCTACGCCAATTATTATAATTCTATAAGCGCATAGTTAATTATTAGCTACAGTCACTATTATTATTATTATTATTATTATTATTATTATTATTATTATTATTATTAAACAATACTACTACTATTACTACTACTACTACTACTACTACTACTACTACTACTACTACTACTACTACTAATAATAATAATAATAATAATAATATATTGAAACGAGCTCGGTCGTTTCGATCTATAATAATAAATAATAACAAGGCTTAAAGTGGTTCTGTAGGGTCTGCCGTATGTATGGGAACCACTGTTGCATCCATCCAATCTACACAAATGGGCTTTTTAGTGCCGGAGCGAGACGGAGCGGCGCTTTTAAAATCTGAAAATCCGGACCGCGTTCCGGAAAATCCGAAGACTGGCTTTTTGCAAAAAATTAAATTATTAAATATTATTATTATTATTATTAAAATTCAGAACTATATCTATCTATCTATACATTGTTGCATTGTATTGATTACAGTCATGATATATATACATTATATTTAGAACTATCTATCCTATCTATACATTGTTGTAATGTATTGAATATAATAATTATATATATATATATATATATATTATATGTATATTATATATATAGCTACGTGACTACGTCATGTTGACAAGTGACTTTCGACTGTTGAGCTCCGGAAAATATTTTTTTAACAAAATAGCCCTGAATCTACAGTATCCTATAGCTCTTAGGTTTATTTTGAAATCATTCACACTCGTAGTCAATGTTCCCTCTAAGCTGTGAGTGTGTGTGCGCGCGCACACAGAGGTCGCAAAGCAAGCGCACAGAGGAAAACATGGAGCGCACAAATTTTTAAAAACATTTTTCAAATGCTTACTTATCATACACGTACTTACTGATAAAGATTCACGCTTTGTCGTGAACTTGCAACAGCTCCATGCAATTAATTAACTTCTATGGGCAAAAGGTCTTTTATTCAATGATTTGTGTAAAGCACGCGGTTCCAAATTTCGATGAAATTAAACGAACAGAAAGCCAGAAATAGAAATGTCTTAAAATAGAGATTTGAAATCATTGACGTAAACGTGGAAGAAAATGCGGGGAGCCGAGCCCTGAACCTTCCCTCATTCCCTATTGTATCCTCTCAAGTAGGGGAGACTAGCGCCAAGAGACCTAATAGAAGTTTACGCCTATGTTTGAAATGAAAACGAACAGCGACTTCATTTAAGAGTTCATGGTTGCGCTTGATTGTGAACAGTTTTAAGATCTAGGAAATCGAATGGATGTATAGGAGGAACATGTCTGACATTCAACGCAAACTGTGAACCGCAATTTAGCTTTATGAATATGTTGAAGAACAAGAGACGGAATAAATTAGAGAAAGGCAGGGATATTTTTACACCCCGTAACACCTCCAACACCCCCATCCTGAAACCGACATCCCCAATCCAGAGATAATTTGACACCCCCAACACCTCCTCCAACACCCCCCACGAATTTGAGACCCGACACCCCTAACAACCCCAATCTGAGGCAGGGACGACTTTTTTGCTTGTCAGACTTTTTGGCAATGACCCCCAAATCCCAACACCCCCAAATTTTCCCGACACCCCCAAATTCACAATCTTAGAAATAACCTTAGAGAAGGGTTTCCCAAACACTTTGGAACTGCGGCCCACTTCAGCGGATTTGTATGGTGTCGCGACCCTAATAATAGCATGCAATGTAAAAAAAAAATTGCATTCGCCATCTGGCGAACGTTGGTTGAAAGGAATCTTCTGAGTTTTGAATAAATGCATTAAATGGCAAAGAAAAAGCTCTGATTCAATTCGAATGAAAAACGTAGCAAATATATTAGGTAGAAGTATTCATAATTTTTCCAAATAAGACGGAAGGAGAGAAATAGATATTAAAATTTCTTTAAAAATATCTTGTTTAAAACTTTACTAGGAACATACCTTTGTTACGCGTTTAAAATATCCTATGAGTATGGCAAAATCGCTTAACCGCTATATGTTGTTTAGAATTGCATTAGAGATTCCCTGTTGTTTGTGGAATTTCAGAGCAAAATGGTCGGAATACGCCTTCCTTGCGTTATTACAAAATAAAGAAAATTTTAAAAGTACTAGGGGCCTATAGGCCAGATTTCCCAAACTTTTTGGAACTGTGCTACTCACTTCATCGGTTTTGTAACATGCCGCGACCATGCAAACTTATTGTCGACTAAAATTGCATAAAACCTTCATAAAACACTAATCATTTTGATATGAGCTCTGTATGGAGGATTGCATGCATATAAATTTCTTAAGACCCAAGTCTACTTGCAAGAGGAAGGTATAGTGTTTGCGCTCCCCCTCCAACCACTTTTTCATCCAAGTTTACGCTAATGCGTGTTTATTTTCTAATCTAATAGAAAAATTGTAAAAGTGGATCATTGACCGACAAGAGTGTTCTGAGACGTATTAACTTGTTAGCAAATAAGTAATATTGATTAAGGACAAATTCTGGGCGGGCAGCAAAAGTTGACTTTTCATGTAAAATTTTGCAAACAAGAAATTTCAGGCGCACACAGACTGCAAAAAAATAGAGGGAACATTGCTCGTAGCCATTTTTATCTTTTTGTCCAGTTCATTCCATCTGTCCACCACTCTTGCACTAAAAGGTGTTGCTTGTAGCCCCCAATCCATTCGTTTCTTAAACAGTTTCATGTTTTGTCATCTGGTTCCATCATACTGATTTGTTGTAAAAAATACTTTTTCTTGGCATGTCCATTTTGTTAGTATTTTCTATGTCTGAATTAAATCCCCTCTCGGTCTCCTTTTTTTCCAAGGTTGTCAATCCACACTGTTTTAGCCTTTCCTCATAGGTTAGCCTCTGACACCTTTTGGTCACATTTGTTGATCTGTGTTTTAATCTTTCTAAAGTCTCTATGCATTTCTGGAGGAATGGACACCATGCTTGAACACAATACTCTAAATGTGGGCGTAACAATGCCTTGTAAAGAATTATTATTACAACTTTCTCTCTGTCTCCTCACTGACGTTGTTTTGATTATACCTAGAATTCTGTTGGCCTTCTTAGCTTCATCTGCAAATTGTCTAGATCAGTGTTTCCCAAACTGTGGGTCGCAGAGTTCAGTCTAGTGGATCGCGGGGAGGCGCGAAATTGGATTCAAAAGTGTCTTTTACTGACCAATTCCAGACTATTTTGGCGTAGTTCACTTTTGCTTAAATTCTTTTTTGCTTTTTAACTAAACTTAACTCAAACACCATTATTGCTCGCATTATTGTATGACGTCAGCGTCGTCACGTGCCTTTCGCATAGCGCTATTCTTAAGAATAAGTAAGTAAAAATGTCTTTCGTCACTGTCTTGTGGGGCCCCTAAGGGTCGCGGGGCCCATAGGCAGTTGCCTACTCTGCCTAATGGGTAATCCGGCACTGGCTTTGGGTGTCTATTCTTCTAATAAATCAGTTGTTTTGTTTTCTTTCTACTGATTGTTTTTAGCTGTTGATGGCGAGGAGCAGGAAAGGTACGTTTGTGGCTGTGAAGTTTTACTGCAGTTGACGCAGGGTGAGAAACCATGTACTTCATCCTTTCGTTTTACTCTTAACGTTATCCACAACTAAAATGTCATAGACATTTATATGGCGTTTCTTCTGAGATTTGTCGTTCTGAACTAATTTCAGACAGCGCTAACTGTATTTTATCAGTATGGCATATCATTATTATTTAGTATACTAACTTCTATAGCACCAATTCTAATACTCAAATGTATCAATCGATGACCTTCCAAATCCATACCGCATAAAACTAGGTCAATTTCAGAGATCAGTTGGAGTGGACGTGAGGTAGCAGCAAGGCTGATTATGCACAAGAGAATAAGAAAGATTAAAAATTATATAATATATATAATTATATATATATATATAATATTATATATATGCCAACACATATATATTTTCACAAATTTTCGTAATGTCTCCGGACACTTTTTCATGTCACTCTGTAAGTGCCGAGGGCATAAGTATATGATATGATATCATATCATATGAATTGATATGATATGGTATTATATTGTAATATATTATATCAAATCATATCATATCACATTATATTACATTATATACTGTACATTTGAAAAGAGACTCAGTTAATCAATTAATTCACACACAAAGACCTGCATTGTTTAACCTATACTTAGATCCGAATTCCGAGTGGATTCCGTTGGCCATTCGACTCAATTCCGAGAGCACCGAGGGAGGCGAAAGAACCGTCACAAAGAACGACGACTCGAGCGACCTCTCTCCTTGGCTCTTGGCAAAGCTCTGGGTCCAAGTAGCAGCAACCAATGCAGTCATCCTAGACGACTACTTAGTCAACCATCTCCTCATGGAACCGGTTGCTGTCGCCCTAGAGAGAAACCTCCCCTCGATACACCCGCTCTACAAACTCCTCAAACCTCACCTGAGAGGCATCCCGGTGATCAATTACGTCATCCGACGTCACCTGCTGTCGTTCGACGATCACGTGCCTTCCAGATTGCTCGGCGTCTCAGATGGAGACGGGGAGAGGTTTTGGGATTACGTGTCCAAGAAGTGTCAAGAGATGAACCTGTTCAACTTCGACCTTGAGCTGAAGCTGGAAATGTTGAGGATCAGCGCTGCAGACGACTGTCGGGGTATCATCCTTGGCAAGTCGAATTACGTCTTACGCGACTTCATCATTCATCCACCATACGACCATTAATCCATCCATCCATCCATTCATCCAGTCATAGACCTAAACTTCTGTCAGGCCTCTATAAGCTCCAGTTCCCACCTTTGGAAAGACTGCCACAGAAAGAAGAAGGTATAGATGTTGGGCCCCCACATTTTCATCCAAGTTTATGCCAGTGCATCCAACCATCAACCAAATCACCCATCCACTTTTCCAACCATCTTTCCTCCATCCTGGCCATCCGAGAGCCATAACGGGACCACTTTGAGTTCCTGTTGTCCGTGAAAATTATCAATCCTCTCCTCTTCACGGCCCTGCATTCATGTATCTATTTATAAATCTATCCATCTATCCGTACCATCCATCCATCCACCCATCCACAAATACATCCATGCATCCATCTATCCGTACCATCTATCCATCCATCCATCCATCCATCCATCCATACATACATACATACATACAATCATACATATGTCTATTGTTCTTGTGTTTCATTCATTCATTTACTTCGGAATTAAAACCAATATTAATATTCAAACGATCCCGAAAGAAACGAACAGAAAATTGAACGAAATTTACTTTATACCCTCCTACGCGTACGCACTCACCTGCCCACCCACTCACTCGGAGCTGGTCTTTACTGATTGAAGCAAATCCTTTCAGGATGTTCGCTGCTCGACGACTTACTTCGGCTGTGGACAACCGTCAGGACCTTTGTTGACGACATCCTTCGTGAATTCTACGACGACGACATACACGTTGCGTCGGACACGGAACTAGTATCGCTACTCATTGACCTTCAGGACGAGGGACTCCCTTTCATGGTAAGCATACGGACAATATATGTATGTATGTATGTATGTATATATGTATTATTATCCAGGATAATTTATATAGCGCTGTACGCATGGTTTCAAATCCAAAATCAAAAGCGCTTTGACACCGCTGACATGTCAATGAAGGTCAGAAGGTGGCGATGTTAAAATCCACTGAGATGATGGAAAAAACTTTGCTGCCGTGAAGAAGTCCGGTGCAAAGTCCTTTAGAAGCGATCCTTCAATGAAAACTGTGGCCCCATTGACAAGCCAACGAGGAGCGGAAGATGATGTTGAAAGTCCGCGAGTTGGTAGTAGGAGTTTCTCCGTGCGGATATAACCACCGAAAAAGTTCCTGAAGAAGCAGTCTTCCGCAAGAAGGTAGTTCCGTATGTATGTATGTATGTATGTATGTATGTATGTATGTATGTATGTATGTATGTATGTATGTATGTATGTAGAAATTCCTGATCAATGATACTGACTCCTCCACTGCTCTACTTTATACTTAACAAGGAGGCAGTGACGTTGCGAAGTGTTTGGGGCCCTTCTGTAGTGGTTTCCTAATAAAATCTTCGAATTAGTCCATGGTTTAACCCAACCCATGGCCATCTCTGGCGTGTATGTTGTTCATGACTTGTAGTTCTACTTTCTGGCTTTGTCAATTTTTTGTCATTATATCATGCATATTTTGAACGTATACAGTGGCGCAGCGACGGGGTTGATTGGGGTTGTTCAAACTGTATTCGCTTGTTGTGAGGGGCCGTCTGGCCACCGTGGGCCGATGTGCACTGCACTGCATTGCTATGCGACTGAGCACAAAATATTCAAATGTTTTACTAACAGGACATCATTTTATGATTCAGGAGATACCGAAGATGTTTACGACCCTCGATCAATTGGTTCAATTCAGTTCTGTCGTCATTTATCTGTTAGTATGACTATTTTAAAGCGGTGTCTTCAGCTGTCATATACTGCTTTCGATACATGATTTACTGGCAACAATTTTGTTTAACCTTTTAAATACGCAAGTATGTAATAATATTTACAATCATGGACCTCTTAAATTAAGGACTGACGTCAGCCAATCTCGGGTCCGCGAACTTGAGTCCATTGAGTTTTTAACACCATAGCATCTATTAAATGCTGCAACCTGGAGTTTGCACAGTGATACACCTATGAAATTTGGTAGTCGCTCTCAAAAATGATTCAGGAATTAACTCTGTACGCATTTCAAGTAACCGAAGTTGATGACGTCATTACACTGCAAATTACATTGATTTTTAAAATGATATATAAATATTGTTAAAATCAATGTATTCCACATATATTGGATACGGCTGATCATGGCCGAATATATAGTAATTAGCATTGGAATCTAGTAGGCAAGGCAAGAATTCGACTTTATATGCATTGAATAGGATCGCAATATTGTTACCAGGAATATAGTCCAATATCGGAGCCAGGGTTCCGAAATAGAAGGAATGTATAGAATTTCGAGGAAACAAGGCCCATCAAGAAGCTATTCGCTAATTCGATCATGATATCGTTGAGAAATTTCGGGTGTTGTAGGTAGCAAGATCGAAGAGATTACACGAATAATTACTTGACCAAACCCAGCCAACCGTAATGCATTACAATTTCTTAAACCATGACTTATTTTCTGACCCAACCCAACTCACAGTAAACATAGAAATTTCTAACCAAACACAACCCATGGGTTGACCCAACCCCTGTCCATGTTTGTGACACACGCAGATCATATCAATCCCGCATCGCTAGGTTTTTTGTTAAATGGGTGGTAACCACCCTAATAATAATAATAATAATAATAATAATAATAATAATAATAATAATAATAATAATAATTTTTTGATAGGTGTGCGATACATCCAACGGCCGCAAAATTGAGGCTACAGATGGCGCTTTCTTTCAGTCCACTTCCTCTGACTTCTCTTTCAAGGCCACCGGTTGAAAACCAGCGTCCGGATGGTTTTACCGTCAGACAGTTCAAGGAATTCCTACCGACGGAGCAGTCGGTCCGAGACCTTATTCGATTCATTGATCTGCTTTCTGGAAAGTGTTGTCATGAAAATCTGGTAAATTTTCACTTTTGTAGTAGCTTTTATCGTCGTCATCGTCGTCATCATCATCATCATCATCATCATCATCATCATCATCATCATCATCATCATCATCATTTTCATCATCATCATCATCATCATCATTCTTCATTTAATATATCATAATCATCATCATGTCTACATCAAAACCCATCAGGAAAACATTTTCTTAAAAGTTCCAAATATATTTCTATCAAAATTTCCACTCCATTTACAGCATATATTTCCCACCTTTCTGCCAATTTGCATCTCATTTGCATGTAGGATGGCTATTTTGTGAGATATCCAGTGATGGGCAAAAGTTAACTAAAAATTAGTTAACTTTTAGTTAAACTACTTTTTTTAGTTGCATCAAAAGTTAAACTGGTTGCCAGTAGTTGGGTAAAAGTTTAGTTAAGGCATTAGTTAAACTGATTTTTTTAGTTAACTTTTTTTAGTTAAACTTTCCCATTCAGATTCTATGTCAGATGAAAACTTTGATCAGTCTGTGTTTTTGCGGTATATTCTCAAGGAATGAAACATTGTAACGTTGAAACAATCTCATTTAATATGCCGATCAGTGAATTTGTGGATATTGTGACGTTTGCTGTTTAAAATTATAATCGTAAATCGTGTTCTTATCTCAAATAGTTTTACTAGCTCAGTAGCTCACGTCAAAGTTAAAATTAAAGGTAAAAGTTAAACTGCTTTTAATTAGTTATCAGTTAAAGTTAAACTGCAACAAAAAGTTAGTTATTAAAACGTTAAACTGTTGATTGCAAAAAAAGTTTAGTTAAAGTTTAACTAAAAAAATTAGTTAGTGCCCATCACTGGAGATAAAAAAGTCAAACTTCGATTTTTACTATTTAGTCGCAGCATGACAAGCCTAAATATCTAGCAAAAATTTGGCTTCAACAAAACATTATTAGTACCAGTTGATGTTGTTGTTGCAAAAGTAGTAGTAAAGTTTAAATCGAATGCAAATTTGCAAAAATGTTTTTAAATTCATTTAGAATTCCCATAACAATAAAAGTTTGATTCAAAACTTTAAAAATTGACAAAATATTGAATGAAGATAAGATGAAAATTCAGACATTGCTGAGCTTGGCTTTGGATACCGAACAATTTTTTTGCAATTAGGGTTATGGTTATGGTTAACGCTTTGCAATTATGCCTAACCATCTCGAACAATTGTGGTTTTCTGAAATTTCTGGACCATCAATAAAATTGTGTTGGTTGATTCGTAAAAATCGAAGTTTGACTTTGATATCTTACAAAATGGCCATCTTACATGTAAATGAGATGAAAATTGGCAGAAAGATGGGGAAATATGTGCTGTACATGAGTAGAAATTTTGATAGAAATATATTTAGGAATTTTTAAGAAATAATTGTTTTCCTGCTGGGGTTTTTTCGTAGACACCCTGTATTATTCAGATCTTCCAACTAACTGAGTACTTTTAAAGCTACACTTACGGTACTACTTATATTTTCCAAAGGCTTTTGCTTCATGGTCTGTCTTTGTAATGTAATGTAGCATTTGTATAGCGACTTTTAATCTCTCTGCTCAGTGTTTCCCACTCTGACTGATCTCTGGAACTGACCTGGTCTATTGCTGTGCTGATTTGGAGTACCATCTAAGTTCACAAAATGGCAGTGGCGTAGCCAGGATTTCAGAATGAGGGGGGACTTTGACGTTTAGCGGTCAAAAGGCCTTAACAAGCAAAAAGCGTCTTATCTCAAAGGGGCTGCCCACTAATTACGTCAACAAAATAGGGAGATAGGGGCTTTGAAACTCTAGGGCAGCGGTTCTCAACCTGTCCGTCGCGACCCCCAAGGGGTCGAATGACGATTTGCCAGGGGTCGCCTGAGACCATAAGAAATATGGGGTTGTCTCTTTTCTTGTTATTGTACAAAATTTCCTCAGTGGTAGTTACGGCGTACTAGTTTTTTTGCTATAATTGTCATTCAAGGATAGACATGGAGACAATTAAATAATAACGATTTCGAACATTTTGATTGTCCCCATTATTATTTTTAGTTTGGGTGAACGAAAATAATTTTACCGTTGGGGTCGCCATAATGGGGAATTGAATTGAAGGGGTCGCGGCACTATAAAGGTTGAGAACCGCTGCTCTAAAAATTGTCCATTAATTATCTCAACAAAATAGAAATTGAAACGTTTGACAGTTGTTGACAAATTAAAAGGAGGTCAAGAGAAGACATAAACTACTTCATTTAGAAAAATAACAATAGGAAATTTCATAATATATATCAGATTTAGTATAATAATAATAATAATAATAATAATAATAATAATAATAATAATAATAATAATAATAATAGTTGTTGTTGTTGTTGTTGGGGATTTTGTTGTTGTTGTGGCAATAATAATAATAAGGTTTAGAGCAGGGCTTCCCATACATTTTGGAATTTGGGACGGCCCACTTCAGCGGTTTTGTAACGTGCCGCGACCCTAATCGTAGGATGTAATATAAAAAGGCATTAGGCCATCTGGCGAACGCTACTTGAAAAAGAATCTTCTGACTTTTGAATAAATGGCAAACAAAAGCTCTGATTCAATTCGAATGAAAAACGGCAAATATATTAGGCAGAATCATTCATATTTTTGTCAAATAAGACAAAATGAGACAAATAGGTATTGAATTTTTTAAAATTGTCTTTTTAAAATTTTGCAAAGAACATACCTTTGTTACGCGTCTTTGAAATCCTATGAATATATCAAATCGCTTAATCGTCAGGTCACGCATCTTACTTACCCTTGTCTTTCCCAAGAGATTCCCTATTGTGGAGTCTCAGAGCAAAATGGTCGGAATACGCTATCCTTGCGTTGTTTCGAAATAATATTAATTTTAAAAATAAAAGTACTTTAGACCAGTATCTCCCTAACTTTTTGGAACTATGCGATTCACTTTAGCGGCTTTGTAACATTCAGCGACCCTGCAAACTTACTTGGCAACTAAAATTTGATGAAACACTAATCATTTTAATATAGAGGGCTGTCCAATCATTACGTCAAAAATAGGGAGAGGGGTTTGAAAAAGTTTGACAGTTGTTGATAGGGGGTCAAGAGAATTTGACGTCAACAATTACATTTTTTGCAAATGATGAAAAATAGGAAATTTCATGGAATATTATTTATTACGATGGAAATAACCTGAAAAGAAAGAGTTCATCACCACCACATCATGACACTCAGTGGCGGCTCCACAGGGGAGCCCGGGGGCCCGTGCCCCCTTATTGAGTACCTGCCCCCCAGTGGCCCTCAGTTGGGACCTATACTACATACCTAACAACAAATGGTTGACACCCCATGATCAGAAGTTGCCACCCCAACGGCCCCCTCCACTTGCCAAATCTTGGAACCGCCACTGATGACACTTGATGAACAAAAAAGGGATAAAAGGTCGTCACCACAAAAATAATAACCTTCTAAACTTTTAAGAGGACCTTAGGATCTTAGTGGGGAGTCAAATGTTTTTGATATAATTATAGGGGTTCAATGAAAATTGACAATTGCTGACAAGGGAAGGGGTCAAAAACTGTTGACGCAATTAATGGACAGTATATGTGTATGGAGGATTATTTCTTTAAACCTAAGCCTACTTGCAACTTGCAAGGCTTATGACATTGTGGCATTGGGTCGAAAATGATACTTTTGAATCTAATTTCGAGATACCCGGCGATCCATCAGACTGAGCTTTGCTGCTCTCTTTTGGGTCACGACCCACAGTTTGGGAAACACTAGTTTAGAGTGGTTCAGTATGATCCGCCGTTATGTGAGAACACTATGAATATGTCTTGCACATACAAACATATAAATTTCAGATCAAATAGGCCTACTTTCAACCATTGATTGACAATTTGCCAAATAAAACTTTTATTGTCACATGTCGATAAATGTATCATTATATATATAACGTAAGCGCAATTTTGTAATAGATATATGCGAGTGTTACTATTGCTTGCGGCCATGTAGACCTACATCTTTTCTTCTTCAATTTTTCTCTTCCAGGTGCTGACTAGCCAAAAATGGTCGTCTCCTTTTTGCATTCTATAGCCAAGTAGCCCAGGGGTTTTGACCCCCAAAATTGCGTCCCAAAATAATAAATGCATAGAAATTCATTAAGAAATTTCTGTTTTCGGCAGCCAAGTGGAGTAACCTCCAAGCCCTCCCCTGGCTACGCCACTAAGCAAGACTTTAGTTGAGTGATCCTTTCAAAGGAAGGTCGTCGCACACAGTGTGTAAACCTATTCTTCCCCAACATTTAGCGTGGAAAAGAACATTCTGTGAGTGTGGGAAAGACACCGATGCTGCAAATTTAAGAACAGTTTCCTGTTGCAGCCAATCCCAAAGTTGATTTCATGGGTGATCCGTCTCCCAAACCCACAATTGGTGGATGCCCCCTAATTGCTCACTAATTCAGGACAAAAACTAGGAACTGCATTCCCATATATGGATCCAAATTTGAATTTAAAACACATTTACGCAGTAATTTCTAGCAAATTTAGGATTTCATTTACGGCATCGAAGCTTGACCGACCAGACGGCCCAGGCCTACCTACATCCTTGACCGCCACGGACTACGGACTATGGAGAATGGAATTTACCCAGAATGATCGCGCTCGTGAATAAGCTGGTGCACTGCGCCAAGATTTGGGGCAGCGCTATAGAATTTTTTACTTACTTATTTAAGGTGTAACAGGTTTATCCCGTATTTCATTGTTTCAGGCAAATCTTCTGAGTTATCCAGATAGACATTTTGCCGACGATCGGTCACTGCAGGCGATAGAACAGTTTCAGGAAAATCTGCGATTGTTTTCTGAGAGTTTTCGTAAAGAGAGAGAAATTTCGGACATTCAACTTCTTCCGGAAAATATCAGCTATTGTCTCACGATTTGATTCAACGTTTGTCCAAAAATGCTTCCCGGAGCGCATATGAACAAGCCGAGATCCATGCATCTAGATGCATACCGTTACGCATTTACAGTAGAGCTTCGTTATAACGGCCTCGGTTATAACGCATACTCGGGGATTACTCGTCTATTAAGCATACCGCAATGTACGGTCCCTTGTGATGCGCTACCGTACTGGATGGTGTTGGATATAACTACTAAATATTTGTAACGAAATTATACTCTAATAAGGAATCATATTATAGTAATGACAGATATAGCCTACATAAGGTGAACTGTCTTCTTTTGCAACAAGGAAGATTTAATGCAAAGAAGGAGCTATTCGGCCTAATTTCTTATATTGTCAGACTTGGTGTAAGGCCAGCGTTCGATTTTAACAAGTAATGGGCGTTCAAATTGCCTCCATACCACTGCGGGTCATACTCTATCCGCGGAGGAAGATTACCCCCTCCCATCCCCCCACTCTCCAGCAGATCGAACACAGTCTGCTAGAAATCGCGTCGACAGTGGTTCTTTTTAAAAATTTAATTTGTTTATTTTTGTAAAATAGGTTGTGGGTTACTAGGTCTGCACAATTTCACGGCTAACTTCTTATTGTAGCTTGTTATCGTGCAATTCATATTTCACGGCTGTGTTAAGTTCTGTTCAGTTAAGTAAAAACCATGAACTGCTTATCTTTATCCATGTCTATAAAATGCGTTTATGATGTCAAATATGCTAAGTACATTACCTAACAGCATTTGTATTTATAATGATTGATTGCTCAAATGTATTCTTGTTGAAAGGGGGCGGAAGATGGCAGAGTGGGTTACGTGCTGGAGCGTCAGGCTGAAACAATGAGCTGGTTATCAATCCCCGTTATAAAATGCCCCTATGTGGCAAATATTAAGGACATTACAACAGCATTTGCAATAATGCCTTGCTAAAATGTATTTAAATCATGCTAAGTTTAAGTTTAACCCCTTAACTGGGGACCCCGGACATATCCGTTCATTTTACATTGAGTTACAGTTAAATACCCAGTTAAGGGGTTAAATAAAACTTCTGCTATGCTATTCATCTGTTGTATTCGTGTCATGATTTTATTTTTAGGACTACTGGGTCCTAGCAATCCAATACTCCCAACGAACGAACGCATGTTTCGGCTTAGCGCGAACCCTGAAGTCACCACACACGGCCTACAGTGTGCTTTTACCAGTCGTTTGGTGTCGCTTGCAACGATAAGTTAACTATTAAGAATGTGCGCTTAGGTATCCTAGCTTAATATGGTCTTATTGCCTGACCTAGTCTTATCAAAAAATTCTTGTCGGAGCGAGAGAGCCAGTCGTAACACCCGCTTGTTTGCGATAATCATATCGTGATTTAGAGTGGCTTAGGGGGCGTTAAGTGGCGTAACCAGGATACCAAGATAAGGAGTCACATCGGCATTTTCGACCCAAAAGTTTTGAGAAAAATGTATCAGGTGCTTTGAATTCTGGTGCGTTATGAAAGGATCTCACGGCTAGCCCCGGCTCGAATAGGGCGTCCGGACCAATGTTCCCTCTAAGCTGTGCGCGTGTGCGCGCACAGAGGTCTCAAAGCAAGCGCACAGAGGAAAACATGGTGTGCACAAATTTTTGAAAACATTTTCCATTGCTTACTTATCATACACGTACTTACTGATAAAGATTCACGCTTTGTCGTGAACTTGCAACAACTCCATGCAATTAATTAACTTCTATGGGCAAAAGGTCTTTTATTCAATGATTTGTGCAAAGTACGAGGTTCCAGATTTCGATGAAATTAAACGAACAGAAAGCCAGAAATAGAAATGTCTTAAAACAGAGATTTGAAATCATTGACGTGAACGTGGAAGAAAAGGTGGAGAGCCGAGCCCTGTACCTTGTCCATTCCCTATTGTAGCCTCTCAAAAATCTAGGGCTTGCGCCTAGAGACCTAATAGAAGAGCAATAAGAGAAGGGTTTCCCAAGCATTTTGGAACTGCAGCCTACTTCAGCGGTTTTGTAAGGTGTCGCGACCCTAATAATAGCATGTAATGTCAAAAAAATGCATCATGCCATCTGGCGAACGTTGTTTAAAGGAATCTTCTGAGTTTTGAATAAATGGCAAAGCAAAAGCTCTGATTCAATTCGAATGAAGAACGAGGCAAATATATTAGGCAGAAGTATTCATAATTTTGCCAAATAAGACAAAAGGAGAGAAATAGATATTGAAATTTCTGGAAAATTGTCATTTTAAGACATTACCAGGAACATACCTTTGTTACGCGTTTAAAAAATCTTATGAGTATGACAAAATCGCTTAACCGCTAGGTGGGTGTGACATTATATGATGGCCCTTGTAGGGCCTGTATAGATTCCCTGTTGTTTGTGAAGTTTCAGAGCAAAATGGTCGGAATACGCTTTTCTTGCATTATTGCGAAATAAGATTAATTTTTAAAAGTACTATAGGCCAGGATAGGGGTGTCAAAACCTTGGCCCGCGGGCCAACCTTGGTCTGCGAGCTGATTTTATTTGGTCCGCGAAAATATTTAAGTTTTAAAATTTTTTTGCTAAAAGTTTATGCGTGAAATTGATTTGATGTTAAATCTTGCTGGGTTTGAGAAATTGGTTTGATGTAGAAACTTTTTGGGTTTAAAAAATTGCTTCTATGTATAATCGTAGATCCTGTGTTTTGCTGGTGTGACAAATGGAAGAGCATAAATGTTGTTTTAGTGTTGAGTTTCGTTGGTGATGTTGACTGAACCAGTACAGCTGTATATCGAAGCACGATATCACCAGAGAGTCACAGTCATATACTACTACAGTCATATACTTGCCTAGCATACTTGCGTTAATTAGCAAAACTCTCTGCAAATTTGCGAGTAGCTTTGGCTGCAGACTTAAACTCAGACATTGCTAAACTAGTGAACAATAAACAATGTCACGTCTCATCAGCTTCCACGTCTACATCGACCGTCATCTAACTTTATATGCTGTCAGTTTGATCTTCAGTTCTTCGCCATTAACAGATTTTGAAATTTAACTGTTTCTTTTAGGCATGCCTAGAATACGACCATGTATAGAACACTGGGTTGGCCACCTCCGGTTAAAGGTTCACGCGTACTCAAATTAAAATTTAAGCGTTGGACTCCCTGCCATTTTTGACGGATAAGCAGCTAGTAGCTATAATAAATCATTAACAATAATTATTAACGTCAGTATTATTAATGACTGTTGTTGATGTTGGTTTCCATCGTTGACGTAGGACTATTGAAATCGCTGTGGTTACAGTATTATTGATTGTAATAATTTCATAGACGCAGCCAATGTGAATGTCAACGTTGACGAGAGAATCCTGTAAATCAGTGATGGGCACAAGTTTTTATCCGAGGGCCGCCAAAGTGTCTGTGAAGAAAGCCGAGGGCCGCACAAATTTTTTCGACATTTAGAATTAGGCCTACATTTTTAAGTAGTCTCAAAACGACTTTACCATAACGTTTTATATAAGCCTACTGTGCTGTGTAGGCCCAAGTAATTATTATTATAAAATATACATGAATGTACAATATTAGAATGTAGATCAAGAAACTCACAAGTATATAGCAGTTAAAAACAAAGTGTCAGACATAACATGAATAGGTAATCATGTAATCGTAATAAATAAGAACATTTTTACTTTAAGTGGGTTTTCATGACACCAGACCAGTGCACTGTATGCTGTCGTAACGTGGACAGTAACTGTTGATACTTGCGCGTAGCTGACATACCAAGTGGTCTTGAGTGAGTCTATTTCTAAGTTTGTTCTTTACAAAATTTACTTGTGATAACAACTGTTCACAGCAATAATTACTCCCAACCATACAAAGCAGTTTGTTTGCTGCCATCTTAAGTGTGGGATAGGAGTACTGATTAACAGTCTGCCAAAATTCAGCTGGAATAAGTTTATCATGTGATTGTGCAAGTTCATCATCAATTTTAATCTCCAGTAGTTCTAACTGTGCTAGACTAATGTCATTCACGATGGCCTCACTAAGGTCATTCGGATCAAACGTGAATGGATTCCTGAAGAAGTGTAGGGGCCTATGTGCAGTTTCATGTTAGAACAGCCATTAAACCTTCCTTCAAACTCCTCCAACAAAATGTCTAACTCAGCAACAAAATCACAGTTTTCTGGATAATTTTCCTCTCCCTGCATTATTTCTCTGAGACAAGGGAAATTTGTCCAGTTCGTGACAGGTAAATGTGCTTTAAACAATGTAAGTTTACTTTTAAAAGATTCAATTGCCATAACCATATCTGGCAGATATTTATTATGGCCTTGGAGTTTCAAATTCAAGTCATTGAGATGTTTTGTGATATCTGTCACGAACGAAAGCTTCGCTAACCAAATGCGATCACACAACACCTCATGCTCTCTATTGTTGTCATGCAAAAATGCAAGAATTTCAGTTTTCAAACTAAAGAATCTTTGAAGCACATTTCCGCGTGACAGCCGCCTTATTTGAATGTGATAAGTGAGGTCAAGAATATCTTTCCAAGTCGGGGGCCGCACAAAAGGGCTTCGAGGGCCGCACATCAATGCAATATCTTTCCAAGTCGGGGGGCCGCACAAAAGGGCTTCGAGGGCCGCATGTGGCCCGCGGGCCGCACTTTGCCCATCCCTGCTGTAAATTGACGCTTTCTCCGTCGTTGTTTGAGAAGCGGCTGGAGGCGGAGGAACCCCTCAGATTCACTGCCCTCAGGCTCGGACATTCGTACAGGAGCGGCGCTGGGATTTGTTGGCTGGGTGGGTCTAATGCAATCTACACAACCAGGACCCGGCTCAGACTACTCCTTCCCATGCCCCTCCCCCAATCAAAATTTCTCTGCGGATTTCCACGATTTGCTCGGGAGCCCCTGCCCGAGGCTGGGTGGGTCTAGCGCCACCCCTGCTTTCGTCATGGCTGGTGGGTGGGGTCCGGGCTGCCAGTGAACAGAGGCGGACTTTGCTTTCAGCCAATTCTCAAAATAAAATACAAAAAATCAAGAGGTCTTCCTCTTCTTCTTCCTCTTCTTCTTCTTCCTCTTTTTCTTCCTCTTCTTCTTCCTCTTCTTCTTCTTCGTCTTAATTTTTATCTTCTTCTCATTCCTTTTCACTCATATTTCTCTTCATCTTAATCTTCTTCCTCCTCCTCGTCGTCTTTATCTTTAATCTTATCATTCCATTTCCACCTCATACTCCTCTTCATCTTAATCTTCTTCCTCTTCCTCTCAATGTTCTTCTTCTCTTACTTATTTTCTTTGTCTTTCTTCGTCTTCCTCTTCGTCTTTATTCTTCTTTTTGCCTGCTTCTCTTCCTCCTCTTCTTCTCCTTCCTCTGTCACGTGCCACATATGTAGAGAAAAAAATTAGAAGGGTTCACATGCAAGTGACGCCATTATCATCGCCAACACAGTCATCCAACAGCAGCACACAGGACATCTGGCATTAATCTTGAGGCAGAAAAAAGCCACGGAATAAAAGCTCCAGGGCTCTTGGTCAGGAGAGACTCCCTCTGCAAACGAAGTCCCATTTACAAAACTACAGATCCACAAGGCCAAAAAACAGGAAACTGCAAAAGCGGAGTTGATATCATCATTACAAATAATCATAGATTTTAAATATTGAGGTTGGCCAGACTGCAGTATTTTAAAAACAAGGACACCAGTCTTAAATACAACTCTCTGTTCAACCGGCATCCAGTGTAACTTTTGAAGGACAGGTCTAACGTGATCATGTTGACGAGTTTTTTTAATGGCCCGGGCCACAGAATTCTGAATCCTTTGAAGTTTTTGTATATTAGATTTAGTCATACCATTGTAAAGGGAATTGCAATCATTAAGAAGGGGCGTAGCGACGGGTGGGGTGGGTATATCGGTATATATACCTCCCCCAAACAAAAAAATCAGTCTACCTAAAAGTTTTTTATGTGATTTACATGTGGTTTATAGTTAAGATTTATACCCACCCAAAATATTTATACCCTCCCAAATCAAATTCCTGGCTACGCCCCTGTAATCAAGCCTACTACTGCTCATCAGTATTGCTCACAAATAATTTTACATGTTCTATATATGCAGCAAGCAATGTACTGCTGGGATAGATCTGTTTAGTCATATGCAGACCCACAGTGGGTCACTCTTGTCATCGTCGAACTCGACGGACTGCTTATAGCCTCCGAAACCACTTAAAATCACATTATTATTATTATTATTATTATTATTATTATTATTATTATTATTATTATTATTATTATTATTATTATTATTATTATTATTATTATTATTATTATTATTATTATTATTATTATTATTATTATTATTATTATTTACAAATTATTGCAAGCATTTCTTTCCAGTGTATGTTTCTTATTCTCACACCGTCATTGGCACTAGTTGATTCTCAGTGTGTGGCCCTAAGCTTTGGAATTCATTACCAATATCACTTCGATCGTAAAACTAACAATTTATCATCTTTTCGATCTGGTCTTAAAAGTTAAAACATACCTGTTTGGCTTGGCTTATCCCCCTTAGATTGCTCCCCCGCTGTTCTGACTGATATTCCTGATTGACCTGGCTCTAATTCTATTTGGATTTGGTGCACCATCGGCTGATGCCCTGGGCATTATGATAGTTGCGCCATAGAAGTTTATTGATTGATTGATTGACGAGTCCAGCTCTCATTTCTTAATTAGGATATGTTCCGATCGACGCCATTTTGTGTAATGACAAGAGAATCTTGTTGTTTGAAGTTAATTCTATCATTTTCACTTTTGGCGATATTTTCAAGTAAGTTTTGGTATCGAGAGTAAGTATGTAATGCAAGTTGTGATATTATTTGTGTCCTGAATGCGTTAAAAGAAAAGAAACAAAAGCAATGCATCTGACTTGTACAATTTCAGGCAATTTCATACATATTCATTTAGCGCTTTAGTTCTTCTAACAATGAGAGTTTATAATATATTTTTTGAACCATATTTTGAGACAGCAATATTAAACTACATTTTCTAATGCTTCTTCTGTTCCCAAGCATTACTAATTTTCATTGCATTTTGGTGCTTCTTAGATTTCTTTGTGTGGCTTCTAGTTCAGCTCTTCTTTTGGTTACCAAAAGAGCAGCTTTTTCCTAATTGTCTTTTGTTCAGTTTCATTGATTCTATTGGTTAATATATTTTTTCCATATTTCTTTTGCATCTTCACCTATTATGCCCTCTTTGTCCATATACCCAATTGTTTCCTTGTCATTGTCATTAGGTATTCAGATATAATTTGTCTAATCCTGTTTGCATATACTCCTTCTTCATTGTTTTTTCTCTGTGTCTCTTTCTCTGTCTTTTCATATGTCTCTGAATATCTGCCACTCTATGTCTTTGCCTTTGTAACTCTCTCTTCATTATATTTTGCTTCTTTTTAATCAATTGTTACTTCTTTATGGTAACTTGTCCTAAAGTTTGTCCTGCTTCACCTTCTCAACTAACTGGTCATCTGAACTTAATGTAAATTAATGCATCCTCTCGTTCATGTTATTTTATGTGGTTTAACTGAAGCCTCATTTGTTTAATTAGAATCACCTATTAACACTAGTGTGGCTTTGGTCAAATATTATATTAGCCAGAAGGCTTTAGTTGCAAACTTCTTTCCTGGTCCAGTGACACTTTGTCTTAGCAATTTTTTCTTAATATGCATTGAAAAATAAAAATAAATTTAATATCAAATGAAGAATGATGAGGAAGAGTAAATTTTAAATGTATCTGTCACCATACATTAGGCCATATTGTAGGGTTTAATTATGTAATTATTACCTGTGCTACATGACACTAGAATTGGAAGTTATGTAGGCAAAGTTAACCTTCTAATAGGCAGTTTGCCATCTGCTTCTACTTTGATTCATGCATTTATTTGCTCAAGGCTTGACTACTGTGGTTCACTTTGTGCTGGTCTTCCATCGGTGTGACTTTATATAGGCCTAGTCCAGATGGTTCTTCATTCATCAGTTAGGGTGATTGCTGGTGTCACAAGATGTAATCACATTAGTGATTATATGATGTCTGTTCTACTCTGGTTGCCTTATCCTGCTCTTGTTGAGTTTCGTGTGTTGAGAGCGGTTGCATTCTCTCTTTTTGGCGCCACTCCATCTGACCTATCAGAGCTACTCCATCCTCCTACCTCTATCCCTAGTCAGCCATTATGGTCAACACAGGATCTGGTTAGCTGGAGTGGTGGCTTCTAGTCGGGCTACATGCCAGAAGAGTGCTAAATGGCATCTACGAATGGAGTCCAAGAGTGGTGGGACTGCTGTTTGCAGGAAGATGTCAGTGTTGGTTACATACCTTATATACTCACGATAAAGTGGAGCAATTTAAGGCTAATTCACAGGCCTTATATCTTGACCTCGGCTTATATGCGAGGCACCAACTGTCGGACAAAGTTTTCACACAGAGGATGTCGAAAATAATTAATTTAGCTAAAACTTTGTGTAATTAATTACTTTCAACATACGCTACGCCATCTAAATAAAAGTTGGCATCAGTGATTTTAAGATTTGTAATTTATAGGCGCCACATAAATATTAATTGTAAAATATTGGCGCTACATAAATATTACAATACTTTTTTAAATTAAGTTTTTCATATTGTCAAGAATGAACGAATAGCAGGTTTAAAGTTTTCTTAATCATCAGGAATCAATCTGTGAATGTAAAAATCGTTCAGTTTCTTGATAGTTCAAAGGTAAAACGCAGTTTTTCAATCAAAACAATAGTGCCGCGCGCCCAGCTTGTGTCCGCCATTGTTCCGACTCTTACAATCACCTCAAGAGGGTGCACAGCAGTGACGTCACTTCGACTTATACCCGGGTCAATGATTTTAGACACCTTCAAATCCCAAAAATTTAGGGGTCGACTTATACTCGGATCGACTTTATTGCGAGTATATACGGTAGTGATGCCAGCGGATTCCAAGGATGAGGCGCAGGCTTTTCACGTGGAAAGCCTCCAAGGTTTTCTCATCTGTCGACAGCATGGTCCAGGTCTCGTTTGAATAAAAGAGTACTGATAGAACAAGTGATTGGTAGATGCGAATTTTGAGAGCCAATGGAAATATTAATTGTAATGTCTCTCAGACTTTGTGAAGTGGGCACATTGCTGAGAAGGCAATACTGATTTAAAGTCTCATCAGGTCTGGTCGGCAGTAGCCGCTGGTTCATTGTATTTGGTCCATTGTTCCGACTCTTACAATCACCTCAAGAGGGTGCACAGCAGTGACGTCACTTCGACTTATACCCGGGTCAATGATTTTAGACACCTTCAAATCCAAAAATTTAGGGGTCGACTTATACTCGGATCGACTTTATTGCGAGTATATACGGTAGTGATGCCAGCGGATTCCAAGGATGAGGCGCAGGCTTTTCACGTGGAAAGCCTCCAAGGTTTTCTCATCTGTCGACAGCATGGTCCAGGTCTCGTTTGAATAAAAGAGTACTGATAGAACAAGTGATTGGTAGATGCGAATTTTGAGAGCCAATGGAAGGCGCTTGTCTCTCCAGACTTTGTGAAGTGGGCACATTGCTGAGAAGGCAATACTGATGCGTCTCATCAGGTCTGGTCGGCAGTAGCCGCTGGTTCATTGTATGCGGCCCAGATAAGTGATCCCATCCGTCAATTTGACCGTTACGCCAGGGGTTCCCAACCTTTTTTAAATTGTACCCCAGCCAAAAAAATTTTTGCCGCTTGTACCCCCAATCCAGGGCCGACCAAAAAAACACTTTTGCAGTTATTTCTTTTGAAAAATATATTCATCAACTTCCAAAATTTGATAAGTTTAATGTAGAGTTGTAGAAATATGGTACTTTTTTAAAGTTTATTAGTTCACTTGACACGTGCTATCAGAAACGGAAGTCATTAATTGTGCATGTGATCATTAGTACACATCAGGACATGTATTATTATAGCGCTTTCATTTGTAGCCTCATATCTGTTATTCAGCTGGTCGTTATATTGAGCTGCCGTAGAGTTGGCAATATTTAACATTTTTTAAACGAAATTCCCAAAAAAATTTACTATTTTAGCAATTTTAGTGTACCCCTGGCAACAGCTGATGTACCCCTAGGGGTACATGTACCACCGGTTGGGAACCACTGCGTTACGCCGTCTTTGGACGCTTAAGTAGGTGACGGGCCTAAATCTAAAGTGACTGATGATAACCTTAAAAACACAAATGTGCTACATGAACTTAAATTATTTCTGTATTTCGACGCTCATCTACTGTTTTCTACTGTTTTTAACCCAGACTTGTGAGAGCATTTTTATTCATTTCCTTTACGTTATTTGTCAGACTCATGAATTTCTTCTATTATGAAATATGTGTCCTGCTGCAAAGTGATTATTTTCATTAAATGTAATAATGTGCTTTACAGGAGTAAAGTATTCTGTATTTAAAATACATATGGCTGTCCAATTAACACCCAATCTACTGGTTTCTACTGTTTGTTAAGTGATACTCTTTATAGAAGTAATTTCTTTTGTTGTCATTTACTGTTTCTAATCTATTTCTGATATGAATTCTTCTATGTTCCTTATTCAAGGATTGATGAATTGTTTTTCACTGCCAGTTAATGAAATCTTGCATACCTATCTTAGCAGATATTAATTTAAAAGTGACAACCTTGGCAATAGATTGCAAAAAACAAATTTGGTATCATACATGTCACTGAGATTAATAGTTTTGTCATTAGTTATATAATTTACCAATATTAACAGTTTTTGATTAAATATATACTTGAATTTATCTAGACAAGTACCGGAAATTGCAATTTGATTCTGCATAACATTTTTATCTTGACAATGAGTATCATAATTTCATTTTTTAAATTTCCTCTTACAACATCAAAATATCTTACATTTTCCAGTATTTGCATTTGCAGGAACATCCATGAAAGAAGATTTTTTGTCAAGCAGATAATTTACAGCAAGAAATATTGTGAATGAAGACTTTGCCTTATTGAATATTTATCAAAATATCTAAAGCAATTGATAGTCCAAGGAACTTTGTACATCTGCAGAACATGGGAAAATTGCATTACTGTAATATATGTTGCAAAACATTCGCTTGCAAAAGTAAGCTTAAAGTTCATAAAAGAATTCATACTGGAGCAAAACCATTTGAATGTAAAATATGTGGCAAGACATTCTATCGAAAAGATCATCTTAAAAATCATGAAATAATTCATTCTGGTGAGAAACCATATCTTTGTAAAATATGTGGCAAGACATTCAGCAGAAAAGATGGACTTAAACTTCATGAAAAAATTCATAGTGATCAGAAACCATATGTTTGTAAAACATGTGGCAAGACACACAGCAGAAAAGATGTACTTAAACTTCATGAAAGAATTCATACTTCTGAGAAACCACATGTTTGCAAAATATGCAAAAAACAATTCAATCGGTTATACAATCTTAAAACTCATGAAAGGATTCATACTGCTGTGAAACCATATGTTTGCAAATTATGTGGCAAGGCATGCAGTCAATTAGGTATTCTTAAAGCTCATGAAAGAATTCATACTGGCGAGAAACCATATGGTTGCAAATTATGCAAAAAACAATTCAGTCGGTTAGACACTCTTAAAATTCATGAAAGAATTCATACTGGAGTGAGGCCCTATGTTTGCCAAATATGCAGGAAAGATTTCATTCAAGCATATCACCTTAAACAGCATGCAAGAATTCATACTGGAGAGAGGCCGTACATTTGCCAAATATGCAGTAAAGATTTTATGAAATCATGTCTACTTAAAGTGCATGAAAGAATTCACACAGGAAGGAAGCCATATGCTTGTAGAACATGTGGAAAGGCATTTGGTTATTTAAACAGTCGTAAATGTCATGAAAGAATTCATTCTGGAGAAAAGCCATATATTTGTAAAATATGCACTAAAGCATTCAGGGATGTATCCACTTTTAAAGGTCATCAAGCAATTCACAGTGGAAAGAAACCATTCATATGTGATGTTTGCAGCCATGCATTCAGTCGAAGACAGGATATGAAAAAACATCAGAGAGTGCACACAGGAAAAAAGTCTAAAGTGTGTAAAACAAAACAGAATTTCAAAGAAATCATTTTTAAAAGTTTATCATTTTGCTGTTAAACCATTTGGATGTGGAGTTTGCAATGAATTATTTGAAGAAGACACCCATTTTCTAAAGCATTGTTCTCTTCACCTTGGTGATAGTGATTTATTCAAAGATTTGAGTTTTCATTCTGATTGTCACGGAATTGTTTCCAATGAAAAATTAAAAGGATTTTCCTTCAGACAACTGAGCAATAAGCTTGAAATAGAGTCTAAAGCATATGAAGTCAGAGGAAACAGTTTTAGATGGTTTGGACATATTCAAATGATTAATTAGTCTGTTTATTGTATTGCATATAAGTATAATATAGTATATATATAGTCTCGCTGGACTACAGAAATACCTACATAACCGTCTCCAGTCCGTCCTGAACGCTGCTGCGCGAGTGATATGCCAGGCCTCATTAGGTGATCACATTACTCCGCTGCTATGCGATCTGCACTGGTTGTCCGTGCCAGAGCGGATCCATTTCAAGCTGGCAACATTGACCTTCCGTTGCCTGAATGGAGCCGGTCCAGAATATCTTGCGTCCGAACTATCACGAGTGGCTGACCACGCAAGCCGGCAAAGATTGAGATCGGCCGGATCCGCCTTTATTGGTGGTCCCGAGACGCCTCCGAACCGTCGGGGATCGAGCATTTCCCATGGAATTGTCTACCGCCATCAATACGGCTCTCTCGACCTTGAATACTTTTAAAGAGAGACTTAAAACATGGTTATATCGCACGAGTTATCTGTAACTTTGTAATGTGTTCACTCAGTTCGTTCGGACGAAAGTTACCACATTAATCAGTACGTTAATAATAATAATAATAATAATAATATATTAGAGAAAGTATGTTAGTGCTACACTGTAGGTATCTGACTATGCAGACTCAAGAATTTAGCGCTACATAAACAACACACGAGGACTTCTGGTCATGGACAAGAGCACAGCATGAACATCGTCAAACTAGCAATTTTCATATTAAAATTACCTTTAGTTTTACTGTAAACTAACGTGGCTCAGTCGACAGGATTGTTTCAGATTAGGCAACCGTTAGAGTTTATGCCCCCATCTCCGCTTAGTTTGGATGTGTCGAATCTGGAACATTCATGGAAAACGTGGATACAGCGTTTTGAGTTGTTCCTGAAAGCTTCTCAATATGATGCATTGGAGAAGGACATTCAGCTAGCAATGCTCCTTAGTGTCATTGGTGAGGAATCCCTGCATGTTTTCAATTTGTCAGTTTTCTCAGAAACTGCCGTTAAAGCACGATTTGATTAGTATTCTGCGCCAAAAAAAGAACATTGTGATGGAGCGCTATAATTTTGGAATAGAGTCTAATGCAAATGAAGTAAGAGGAACACTTTGAGATGGTTTGGACACACTCAAGTGATTAAATAATCTGTTGATTGTATTGCATACAGTATAAGTATACACTGGACATTGTATCGGTCACACATCAGGAGGCTTGACCAATTTCATATGCACTCTGAGACTCAATGCTCATATGCCAAAAAACGAGAGCATGACCCAAACACTGCAGTTCTGCAGACTTGCTGCACCACAGGGATTCAGGTCTTCCTCCTGGCTGCCCAACTCAGGTGGACTGGTCATGTCATTTGCATGGACAACACAAGAATTCCAAAGATGGCCTTCTACTGCCAGATGGAAGATGGAGCTCAATCGATCGGAAGACCCAGGAAGCGATTCAAAGATACAATGAAATACAACCTGAAAGTCTGCTCAGTTGCTTTGGAGCAACTCGAGCTGCTCGCACAAGATATGACAAGCTGGTGCACTTGATGCACGGATGGCGTTTCAAACTTTGAAGCCCGTTGCATCAACCTACTAGAGGAAAAACGTCGGCTACGCAAAGACAGAGCGGACCAGGGGAAAACTGCCCTTCGACCCCCGGAAATTTCAAAATTTCCCCCGGAAATTGTGGCATACTACATCAACTAAAAGCATCCCCTAGCAGAATTCCCCCTCCCAGCTTTATCAGTTTTCCCCCTGGCTTTGTCAGTTCCCCAAGAGTCCAGGAGTCTAGATTAAACACTGCAGCTGACTGCAACTGGAAGCTTCTCTTGCTACCTATGCCAACGCCCTGGCGCCTCTCGAATTGGACTTTTTGCCCATAAGAGAACACACCAACACATATAGATCCAGGATCCGTCGTGTCGACGGCCTAGTCCAACAACAACAACAACAATTATTATTATTGCTGATGTCAAAACTATTTATATAACATTTTACATCTGGTATTACGAGAAAAGTGACGCGATAATTAGGCCTATAATGAATTCAAGATATAAACCACAACATGCCTTCTTGACCTCTCCGCTGCGTTTGATACGGTGGATCACCAGATTCTTATCCAGCGGCTGGAGAATTCATACGGCCTCAGGGGTCGGGTCCTCAGCTGGTTAGAGAGCTACCTCAGTGATAGGACGCAATCGGTCCGGTGCGGCGGTCAAACGTCGGAAAAGCGAATTGTTCAGTGGTGCTGTTACGGTTTCACCTCGAGCAGTCTCGGTCGGTTTCGGTTCGGTTTGGACCGAAAAACCGCGGTTTCAGTTCAGTTCGGTTTTTAACCTAGGTTAGGGTTAGGGTTAACCCTAACTCTAACCCTAGGGTTAGCGATAGGTTAACCCTAACCCTATGACCTCTTTTTGCTTTCAGGGATTTTGGAGAGGAAAAATGATACAATTATGACCTCTTTTTCTTGTCAGGGTTTTCGAGAGAGGAAAAAAAAATACAAGAATGACCTTTTTGAGGACTTTAATAAGATATAAAAATAAAATGACGTTACGCGATTTTTGAAAATGGGGGTCGGCCCGTTGTGACGTCATATTTTAGGGGGTCCGACGTTGCGTGACGTTGCGAGACGTAGGGGGGGGGGTAAAAAAGTGACAAATTCGCGTGACGTCATTTATGGACGGCCCCTTTATTTAAGTCGCCTCTTTTCAGTTGATGCAAATGCCAATAGGCCTAATTTTAAACTCGTCATGATTTAAAGTGGCTTAGAAGGCATTACTGCACGTGTGAAAGCCACTAGGGGCACTAACAGGGCTTGAACCCGCTCCGTTAGCCTCAGGGATATTTCTAGGATTGTGGATTTGGAGGTGGGGGTGTCTACCTCAATTTTGAAGGTGTCCGGAGCTAATTGGCATTCCACACTAAACTGGCACTGCGCGACACTACTAATGCAGCCATTTTAAAATTGTTTTTACTGATTTCAATAATGACGTCAGACTCTGACTCATCATAGAAATATAGACATGACAGAAGAACAACACTCGTTATTTTAGCGTTTAAAAGCTGTGCATTGATTGAACTGTATTCAAAATGCATTAAATGCATTTAATGCATTGAAAAAAGAGATAATAGGGTTAGTGTTAACCCTAACCCTAACCTACTAGGTTAGGGTTAGCGTTAACCCTAACCTAGGGTTAAAACGGAAGAAAACCGTCCAATTTGCATGGTCAAAACCGCGGTTTCGGTTCGGTTCGGTTTTGACCGAAAAACCGCGGTTTCGGTTCGGTTCGGTTAACCGTAACAGCACTATTGTTCAGCATGGTGTTCCGCAGGGGTCGGTTCTCGGCCCTCTGCTGTTCATTCTCTTCATAGCGGGTTTGATGAAAATAGCTATCGCGTTCGGACTGACCATGCACGGCTACGCGGATGACGTGCAACTGTATTCTTCCTGTCTGCCTGCCAACATGGAAAGACTTAAACTTCGCTTCCTCGATTGCATCATGGCGATCATCATGTGGACGGAGGAGAACCGCTTGGCCCTTAACCCGGCCAAGACCGAGTTCCTGTGGATGTGCACCCCCAAGAGGAAGCATCTCCTGAGCCATTCACTGTTCACGCTGGGTGATGTGACCGTCGTCCCCTCAAAGTGCCTACGACTCCTGGGAGTATGAGACGTTGTCGTTCGAGGAACATATCGGTAATGTTGTCCGCGGCTGCTACTACCACCTACGGAGGATTAGGTCAGTGCGCCGGCATCTTCCGATCAGCGGTGCAGTGCACCTTGTGCGGCGCGCACAAGGTGCATCATGTTCTGCCCAGGCTGGACTATTGCAACAGCGTGTTGCTGGGCCTCCCTGATGGAAAGTTGAATCGTCTGCAATCCGTGCTCAATACAGCTGCTCGGGTCGTCTTCAGCAGCTCCTGGGGAGCCCATGTGACCCCCCTACTGCGTGATCAGCTGCACTGGCTTCGAGCCCGGGAGCGCATTATCCATAAGCGCTGCTGGCTCACCTTCCCAGCGTTAAATGACCCGCACTGTCCACAGTACCTGGCTGAGCTGGTCCTAAGATCAACGTCGAACGCACGGAGGTCGGCACTTCGCTCGGGCCATCGTGTCCTACTGCTCGTTCCGCCTCCGTCACAGACTCCGAAGTTCGGAGACAGGTCCTTCTCTCGCGGGAACCCATTGCTTTGGAACGCCTTGCCGACTGCAGTGACTGAGGCCAACTCTGCTGGACTGTTTCTGAGAGAACTAGAGACGCACCTTTTTAGTTTAGGTTATGGTTGACTATGTGTGTACAGCGCCCTTGTCGTAGGCCTTAACCTAGTGCACGGCGCTATAGAAATTGTCTTGAAAATAAATAAAAACATGGTAACACTATGTATGTGGAGAGCTTGATAAGATAAACAAAGAAATAAATCACAATAGAGTGATTGCAAATTCTCGCTTCAATGTCAAAAAGACTGCCAGTATTACAGCAGAAGCTCTATGTTCCAGTATCACTGAAGCCTTTAAACTTTTTCTTACTCAAGTCAATTGTTATTCAAATTGTCCAAGGAACCAACTGAGTAGGTAAGAAGAACATTTATGAGTGGAATCTTCTTCATCTTGACAGTCCCAAAGAGTGGAAACATGTTGATGAAACCGAGATTTATGCTTGGATTGGCCGGTGCATCTTAGCAGGTATCCAGAAACCAAACTTCAAGCCTGTATCATCTCAGTGGTCAAATGCTGAAGGAAGGCCAATATTCAGAGCAGCGATGTCGCATGAAAGATTTCAGGCCTAGTGGAGTGTATGAGGTTCAGTAATATGAACACTAGAGGTGAAAGACTGATTACAGATACCGGTAAATAAGCTGCTGTTTCTGATATTTGGAATATATTGTGGCGAACCGGGCCTATCGAGGTTCCTACGCCTCCTTAACTCAAGATGGCTCCGCCCGGTTCGGCGCACACGGGGCTATGACTCACTCAAGGCACGTGGTCGTTCGTCTTAGCTTTTTGGCTAAGATCTCAGGCTCTCTTACTACCACCTGTACCTCTGCGCACTACTCTGTACTTTCTTCCGCCGTTCCACGCTCAATCCCTTCCTTAAAGTGTTCTTTCACGTCTACCTATCTGGCTCCGTGCGCCTCACCTCTCTACCTGCGCACCTTACCTCACTCCGTGCACTTTGTCACTCTCCGTGCACCTTACCTCTCTCCATGCACCTTACCTCTCTCTGCACCTATCGCACCGCCCTACACTCAGTGCCTCTACCGCACCAACGCACCGCCCTATGCTCAGTGCCTCTACCGCACCGCCTTACTCTCAGTGCCTCGCACCGCACCGCCTTACTCTCAGTGCCTTGCACCGCACCTCTCGCAATGCACCTTCGCAATGCACCTCTCTCAATGCACCTTCGCAATGCACCTCTCTCAATGCACCTTCGCACTGCACCTTTCTCAATGCACCTTCGCAGTGCACCTCTCGCAATGCACTTAATCTCAAGGGTGCTTCCTTAACCTCAGGGTGCACTCTTCCTACGGCTGCATAGGGTGCATGGTGCACTATTCTTATATGCACTTATATGGACCTTCTTACCATCACACGCCGCCTCGGCCATCGGTCCTGATCTGTGGCAGAACCGGCTATTTATACTGTTTCTGCCGCATGCACTCATCCTGCTAGCTCACACTCATCACCGCTCTCTAATTGCTGCGCGCCATTCACTAATCGTCTACCACTCAGCCTGTCTTTCCTTTATGCAATCTATTATTATTATATTGGGCCTGACTACCTATGCGGGCGGCTACCTATCAAAGGATTAAGCTCATGAATTATTAATGGCCCTCTTGCGTCTATTGCTACTAAGGGTTCTACGCTATTATCTAAATTCGCTACAATATGTTTCAAGTGCAACTTTCTAAAATGTACATTCCAGGACCTGATCTGTGCATTGATAGTATAGTGAAAAGACTTGTTGCAAGCCAAATCATAGAAAGTTTTGTACTGTGTTAGCAAAATGGGAATTCATTGGGGTCGTTTTGGACCCCACTCAGTATAATTACGTTGCAAATATATTAGTATGGTTAGGGTTAACATGACATTTTGTGATTTAGTATTCAGTTGAGATCAATGAGCAAGCAAGGCATTGTTTCCCAGTTGTTTGTCAACTTTCCAATGGCGTTTCTCGCATAAATCACACGTTTTTAGTCAATACCTGAAATTACTATGCGAAAACTATTTAATTTGAGTAAATAAAACAGTTTTTGTATGACTTTGTTGAATAAATTTGGTTTACAGGATTACAGGATTATCGAATTCTCTGATAGACTTTAACTACAGAGACTAAAAGTCTTACTCATGGCAGACTCGATATAGTATGCATAATTAGGACCAATAAAATATTTTGGAAAGACGCTCTGAGGGCCGCTGTTGTATAAATTTTGTTCCGCCATAAATGCGGTTCTGGGACGGGAACCAAATTGATGCTTTTAGGCCTTTTACGTATAATTTTAGTTCCTCTTATAAAATATAGACATATCGGTACTATACGGACTATCGGTATTCTAACTGACAAGTCATAAATTTACGACCCGTATACATAGGGACTGGTTATTTAAACGAGGAACAGGATAACATTTACGACTGATTATGATAGAAATTGACGACTGATAGCATATCCTATGGGCTGTAAATTTATGACCGATAGCTCCTGCATCATACATATTAGGCAAAAGACATCAAAAATGCACTTATGCATGGCAGCAAACACAAACACAAGTGACATGCCTAATAGAATCTGGTAAAAAATGCTATATTGCAATATCAGGTCCTTGCACCTGTATTGTACATATTAGGCAAGGAACATCAAAAATG
The DNA here is from genome assembly GCA_018105865.1 of Metaphire vulgaris. Lineage (NCBI taxonomy): Eukaryota > Metazoa > Annelida > Clitellata > Crassiclitellata > Megascolecidae > Metaphire > Metaphire vulgaris. Next base: position 15,396,969 of record CM030843.1, read on the forward strand.
CAGTTATGAATATAGGTCAGTGTTCAAGAGCTTTATGCAGTATAGCAGATCAGTCAGAGTGTGAAATAAATCATTGGAAAAGTTAGTTATTGCTTGAAATGACTGGTTTTACAGTCATTGCGTTAAACTAGTGAAAATATGGGGCATTTAACGAAATAACTGCAAGTTTTAGTCATTTCAGTAAGGACTTTGACTGTAACACATACTGTACATACTGTAAGACATACTGTACATACTGTAAGTGTCTGCAGGATCCAATTACGCTAATTAAAAAAGTGACAGATTTCTAACTTAGAAAACATTGACAAATCTTCAAGATTAATAAACATTACAAGGCATACAAGTGACAAATTTTAGTTCCTTATCCAGGAAACACAACCACCTTCGCCTGCTAAAAAAATACGTGCAGATTCTGGTTTGTTTGCCATTGCTTTAGCTGTAAAATCTAGCCTTGGGCTGGATTTGGGTGCTCTTCCGTTGGCCAAGTTAAAGAGAACGTCTCGAGCAAGCTGAACAGTTCCACAGTTTGGCCATGCCTATTACTGCTTTTGGAACTCGTTGGCATGAAACATGGAACCAGTCTTTGCACTCTGAGCATTGCACCATTTGCTCCTTTGTATCATCTGGCAAGCAACAGACACAATACAGTGGAAAAGACACTGTAGCCGCTTTGCACTTTTTGACCCGTGGATTTTGACCCTTTTGCGGAAAAGCGGTAAATCGACTTTCTCTTAGACACAGATTTAATGTGTACGCATTTCGGACTGCTCACATGAAAGAGCACTCACATCCAGGCCGAGGCAAATATCAACGGCGAAAGCGATTGCAAACAAACCACAATCTGCACCTCCTTTTTGTTGCTGACATGATTGATATGCACATTGCAGCTTGTTCAAACTATTACATAGTAAAAGATGCAATCTGCAGCTGAACCTGCAAAGAAGGTGGTGACATCAATGAGTCATAGTCTTTCACATGGCCATCCGTACAGCCAAAAGTCGACATCAATAGCCAATGAAGCTTACCGTCGTGTAAAATTTGTATAAATTCGTTTGTTAATACATTAAACGCAAGAGTGCTTCCCAGAAGGGCATCTTGCATGCCTTGTATATGCGGAAACTGGATTTTCAAGATTACTTGTGCAGCGTTCACCTCCACATCACTCAACATTGCACCAGCCATTATTGCATCAAAACTCACTTTAATAGGCGGCAGCGTTTGTTGGTAAAGTGGTTTTTCTTGGCGATTATACACAGCGAATGCTCGTTTCGCCTTTCGTTAAAGCTTGGCATTGGAGATGCAACAATACCTATGAACTGAACGTCAGGATCAAACGATACGTCTGTCTTACTTTTACTCTTACTCTTACGTCTGTCTTGCTTCACTTTTAGGAATTACGGAATCTGAAATCAAAGATGTTGATTTATGTGTAAGGTCTGCATTAAACACAGGTTTGATGGGACTTAATGAAGCAGCCGTAGTGGGCACAGTGCACACAGGAACTTTTCCTTTCTCTAGAGGAAGTGAATCACAATTGCCTGCTGACAACAATGAATGATCTGGTACTGGAGCATCTTCTATCACCAAATTATCTACAGGTTGAAAACCATTTGCTTCAGTTGTTTTGCTTGAAGCAATAGGAGATGTTACCATCGTTTGAATGGGATGGTAGGGTTTCAATTGGCAACTGTTTATTTTAATTTTCAACTCCTTTCCGTTTGCGTCTTGTAATCTGCACTGGTCATTTTCAGTTATGGCAACAATTGTATAAGGGCCAAGCCATTCGGAAGATAATGTGTCGCCCTTCCATCCTTTTTTCCATGCATTAAGTCGCAGGACCAGGTCACGTTCGCAAAAGGAAAATGTTTTGAGACCTTTTCCCACTTTCTTAGCATACTCCGTGCACTGCTTTTTCTGTGCTTTTTCAATATTGTTGCGGACTAGTTCTTCCAAAGCAACACAATTCATTATCAGTTCCTGTGTTTCCACGGTGCCCTCTCCTGATTCGTAACTCTCACCATCACTGATTTTATGGTTAACTGTAATTAAAATAGAAACAAAAATTAACGATTTTCCTTCACTGAAATAGTAATTTAACTTATCAATTACTTTGAATAACTGAATGTGACATAGAAATAGGAATTTAGTCTTTAAAGCGATATTAGAAATTGAAATAGAAATTACTTTTGAACTTATATTAATACAAGTTACAGATTTACGATACAGAATCATCCTCTTTTCAACACTCCCAACTTACCAAGTACCGGAGTCCACTATTACTGGCTTCAGCAATTTACCTCTAACCCACCCCTGTACACTACCATTTTATTCATGTATGGGCCGACCGGCCATCCAAGTTGGACCATTGGTCCTACCATTGTCCATTGCAACACTTCGTCTCATTGCTTTTGTCAGTGCACTACACTTACTCCAGCAGGCAGCAAGTCTTAATATCTCTCTATGTATATTGAATGGACCTAGGCATGTCAAGAGCTTTATTGTTTACGAATGTGAGGTAAAACAGAGAGAATACATGTCTTGATGTGCAGTACATTGATAGTTTGTATGTCTGCCATCTGCTGGTAGAATTTTTTTTAAAATTAAATATCACCGGACTCACCACCGTTTCTGTCAGGAACTTCATTCCCATGATCTCCCACTTCCTCTTCCGCTGAATGCCGCACATTAATTGATTCGATGCCTTGCGGCTGACGCAGAAACATGAGATAGAGCGGCGTTTCTTTTGTGGACTTTTGAGAAGAGATGTTGAGCCCATAGACAATCGATGATACATATCTGAAGAACAACACATCTTAAACTGTAAGGATCAATAAGATATTGTGTGCTTCAATGTACAGAGTAGGAATGCATGGCATTAAGTGATTAATGAACACCGTCACCCAATTATGTAAAACCTGAAAGAAGAGGCTCGAAAGGAAACTTTGAAGTCGAAGCTTCCATTGAATTTAGTGGCGGCTCCACCCGGGGGGTCAGGGGGGGCAGTGCCCATACTGAGATACTGGCCCCCCCAGTGGCCCCCCTGTTGAGACCCTATACTATATACATACTATATATATATACTATACTATATATAAAAATTTACCAAAAAATATTTAAAAATTGCAAATTTGCCAAAATTGCAAACAAAATTGCCTAAAATTTGGCAAAAAAATTTCTCGCCCCCAAGAAAAGTGTGAAATGACGCTACTGTACTTAATACTACATACCTAACAACAAATGGTTGGCCCCCCATGATTAGAAGTTGCCACCCCAACGGCCCTCCACTTGCCAAATCCTGGAGCCGCCACTGATTGAATTTGATAAGTGGGTCAAGTGCTAAATTGAGCTCAGTGTTTCTAAAACTTGTCCGTCTTGCAGCACACCAGATGGAAAAAGTATGGAAACCACTGCATAATGATTAGAGGCCATCCATAAATGAGTTTTGGCACGCGATTTTGGCAGTTTTTACACCCCTTCGTCACACGTCGTCACAAAAAGTCAGACCCCTCAAATATGACGTCACAACGCGTTTATCCCCTCGTGTCGTCTTTCCAATGTCAAAATTAACATTTCATTTGAAAATATTCATTATAATTTTTACAGCTGAAACAATATTCAGAAAATTTTACAAATTCTTTTTTAAAAAACGAAGTGGATAATAATTATAAGGGTTACAGGTCGTAGCCGCCCCAGCCATGACCGCCCCGGCCATGACCGCCCCAGTCATGACCGCCCCGGCCATGACCGCCCCAGCCATGACCGCCCCAGTCATGACCGCCCCGGCCATGACCGCCTCTGTTACTTTATGGGCTTTGACGAAAAGCAGTGTATTGCACCCGTACCGTTAGCGCATGTTAAGTCGTTCACAAGTGAAGAATTATAAGAGTCATTTTATCGAAGCAATCATTGTTAGCTTGATTTAAAGTGGCTTAGGAGGCATTACTGCCTTTGTGAAAGCCACTAGGGACACTAACGGGGCTTGAACTAGAGGTGGGTCGATTAATCGAAATCGTAATCGAAATCGCGATTTTTGGAAAAACCGAAATCGAAATCGAGACGATTATTAAATAAATCGAAATAATCGATAATCGTCGAAAAAATAATCGAAATCGCGATTATTTTTCGATTATTCCCGTAAGTTATATTATACAATATTTCCGATTCAAAGAAAGATCAATTTACCGTTGATTATCAGATTTTCATTGAAAATGGATTCAACTGCGTATAAAGACAGGCACCATCTTTCTGGATTTGACAGCAGCTTTCGATGCGGTGTGGCATGCGGGTTTAATGTACAAACTCTCGCTCAATTTGCCACCCTGATTCTGTCCACTTGTGGAATTACTCATCTCTGACAGACGGTTCTTAGTTCACTTGGGAGATGTCAGCTCCTGGAGACGTCAGCGAAACGGTCTAACACAGTGTTCAGTTCTAGCACCTATGTTATTCAATTTGTAGGCTTATAGGCCTACACACGACTTACCGAAGTTACCGGATACCATAGGTAGGAAGTTTGGATACGCTGACGATATCGGTCTTGCCACCCAGGCTCGATCCTTTAAGGAGATTGAAGACCAGGGTTATTTCTAGGATTGTGAATTGGGGTGGGGTGTCGGGAAAATTTGGGTGTGTTTATTTCTAGGATTGTAGGATTGTGAATTTGGGGGTGTCGGGAAAATCTGGGGGTGTCGAAATTTGGAAGTACCTACCGAAAAAGGCTGACAAGCAAAACATCTTATAGAGACTCACAAAAAGTCTGACAAGCAAAAAAAGTCATCCGAGGATAAAAGTTGTGGGGTGTATTTCTCCATTTGGGGGCAGGCCCCTTCAGAGGCTGAAGGAGGCCCAGGCCAGTTGGAATTTCGAGGCCTCTCCTAGCCTTCCCAACAATTAAAATTTTGACAAGCGAAAAAAGGTAATCACCAATTTTGAGGACCGCAGAATACCTTCCTAGCTTTCCCAAAATCCCAAAATTGTCGACAAGCAAAAAAGGTCATCACCAAATTGTGAGGCCCCTTCTAGTAGTAGCTATCTAGCTTTCTAGCTCTCCCAGAATTCTAGACAAGGAAGCAAAAAGAGGCCCCCAAATGATGGAGGCCCGGGCCGAATGGCCCTCCTGGCCCCCCTCTGAATGGGCCTGTTTGAGGGTGTTCAGGGCTAATCAATATGCATTCTGTATGCATACCATTGTCACATTACCAAATTTTAGGGGGTGTCGACCTCAAATTGGGGTGTTGGGGGGTGTTAGGGGTGTAGAATATCCCTGTTGAAGACCAACTGAATATCGATACACAGAGGATCGCCGAATACTGTAAAATATGGCGGGAAAGCCAGTTTCTAAAGGTACTGTGAAATAATCGAAATCGAAATCGCGATTATATAAAAACCGTAATCGTAATCGAAATCGTAATCGTGAAAAATAATCGAAAATAATCGTAATCGTAATCGGAAAAATAATCGTAATCGACCCAGCTCTAGCTTGAACCCGCTCCTTCAGCCTGACGCTCCAGCACGTAACCCACTCTGCCATCTTCCGCACCATTATTAATACCATTCTTATGGAAAGTTTTATGTAGTAGCTACGAAGATAAAAACAAAGTCAAGGCTGAGAAGTTAAAAAGAATGGGATACAATTTGCTTCAGATTTTAGTCTTTTACCATCGGTAGTTTCCTTCTAGTATTTTTAAAATCTATGATTCGTAGCCTCTTGCCCTCTTCAGAAGAACGAAACCGAAACTTTTCATACCGAAAATTTTGGAAATTCGAGACAAAACAGGTCTTTTTTATTTTTGACGAAATAACAGAAACGTTGAAAATAAAGTGAAATTTTCTGATATTTATGTGTTCGTTATGGCAGGTTGGTTGAAATCCTATGCAATTGTTTAGAATTTTGATTACTTAATGTTTAGAATAAGATTTCATAGCATGAACTGCTTGTACGGTAGTGCGATGAAAAATCACAGAGAAATCACTGAAGACAAACGAATTAAGTCGATTTTTATTTTCATCCTCACTCAGAAGTGCCGTCGAGTGAAACAGTCGCAACACCACACTAGCGGGGAGCAGTTTGAATGAGGGAGTGTCTTTGTAATGAATGGGGTTAGACGGAGGTTAGCACCCTGCCTAATAATTAATGGCAGGCATATACTCTGTATGCTGATGTTTGATTTAGAACAGAGCTCGAGAATGTAGTTTTATAAGATCTAATTTTTTAGTTTTTTATGTTCAAACCTAAAAACCTGAAAATGTCCAAATTTAGGTTTTTAAAGTTTTTTTGCTCTATAAATGAAAAAAATGGAAAACTCATATTTAATATCTTTAATGTTTAAACCTATCACTCTCTCTGCAGACAGCAGAACACATAAGTGGTAAGAATATAGAGAAAGCTTTATAGGTTTGACATGTGACAAGAATATAGAGTAGGGTTTATGGGTGTTGCTATACCAACCATTATAGTCTAAAAACCTAAAAAACCTAAAACCTAAAAACACAAATTTTATTTCTAAAGAACCTAGATTTTTCAAGCCCTGATTTAGAATTGTGAAAATTGAAATTGAAATTTTTTAGGCTGATAAAAATTTTGTACCACACCCTGAATAAGCATTCCATGATGGAAGCCAAATATTCCCGTGCTTAATACACTTATAGAATGTAGCATGGCGTCAGGTTTATACTTCATAGTATTCATACAGACCAAGTCTCTGGCCCCCACGGCTGCATTGCATTCACAGAACTTGTTTTACATGCTTATACTGCATTGTAGCAAATGAACATCTATTTTGCCTATTGATAAAATAATTTGTAGAGGGCAGATTGAATAAAGTGATGGAGCTTTTAGAGGCACTTAATGATAACGAAGATTCTGAGATTCGCAGCTTCAACAGAGTTTTCAGGAGAATGATTGAACCACCATATAAAGGAAAGGTGCCTTTTAATCATGTGTCGAAAATGTCTCCTGAAGATTTCCAGCCCAACGAATCACACGTGTCTCTAATTCGATGGTTTCGCTCGTACCCCGACAAGTTTGCCGTGTTCGAAGGCGATAACGGGCGTGTAGCCATGTTTGGAGTTCGCGTTAGAAATGCGCGCATCTGTTGGAAGAGCAACCGACAGCCGATCGCATGCGAAGACCCCGACTGCATCCGCTTCCACATTTGCAAGAAGTACGTTGGTGGAAACTGCACCACGGCAAGATGTCGCCTCGACCATCATTTCCAGAGCGAGCACAGTCGCGGGCTTCTGAAACGTTACGATCTGGAAGAATTCAGCGATGCCAATCTCATGACAATCTTCCGCCAGTCTCATCTTCAGACTTGCAACTTCTATGATCGAAAGGGAACGTGCGATCACGACGACCGTTGCGCGAAGGTCCATATTTGTGCCGATTTCGTAAATGGTTCGTGTAAAGAACCGTGTCCAAAGAAGCTGGCTCACGACTTTGGATCCGATCATTCGCGGCGTCTCTTGAAAGTCTACGATCTCCACGATCGAAGACTGGAAGATCAGTTGGACCAGTTGCTCATCTGTGACTTCTCTGCAAAGCAACAAGATCCAAAAAAGCTTACAAATAACGAAATCCTGCGCCTATTACTTGAAGGACTTGAAAATTTTGACAATGATGATGAAGGTGGTGCCTGTGGTGGTGGTGGTGGTGGTGGTGATGATCAGCGCTTGAAAGCCTTGAGAGAGTCAGTCAATAACTCTTCCTGATTTTTATCATATCTGACTATTAAAGAAGGTTATTATTATTATTATTATTATTATTTTTATTTTTATTTTTATTATTAAAATATTGGGCTCTGTATATTTTGAATTTGATAATTTGATATGGAATGAATTGTTTTGATGGATGAAATTTAGTTCAGTTTTAGGAAATGCCAGAGCTTGCAACCATCTAAAATACTTATGTAATGTTTGCAAATTGAACGTAATTTAAATGTATTGTTTCCAGATTGAATGTAATTTAAATGTAATGTTTGTTTCCAGATTGAATGTAATTTAAATGTAAAGTTTTGAGATAGAATGTAATTTAAATGTAATGTTTCCAAATCGAATGTAATTTAAGTGTAATGTTTCCAGATTGAATCTTGGTCACAAAGCTTCGAAGAATAATTCTGAGGAGAGAGGATCAACATCAGAACATACCGCAGCCGAACAACCTCGTCCATCAAAAGACCTCCGAAAATCTTCAAAATCTGGAAAATGTGCAAAGTGGGAAATGGAAATATTTGGTGAATGGAAACCACTTGGCGATGTTCGAAGCCGGAAACTTGAAACGGCATTCTGTGATCCAAAGCAGGACTCCATACCAATCACGGCAAATTTTGACTGATTTTTCATATTCAATTATTTATCTGGTTTTCAGTTACTGGTGAGAGCTCGTAGAGGTGCTGGCAAAGTCAGTCCCTGCAACAATATCTTTGGCTTTACCAGTGGTTTCAGCTGCTCCCTGTCGACTAGATTCATCACTCATAAGCACTTAATCTTTCTTGTTGGTGTATAAGTTTGTTTAAATGATACTTTAAGCAACTTTTTAAAAATTTCACATACCAGAAATGCATTGTCAGTCTAGAGGCTAAGTTATTATGATGGCTCAGGTCTAGCTACCAAATGAATATATACTAAGTAGTTGAATTTTTGTTTATATTATAGCACGATGTGAACTTCTATAGTATTGACGGTAACTTCTAGTCATAAACATTTTAACATTAAGAGGAGTGATATTAACTTAAATTTTCTATTTAATTGTAATTTGGTCTTGAGAACGAATTTTTCGGCCCGGTGCAGAAAATAGTCCTGGGCCCCTGACCTGACAAATATATTAAAAAGTTGATGACCTTTTTTCCTTGTCAGTCTTTTTATGGCATTAATCGACGGACTCGGGTCTCTTTGAGCTCCACGGGCCCCAGAACAATGTTCCGGCTGCACCCCCTCTTCTCAGGCCTGCACCCTTGTCTTGGTTATGCTATGCTTATGGAAGTTATGGTGCTATATAAATAGTCCAGTACACATACTGTAACTATGCTTATAGATTACCTACTTGTTTAAGTATGAAGTGCTTCATAAATCAATTTTAGCTCCCGGATGTCGATGACTGTGTACTATTTGACACTCTGATTGACGTGAATCTCAACAACCTGACTGCAGCCTTGCTCGAAGGTGATGAGAAACTGAACTTGCGCCGAGCTCCCAACACAGACGATTTTTGGCTTTGGTATTATGAGACAGATAAGAAGAACTGGGATCCATACCCTAAAGTATGTCGTATCATCAAAAAATATCATAATTATAATTAAGATTTCATTTAACAACATTTATACTAGCCTTCCTTTGTGATTGGGACATTTGAAAAACAGAGGTAAAGTTTAATCCGTTCATTTCAATGGACTGCTCTCTCTGAGTACCGGTAAGTTGGATAGTAGTCAAAAGGGAAAGTGTAAAGTGATTTTCACTTGGTTTACTGTATTTACTGTATTGTGAACCAGTTTAATTTGTCCAAGAACTGTTGAAATTCTTGGCCAAATTTTTTTTAATGTAGGGACTGACATATATGTTGAAGTTCTAGTGAAACATTAAATTTCAGTATATGACCTCATTTTTATTCATATTCACAGAATATGAAACTTTCCAATATTTTAGACTTTTTATTCAGAAGAAGTTGATATTTGGCCATTGCCGTAAACTTCTATTAAACCTCTAGGCTCGAGCCACCCACTTTTTGAGAGGTTACCATAGGGAAGGGGGAATGTATAGGGGTTGGACCCCCACTTTTTTATCCAAGTTTCCGCCAATGGCTATTGCTTCTTAAGACCTTTCATAGTACAGCTTGAATTTATCAGATTGTAGATTGTATTGTGTGCAGTGCACCCATTATAAAGACCTTTAAAACAATTTCGTTCAGTTTAAATTCTAGGCCTATTCATCTGAATTCCGTCATTAGTCGCTTCTCTAGCACAAATGAATTATAAAGATTGAAAACCTGTGGTTTCACACAGGCTTGCTTAGCCTCCTAAACCACTAAACCACATTAAAATTATTATTATTATTATTATTATTATTATTATTATTATTATTATTATTATTATTATTATTATTATTATAAACCGTGTTCACTTTTACAAGTTTCAGAAAATTTAAGTCTATCAAAATGTGGCTATTTAAATATTTATTTATATCTGTCTACAGTAGAACTTCGTTATAACGTTAAACCCAGTTATAACGCATCAGCAATGTACGGTTATTATAACGTTATAACTATTAGTTTAACTGGAAAAATTTAGTTGACGGTCTCGTTACAGTGAACTACGCTACCATATTGGATGGTATTGATATAATGTACCTTGGATATCACGTTCTAAATTTTCTACTGACCATCCTCTAGTAAATGGGCTTGATCCACAAAAAATGTTGGGTATTTATGACGTAACGTGCCTACAGGTCATTTTGCACTATGACTTTTGTACAACCAGACTAAAATGGCTCCAGACATTTGTTTATTTTTAAATCAAATCTGTGACCTTTGACAATTGGGAGGGTTCATCCCCACCGAGAGTTCTTGCAAAAGCCTGACGTAACGCAACAAAAAAATTACAAAAAGTTGCAAAAATAGTTTTTTAACTACCTTAAAAAAGTTTACTTACCTTTTTTGGGAAAATTTTTTAAAATAATAGTTTAACTTGTCAGGTATTTGGAGTGCCCATCATACAAGGATGACCTTTTTGCTTGTCAGTATGTTTGACGAGAGGGGTCCAAATTTGTTTCGAGAAGGATGAATGACCTTTTTGCTTGTCAAGACGTTTTTTTGCAGAAGACGAAAAAGGATGAATGACCTTTTTGCTTGTCAAGACTTTTGGAAGACGAAAAGTCGGCCCGTTGTTACGTCATACTTTAGGGGTCTGACTTTTGTTACGTCGCGTTACGTAGGGGGGAGGTGTCAAAAAAGTACCAAAATCGTGTTACGTCATTTATGGACGACCCCTATGTTATGATGCAGTTCTACTGTATTTGCATGCATTGCATAGTGATTGAACATGGTTCCAATTCTTAGGATGACCAGCTGTTGTTGGAGTCGGCATTTCTCATAAAGGAAAAGCGAGTCGTAGTTGGGAAAGGCGAAAGATATCGCGTGAAATTTCCCGATTTAACTCAACGCAACCGAGATACAGGGACGGAAAGACGCGTTCGACGAAGACCATTACTCCTCGACGCATGAAATCTTCTCTGTACGATTGGCGACCTTTGAGGCTCGATATAGATATGTCTATTTGCTGTGACGCAACACTTTGAACTTGCGAATTCGTAGAAATTGTACATTATTAGAGATTTTTAATGGTTTGAAACTTTAAGATGAAATTTTTCAGTCTTGCGTGGGCAGGGACGTCATTTGTGGGGCAGAGAGGGGCAAATGCTCCCTGATTTTTAGGAGAAAAATTTTTTTGCCAATGTTTGTGTTATTTAGTTTTTACATGCCAATTGGCTGGCTAAATAGGTAAAATACACTGAAAAGGAAAAAAGGTCAGCAGCCCTAAAGGAGTGCTTGATGTCGAGTAATCTGAAGTAACTAATCATAAAAAATGACTGACAAGCCAAAAAAAGGTCGTCAACTTTTTTGCAAACTTGTCGGGTCGAGAGTTTCTTGCCCCCTCCCCTAAACACAGTGAAATGACATCTCTGTGCGTGGGCAGTGAATTAAACTGCAGAGATAATGGAAACTTTATTTATGAAATCGTTTGAGAGACAATTAATTATTTTACTGTTGTACGAAATTCATACCTCTTGAGTAATTTTAAATCAATAACAGCTCTTAGATTCTTTGGCGCTCGTTTTAGCCGAATCCCAACGATTCCGATTTTTACCTAGTACTTTTCCGACATAGGCCTTTTCGATCTATTGCTAGCCTGTCCTGGCCTCTTTGGGGGCGGAAGATGACAGAGTGGATCACGCGCTGGAACGGCAGGCTGCCGGAGCGGGTTCAAGCCCCGTTGGCGCCCCTATATATATATATAGGGGCTTTCACACTGGCAGTAATTGCCTCCTAAGCCACTTTAAGCCATGCTAAGTAAGTAGGCAAAGTATCCTCAGCTAAATTTTCTGTCAGCAGCATCGGCGTAGTCACGAGGGGCCGGCTTTGCTGCGAGATGGGGTCAGTCGCGGGATTTGCGCAAAGCCGTTGAGTTTTTCCAGGGGGTGGCGGATAGGGTGTCGACAGAAATGAATATACAGTAATTCACGGAAATGGGATTCGCCACCGTTTTCGTTGGGGGTCGGATTCCTTCATTCCACCGAAACGGACTTTCAAGATTGTCATCCTTATACGTTCGTCATCGACATGCAAATGATGCCAAAGCGTCTTTGACTTTGGCCCTCGCTTTATTACGGCGCTATAGAAGTCGTCTTGGATAAAATAAATAAAAATACATTGTGATACAGCTTTTGGCCTCTCGATGATAAATCATACATGCCAAATTTAGTTCAGCGAACTTCAGCCGTCAAGAAATTTCTCCTATTCACAAAACCGCTTGGGGCTTTTAATACTTTCTCATTAGTTATTTTTTCATTAATTACGTCAACAATTTAGGGGAGGGGTTTGGCAAAATCTACACTTTGACAGTTGTTGAAAACATTGATTCCCAAACTTTCCTGGTTCGGGACCGACTTTAAAATATCTTGGCCAGCTCGCGACCCACTGAATAAAATTAAAGCATTTGCCTAATAAAGACTGGTCCATAAATCAAGAGAACGCTATCACAATGAGCAATTGAATTGACGTCAAACAATTTCAAAATTTTACACATAATCAAAAATTTTTAGGAAGTTTCATGGAATACTACTTATTACAATGGAAAAAAGCGTGGCAAAAAAGGTCATAACCATCACATTTTGACACTCGACGAACAAAAAAGGGAAAAATGGTCATCACCGCAAAAATAACCTTGTTATTGGGACCTGTCATTGATCTTGAAGGGGGGTCAAAAGTTTTTGACGTAATTATGGGGGTAACTGAAAGTTGACAGTTGTTGACAAGGGGAGGGGTCAAAATTGTCCAAAAATTGTTGACATAATTAATGGACAGCCCCTTTCACGTCTTCAGTTTACCTGTAAAACCATTTGGAAATTGGAGACTGAAATTTCCTGCTCTTTTTTATGTGCGGCTGAATTGAGGGCTGTCGCAAGCTTTTTCTCAACCGCCTTTCCTTTCACCGAGCAGCAACCAATGAGGCAATGATAACTGTAATTTGAAGTCCGGACCTCATGGCTGACAGGTCAGCTTTCTAACCACTAAACTGCCGTAGGCCTAGTTGGTAACAGCTTCTGTATTGTTATATTCACCGGCTGGAACAATAGGCTACGTGTCCTAGCATTATAAACAATAAGCCGACCGTCGTTGGAACTGGCTTAATTGTCCCGTGTTTCCCAATAGAAATGCATCTGTGCAAATATAATTATTCAGTCGGATGCTAAAAGCAAATGGACTTCCACCGTTCGTAACGGATATTTTTTGGGAACTTCCGCAGTTGGAGGCAGGGATATTTTTACACCCCCCCCCTAACACCTTCCAACGCCTCCCAATTTGAGGTCGACACCCCCCTCCAAATTTGGTAGTGCGACAATGGTATGCATACAAAATGCATACTAATTAGCTCAGAACACCCACAAATGCCCCCCCCCCAAATGGAGCAGGACACTCCCAACTTTTATTCGCGGATGACCTTTTTTGCTTGTCAGAGGTTTTTGAGACTTTTAAAGTTTTTTTTGCTTTTGGGACTTGATAGCGTTTTTTTGCTTGTCAGTCTTTTTCTATGAGAGACTTAAAACTTCCGACACCGCCAGATTTTTCCGACACCCCCGCCCCCCAATTCAAAATCCTAGAAATAACACTGGTTGGAGGTTCTGTCGTCGTGATATTCTGCAGACTATAATGCGTGCCATGAATCTCGGCATTTCTGTCTTTTAGCGAATGCACGATATGCGCTTCCTGGTTATTTTTATTTCCTCTAAGAAGTTTCGATAAAAGCAACGAGCGAACGCATGTCGTCTTGTCCAAGTCTTTTTCCGCAGAACGTCTCTCTGCATGCGACGGTGTCGCGTTCACCGCGACAGACGCAAATACCGGACATCTCAGCTTCTTCTCGGAGACGGCTTCGTGCCGCGCTCTTTAGGACCGCATAAGTCTAAGGTTTCGTCTATGTTCGGGCACAAATCGCAATCTTTTTTGTTGAATTCTAGCGACGAACGTCAGCCACTTCGCAAGAAGTTTGCACTGAATTCCGTTAGTTAGGCCTACGTTTGAAATGGTCTGATACAGAATAGAAGAGATAAACATTGGCGTAGCCACGTTTCAGGGGAGAGGGCGGCCCCTTTTCGGGTTGAGACCGATCATGGAGTATGGGAGTTTATTCAAATCGGCTGAGTAGTTTGGGGGAGGGGAGGGGAGGTAGTACGAAATATATTGAAAGCGCTAGACCTTGACACTATGACGTTTTCCTCTGTTTTGCTCGTCAAGAATATGGATGCAACCAGGGGCATAGCCAGGAATTTGATTTGGGAGATATAATGTGATTTGGGGGGTATAATTTTTTTTAAACTTAGAAAATCTTAACAAGCTTAAGATTGTATATATATATTAATATATATATACACCGATATACCCCCTGTCTCTACGCCCCTGGATGCAACATACCCCTATTCCGAACTCCTGTCTAAGCTACTACAGATGAGAAACTGGAAGGCCATGAGCAATCATGTCCTGCAATAAAAATTAAATCAGTCTGGTTTAGATTGAGCAAAATCACGTGGGAGAGAATCTGTTTCTGGGTTCGGCAAGGCAGCTGTATTCTCTTTGAAGGCGTTCTCGATTGTAATCAAATGCCTTACATAATGGAAACTACTCCTAACGCTCATAAAACATGTATTCGCACGAGCACTTTGATCGATAGGGCTTAGGAGAAATTACGTCGGACTCGTTAGAACGCAAAGGTCAATGAAATTCTACGAAAGATCAGATTTTGGTCAATGGTCAAGAGATCGAGAAAAAACTGTCAAATGTTGGAAACAAAAGTGGAACACTACGGTAACCGGGTAAAGTTCATTCCCGAAAGCAATTTATAAAAGGTATGGTCCATTCGATTGGTGCTAAATAGCACCAATCAAATTGCGTTCTATACACTGGCAAGCATCCAATCACAGGCAACCTTACAGTTGCCAATTACAGGACGTTTCACTCCATTATCTCCTCATAGGACTCTACTTCCAGAGAAATTATGCACGGCCATATTTTAGAAATGAGTCATTTTCATCAATTTATTCACCGAAAACCTATGTAAATGCCTGTTCATCATTCTCATACAATCGTGCACTAGTTGTTTCTCAGTGTGTGGCCCTAGGCTGTGGAATTCATTACCAATATCACTTCGTATAACTAACATTTTATCATCTTTTGGATCCGGTCTTAAACACTTGTTTGACTTGTCTTATCTCCCCTAGATTGCTCCCCCGCTGTTCTGACTGATCTTCCGCACTGAACTGGCTCTATTCTATTTGGATTTGGTGCGCCATCGGCTGATGCTTTTGGGCATTATGATAGGGGTGCCATAGAAGTGTATTGATAGATAGATGGATAGATAGATATAGGCCTATAGACAGACAGACTGACTGCAATTTCACCGGTCGGACCGCCCAAGGCCACTTGTGCAACTTGTGTAAAATCCGATGAGATTTTATCAAGGGGAGGGGGAGGGGTAGATCTGGTATAGTAGGTTCTGCAAGACTGCAACTGGTTGGTTATAGCTTTTCGCGCCCGACTCGCTTTGCCAGTCGGGCAAGCTCAAGCTGTGATGCGTTAAGAGCAGGGTGCGATTTGTGACCTGGAGCAGTGGGGGGAATATGTCGAGCTTGGGGGATGTAGTTGTTGGGAAATGTAGCAGGGGGAGGGGTGTAGTGGTGGGGAGATGTAGCAGTAGGGGGATGCAGTTGGGCAGTGGGGGGAAGATTCCCCCTTCCCCCTACAAACCGCGCCCTGGTTAAGAGTCTCGTCGTTATCGCACAGCATCTAGCATGACTCAGTGGACTGTGTCACTGCGCTGATAAAAGCTGACAGTCTCTACTATCTCAGGGTTCGAGCAGAAGATCCCCGCCGTTTCTCTTACGATGGCACACTCAATATGTACACTTTTCTAGTTCAGGATTGGTGCAGGTTTCAGTGTTTCCGCATCAGTAGCAATGGGCGAGGGGTGGGCGGCGAATTGGGAATGTATCATAACCGGGTATCCCTTACTGTAATGCAATATTGCACAGTGTTTATTCTAGGCCTTCTCTGAGGGGAATTCCCTCCCAAGTTTAAAATTTTCACAAAACATGTTTATATGTTGCATGGGGTGGAAATTCCCCCCCCCCCAAAAAAAAGTGTGACGACGGGTTTTTTTATTTTTGGAGAGGGTGAAAATGTAGGATGCCAATTTTTTCGTTTGCCAGAGCATTTGAGAAGGGTAAATTATATAAGGAAGGTTGGAAAGATGACCTTTTTGCTTGTCAAGATTTTTGGAGGCTCAGACCTTGTCCCCTCCCCAACATTTCAAATTACACATACAATGCAATACACATACAATGCAATACACATACAATGCAAAGTGGTGCTTATGTCTATAACTCTACATGAATTGTTAGTTATTTCAGTGTCTTGTAGAGGCCTATTAATATTGCATTTCACATTACAATTTATCCAGGTAATAATACTGTATCTAGGTAACAAAATTTGAGGATGGGGCGCCAGATTCATGCTGGACACAGGGCGCAGTTATGGCTCTGTACGGCTCTGGTAATTGGTGAATTTTTGATATTTTGATGCATTAACTTCGCTATCTAGTTTTGCGATATCTCTCTATATACCCTACCAACACAAGTTATTGTCTCCAACTTTGCTTTGATTTGACCGTCCATCCATTCATCCATCCATTCCTGCATTCATCCATTCATCCACCCATTCACGCTTACATAAATGCATGCATTCATCATGCATACATACATGCATGCATTCATGCATACATACATTCATTCATTCATACATACGTACATCCATTCATCCATGCATACACATGTCCACTCATTCAGCCACACATGTATACATCCATCCATCTCTGTCTGCCTGTCTGTCTGTCTATCTATCTATCTATCTATCTATCTATCTATCTACCTATCTATCTATCTATCTATCTATCTATCTATCTATCTATCTATCATCCAAACTTCAGGTAAGGTTCCACCTGTTGTTGTGCCAGCTTGTGCTATGCTGAAGGAGCGCACCATGTACTCTTTTAGCATAATTCTTATTACTTATTAACGTTTCAAACAAAATACCATTTGCTGGTTATATCTATTGTCTACCCAACGCAACAATTTTTTGAATAATCGTACAACGGTACAATATAGATTTATTCAGATTTTTGCGAGAGCCCAATGCGTTATGGACCCTCGCAACCACATTTTGTGAGGGTCTGAGCCAGAGACGTCATTTCACTGTTTTTCAGGAAGGGGGCAAGACACTTTCGACCTGAAAAGTTTGCGAAAAAGTTTGCGACCTTTTTTTGCTTCTCGGACTTTTTTACGATTAGGCACTTCAGATTACTCGACATCACACCCTCCTTTAGGGGCTGATGACCTTTTATTGCTTTTCATTGTCTTTTTACCTATTTAGCCAGCCAATTTACATGTAAAAACTAAATAACACAAACATTGGTGAAAAAAACCTTTTCCCCTAAAAATCAAGAGTGGCAACGGCCCCTCACTGCCCCCCTCCCCCAATGACTCCCTGGTTCGAGCCCAAGGACGGTTGAAGACCCTCACGGTATTGACGCCACTGATCTCAGTGTGTC
Organism: Metaphire vulgaris; assembly: GCA_018105865.1. Classification (NCBI taxonomy): domain Eukaryota; kingdom Metazoa; phylum Annelida; class Clitellata; order Crassiclitellata; family Megascolecidae; genus Metaphire; species Metaphire vulgaris. The sequence continues at coordinate 15,414,836 of CM030843.1, forward strand.
TATCTTTGACGTCTTGTGCGTAATTGAATCATGCATCTGGTTCTCCTGAAGCGGAACTGTCTCCGTTGTTCTGAAGCACCGTCTGTCACTTGAGCGCCTTCGTTTGGACTCTTTAGACATTGATTGAACAAGACTAATCCAAATGTAATATACGTCTTTGTCTTTCGTTTAAGCCGCAAGCTGCATCCAAAACGCGGAGAGCAAAAGCATCTGAACCTGGTCCTTGTGCACAAATCATCATAATCAGCAGCATCTTAATCATCATCAGCATCAGCAGCAGCAGCAGGAGCAGGATCGACTGCGTTTTGTCGTGTTTGTGCGATCACCGTCAGATGTCTCCAGGAATAGCACACATAATAGCGCTTATCGACTAACCGCGTTATAGTTAAAATTATAATCGGGAATCAGGTCACGCGCACTGCGCATGCGTATGCAAATGTGGACAGTAAACGGTTGAATGGCGAGCGGTATTTTAGAAAATATTAAATACTAAATTCATGCTGTTAACAATGCTCTGCACTCCAGCTGGAGTCGAGCCAACGTTTTCATTCAACAACTGAATTGCCTTTAATATCACTACAGACAGTGTTGTTTCAGTTAATGATTATTTTTCAGTTACAGTTATAGTTAGAGTTATTTAAATTATTTTAAAGTTATAGTTACAGTTAAAATTATTGTCATTTTTCAGGTAAAGTTTCAGTCACAGTTATTTATTTTTCAGTTATTTTCAGTTAATCTCCATTGAACACATTAATGAAATTTCGACGTTTTTTCTTAATACACCATCAACCTAGCTGCTCGCCCAGAGCCAAAACCAACTCTGCTTAAAACGATGTAGGTCTAAACTTGTAAAAAACTCAAATCTAGAGACGGAACTAGCGACGGAAACAGGAAGAAAGAAGTTCGCGTTGCATGGTGTTATCGCTACAACATTGTAAATATCCACATCTCTCTGAAAAAACCCAGAAATAGTACGCAACTATATATACAATTATTTTTCAGTTATTTTAACCATTTCAGTTATTTATTTTTCAGTTACAGTTACAGTTATTTACATTTTTCAGTTATAGTTTCAGTTACAGTTAACTGATTTGTTATTTTTCAATTAACTGATATTTCAGTTACAGTTAAAGTTAACTGAAACAACACTGACTACAGATCACTGCAGCGAATTTTGCTCCTGGAAAGTCGGACCCTAACAGCTTTATTTAAAAAAACGCGTTGCTTTACGCCATCTAACCATCATATGTATCCGGCGCCCGGGGCCAAAGTGTACCGTTGGCGCCCCCTCTCAACACTGCTGACGAGCAAAAAAGGAAAGGTCATCACATCGTTCTCTCGGGGCCCCTTTCCTTATATACTCTTGACAAGCAAAAAATGGTCGCCGCTCTTCTTTCTTCTTATTTATTATGTAACTGACTGTTTAACTTGCCCCAAAAACCGGATTTTGGCGTCCCTCACTTCGGCGCCCGGGAGCATATGCCCCACCTGCCCTCCTTCGCTACGCCTCTGCCTCTGGTACCTTCCTTAATATCCTGTTGTCCTGTCTGATAGCCTGGATCTTGTGTGGCTGCGATTTGGTGTGTCATTGGCTGATGCTCTTGTGCATTAATAAGTGGCGCTATAGAAGTTTACAAATATATTAGTTCATTAGAATAAAGATAAAGTCAAAGGGGATCCTATGATGATATTAAATCTAAACAATTGTAAAGAACTGAAAATTGATATGTGAGATTTTTCAACATTGAATAACGCGTCACGAAAATGCTGAGATGACCAGTTGGTTGAGGTCGACGCGACTGCAGCTCAACATGCTGTTAAGAACGAAGTGCTGATGGCTGCTGAGAGACAGAAACACTGGGCCGTCGTCTTGCATCTACATCGATGGAACGGAATCCAACCGGTGTTGATCGTTGGAATTTAAGATATCTTGACAGTAAGTTATCAATAAGTCACATGAGCGATCACTGGCGATGGCGCCCTTCAGGATCAAGTATCCGTCGATCAGTGGTTCCGATCGTCATTTGGGGCAGGGGGCACGACCAGGGCGATTTTGAGAGAAGGTTTTTTCTTGCCATTTAGATTTTGTTTTTTTACCTTAAAGGAGCGCCGGATATGATATATATTCATCGTCATGGAGACGTCTCATTACATGAAAAAGTAACTAAGCCATACTCACCGACCCCAGTGACGAAATCGATGCAGCTTCTCGAAAAAAAAAAAAAAAAAAAGGTCGACAAGCATTTCGGCGGTCAGGTCAAAAGCGTTTTGCCGTCGGAAAAACAGGCTGACGATCGTCTGGTCTTAAACCACTGGTTCTGATGGTGCTGAAGAATCTGACTACGGCAATGCAATCGTGGATCCGAAATATCCTCCACTCTGTCGACATGAACGGTGCTGCGCGAGCTGCTATGCCAGCCTCAGTACGATCATACTCCCACTTACGACCGATCTGCAAAGAGTTGTCTGGAAGAGCGGATCCATTTCACTCAAAAAACCACCTTCCGTTGCCTGAATGGAGCCGGTCCAGTCACTGGTTGAAAAACAGTAGCTGACCACAAAGCCGGCATTTGAGATGACTGGATCCGATCTGTCGGAGGATGCGCCTCCGAACCGTCGGGGATCGAGCATTTCCTGGCCGCGGCTCGGCATGGAATTGCTCACCGCCATCAATACAGCTCTCTACGACCTTGAATACTTTTAAAGAGATCAAAAAAGCTGGTTATATCGAAGAGATCTGTAACTTTGTAATGTGTTCAGCAGTTCGTTCGGAAGTTACCAATAAAAGGGCTTAATAAGGATAATAATAACAATAAGACTTCTGGTGTCAAGTCCGAATGCTCTTGCATTATCTTTCATGAAAACAAATAATTATAATTATAATAAAGATAATAATAATAATAATGCTATTAAATAAAAATTGTAAAGAACTAAATTTGAATTAATTTTTCAATTGAATACTAATTAGAATCAGAATGGGTCGACACTTGTTTTTAAATGATCATGAGAAGATTCTCACTTGTTTTTTAAAAGATCAACCACAAAGAGTTTTAAAATTAGCATAAAACGAAGGTAAAACGCGGGCTTAGCGAAAGTAATGGTAACCTACTCTATAGGCCCTATCAGCGGTCGTCAAACTTTTGGACCACATCTGACGATTTTAAATCCTGCGGGTCAGTAACGGGTCCTGTTTTAAAAAATTGAACTTTTGCATGGGACTTACTACTGCTAAACTGGACGATTAATAGATTTATTTTAATTAAGAATAGTTATATAAATCAGAAAAAGTGAAATAAGAAATAACCAGCAGATAATAAACATATTATAACACTGGTGGTCAACCTTTAGTTACGAGGGGCCATTATGTCATTGTTGCCTTTTGTACATTGTTTAGAATAACATTGACTAGCATTGCAGTCATATAAAGGTGTTTTCTGGTAACAGTTACCATTAAACAACAATTTAATTATTACAATTAAACATTTAGCGATTAAACAATTAATTAATTTAACAATAAAAGTAATTTACTATTTTACTAAATTAAGCTCATAAACTAAAAGTCTTACTCATGACTCAATATTGAATGCATAAATAAAAACAATAAAATTTATTTTAAAAGATGCTCTGCGGGCCACATGCAGCCCGCGTGCCGCGAGTTGACCACCCCTGTATTATACGATTCTAGAATATTCAAGCCACACGTATTTAGCTGCGCCCACTTCCGTCATTACATAAAGTCCCGGTTTAGAAAATTGTCAGCGGTTTCGAGGACATATGGAATTGAATGAACAAGTTTAATAAGTATGAAAATCGTAAATAATACATAGCGTAGAAATTTCTTGGCGGACCACAGAAAAATTTTGGGACCACCGGTGGTCCGTGAACCACCGATTGGCGACCGCTGCTCCAGAGCAATGGCGTAAGCCATCCTCGTCGCAGCTTGCCTAGTACACGGAGATCAGCGCCGGACCCGGTAACCGGTCAAAACGACCAGACAAAACGGCGCTCACAAAACGACCAGACAAAACGACGCAGACAAAACGGTGCATATTACAGATACACACAAGAACTGATATAAAATAAATTAGGCGATGGTCCTTCATCCTCTCCCTCCTCTTTTAGATGGATCAACGGTCAAGCAGCGATATAATTATTGATCGGAGAAGTTCATTTTATTTCTTATAGTGCCTCAGGACGGCCACGTGATGTGGCGGTTAAGGACAAGAATAGATGAATATCCGCTGAAAATTGAGTGAGGAAACGCTCGAGCTGTTGACTCTTCTTGATTGAATTTATTTGCATTTGCATCCTTTGCAGTAGATATACTGTATCTCACATTGATCAATAAATTCAATAAATTACAATACAGTAAGTGATATTTTCAATGGAATCGACAAAACAGCACATCAGCCATTATTTTTTTCAAAAAGCTACTAGATTTAGTTGCTATTAAACAAAGACATAATAACATATCCTTTTCAAGACATTTATAGGTCTTAAGTGCAATTGCCCTAACAAAATCGAGGCTAGCAATGGGAGGGGTAAAGGTGAATGTCGATTGTCGAAAGCTTGCGCCGCTTTGCCTGCGCCGTTTTGTCTGCGCCGTTTTGTCTTCGCCGTTTTGTCTGCACCGTTTTGTCTGGTCGTTTTGTCTGCGCCGTTTTGTCTGCGCCGTTTTGTTGCACCGTTTTGTCTGCGCCGTTTTGTCTGCACCGTTTTGTCTGCGCCGTTTTGTCTGCACCGTTTTGTCTGCGCCGTTTTGTCTGCACCGTTTTGTCTGCGCTGCGCCGTTTTGTCTGCGCCGTTTTGTCTGCACCGTTTTGTCTGCGCCGTTTTGTCTGCGCCGTTTTGTCTGCACCGTTTTGTCTGCGCCGTTTTGTCTGCACCGTTTTTTTGTCTGCGCCGCCGCCGTTTTGTCGCACCGTTTGTCGCGCGTTTTGTCTTGTCTGCACCGTTTTGTCTGCGCCGTTTTGTCTGCACCGTTTTGTCTGGTCGTTTTGTCTGCGCCGTTTTGTCTGCACCGTTTTGTCTGCGTCGTTTTGTCTGCACCGTTTTGTCTGCGTCGTTTTGTCTGCACCGTTTTGTCTGCGTCGTTTTGTCTGCGCCGTTTTGTCTGCGCCGTTTTGTCTGCGTCGTTTTGTCTGCGCCGTTTTGTCTGTCTGCGCTGTTTTGTCTGCGTCGTTTTGTCTTTTTTGTCTGCACCGGTTTGTCTGCGCCGTTTTGTCTGCACCGTTTTGTCTGCGCCGTTTTGTCTGCACCGTTTTGTCTGCACCGTTTTGTCTGCACCGTTTTGTCTGCACCGTTTTGTCTGCACCGTTTTGTCTGCGCCGTTTTGTCGTGCGCCGTTTTGTCTGCACCGTTTTGTCTGCGCCGTTTTGTCTGCGCCGTTTTGTCTGCGCCGTTTTGTCTGCACCGTTTTGTCTGCGCCGTTTTGTCTGCACCGTTTTGTCTGCGCCGTTTTGTCTGCACCGTTTTGTCTGCGTCGTTTTGTCTGCACCGTTTTGTCTGCGTCGTTTTGTCTGCGCCGTTTTGTCTGCACCGTTTTGTCTGCGCCGTTTTGTCTGCACCGTTTTGTCTGCGCCGTTTTGTCTGCGCCGTTTTGTCGAGGTGTCACCGGACCTTACGGTCTAATTTGAGTACGGGATTATCTTTACCTTTATAAAGGGACAATGCAGTCCTAGGCTCATTCTTGATCATGAAAAATACATATCACATGACACCAAAGCATAACAGCCATCGATTAATTAATTATTATAACTGAATACAAATATCGCCATTGTATCAAAATGCGCGTACGAACTGTATTTGACTTAGGCATATTTTGACTGTTTCGCTGTCCTGTTTGTTAATTTGCCCGACTCTATGCAAAGTCTCCTACGTGTGGTTCAGTGGAACTATTAATTTTAGTTAGTTAGTTAATTAGTTAGTTAGTTAATAAGACAATTTATACAGCACAGAAACATGGGAGAAGGGCCAAAGTCATGAGCGTTTTACACTTTATACTTGCTGAATCATACGACGTGATCACACATACACACACACATATGTATAAACACATATATACACATATATATATATATATATATATATATATATAGAGAGAGAGAGAGAGAGAGAGAGAGAGAGAGAGAGAGAGAGGAGAGGGAGAGAGGGTGAGTGGGTGAGTGAGATAGACAAGCACAGAGAAACAAAGAGACAGACGGAGACAGCGACAGACAGAGACAGGCAGACAGACAGACAGAGAAACAGAGGCAGAGAGGGAGAGATTGAGAGACAGAAAGATAAACAGACAGAGACAGAAAGAGGCAGATAGAGACATAGACAGATAGAGACAGCTACAGAGAGAGGAGAGACAGACAGAAAGACAGATACAGTTAGAGACAGAAAGGAGTGAGAGACAGAGACAGATGGACAGATAGACAGAAACAGAATGAGAGAGAGAGAGAGTGAGAGAGAGAGAGAGGAAAGTAAGACAGAAACACAGAGAGAGAAAGAGAGAGAAGAGAGAGAGAGAGAGAGAGAGAGGAAAAGATAATTATTCAAGTATGCAGCGTGAGTATCTGTATCCCTTCTCCATAGAATACTGTATATCAGCACGTGTGCCTCGTTAGCGACGCATTGAAAGCCTCTTTCAGATTTTTCTGATGGCGTAGCATTCTAGCGACGCCATTTGTTACCGGAGACAGAAAAAGGGAGCGGAACGCACTCTGCATGCGAGGACTTCCTTCCACGCGACGTTGTCAGTTGCGTTCCACGAAAATTTTCAATCTAAACAAAATCACCTTCACGTGACGTTCCATTAGTGAAAATTACGATTTTATCGCTAGTGGTGCATTATCGCGGCTCGCAAGGGGGCGGGCTCCATATTCGGGGGGGGGGATCAATCGTGGGATTTGCAAAAACCGACGAGAAATTGTTCGGAGAAGTAGGGGTATAGGAGTGGGGTGATTGGCGGCAGAATCGATAAACGTGGTTCTACCGATAGCTTTTAGCCACTGAATAATAATTCATAATTAATATTTAAATTATTCAGAAGAGTTCACCGTCTAACCCCAATATTACTCCGTCCCATCCCAGTCTCCGCTCGGGAGCTCACGATGCCTCCTCCAAACCTCGCCGGACTAAATGTCTCGATGTCCATACCAGCGCAGCCATATCGGTCCTTGGGCCCTCCGAGTCCGAGCAGAGCAGGTCAAGACTATAGTGGGAGTGATTCCGGCATCTACGCTAAGATAATTTTGCCTAATAAGGGATAAAATGATCGCCCGATAGTTCTTATTATAGTCAGTAAATTTGTTTACAAGTTCAAAATTTGAATTGAATTTAATATTGCCCTGAATTGTCCGCGGATGGGGAAGTTCACAGCGCTGAACTGGATCTGTTGTTCTGTAGAAGCCTTGGTACCCCCTCCCCTTTCTCCGAACCTGTCTACGCCAGTGATGATTATAATTGTTGTATTGCTGTTAAATATGATGATGATGATGACGACAATGATGATAATGATGATGATGATGATGATGATGATGATGATGATGATGATGATGACGACGAACGAACGAAACCTGTAAACATAACCCTAACCCTACATGCTATCATTTTTGAGTGTGACAAGTAATTTACAAATTCATAATTTACAATTTTTGTCGCCGGGGCTTCCATTTTCTGTTATTCTTTAATTTCTACGATTCATGCAAATCTTATTTAAGACACTACACATTACTGTATTTCACGTCACTTTCCTCAAATTGGAAGTGAATCTGGGATAATTTGGAGAGATGTCCAGTCGATGAATCTTACATTAAGTCGCGCCGTTCATAGTTTTCAATCATGTTAACCCAGCGATAAGCCAAGCGTGAAAAGAAGTGATTGCCAGACGGCCAAATGTGTTATTCACTGCCTACGAAATTTAATTTCGCCTGCAAGTAAATCCTCCTTAACGTCGACCAAAGAGCCATTCGAATGCACGCAGCGCTTGAGACGAACAATCCACCAAATTAATATACCTTCCAGAGACGAAGCCAGGAATTTGAATTGGAAGTGTCTAAATTTTTTTCGGGGGCTATATATTGTTTTATATATTATATATAACTAGCCTATATATCTTATATTATATATGTTATATATAAGTATACATGTTATATACACTGTATTATATATATATATATATATGTATACACTGATTTTATGGGGGTATATATATATATATATATATATATATATATATATATATGTGTGTGTGTGTGTTACAGTCAAAGTGTGAAATCAGACAATGTTGACATTGCCTGAAACTTTTAGGAAATGTCGACCTAACCTGCCGTTTCACTCTGGCACTGTCGACATTGACTGAAATGTTTAGGCATTGTTTAACAATGCCTGAAATTTGCTCAAATTTTATACACACATTTCCTGAAATCTTTATCTGTGATGGAATAGCATAATAAGTAACATAAAACAGTTCTGAAACCTTAATAAGTGCCAAAAACTTTAATAGGTTCAAATGAAATAAAAACAGGCAGTAATAGAAAAAGTTATACACAACTGTAAAAACTTCAAATGCAATAAAGGAATGAATTCCAAAAACTTTATAAGGTTCTAACGCAATAAAGAAAAAGCAGTCATATAAAACAGTTCTACAGTATTAATGAAGTCAATTAAAACTTTATAAGGTTCTAATGCATTAAAGGAAAAAGCAGTCATATAAAACGGGCTAATATTTAACAGTTCTTATTGCAGCAACTTAAACTTGAATGGCAACGACTATTGCATTTCAGTTTAGCTTTGAAACATCTACAACGATTTGTTTCACACTTTTTGAACCCTTAAATTGCATTTTGCAAAACCTTGACCGCCACTCTTTGATTCGTACTGAACAGCAGCCCTCAATGAAATCTCGCTGTGTGCCATGACATCATCTTCATTTAGCAGTATCTGGGTGCACAAATCAAATTGATTTCGTGCATACCGGCCTTGTAGAACACCAGCTCTAACAGCCATACGATACATGTCGTTGCAGTTACGATCAAGAATGACACCCATGATATTACGAGGGTCGCCACGTCCTCGATCAACTAATGGAACAGGGACGGTAACATTGTCACCAGGATTTCCAGCTGCAAATTCTATTCTACTACGCAAAACCATTCGTTTAGCTTGCTTCACTAAACCTTCTCGAGCCCTTTGCGATGAGACTGTATATATCATGCAGGTGATCTAAAATCTGATGCTTGCTGGTTACTAGTGGTTTCCTTCAACCGTTGTTGATCTTCTGTCCAAGTTAAAGCTTATTATGCTATTCCATCACAGATAAAGATTTCAGGAAATGTGTGTATAAAAATTAGTTAAACAATGCCTAAACGTTTCAGTCAATGTCGACATTGCCCGAGTGAAACGGCTTATGTCGACATTTCCTAAAAGTTTCAGGCAATGTCAACATTGCCTGATTTCACACTTTGACTGTAACATATATACCGATATACCCCTCCCCGTCGCTGCGCCCCTGTTACCTTCCGAAATTGTCACGTGAAATAATTCCTATTCAATTATCTAATCTCATCTCTTCCATTTATTATGCTCCAAAGCGTGAGCGAAATAAAAGAAAATGTCTCCGTTTAAGTGTTTTCCAGAGCTTCTAACTTTCAAAGTCTGCCTCTCTTCCACCGTTGGATTTGTTGACATGCAAAGATAGCCATCGCCACGATGCTTATGTTGGACCATAAAATATATTAGTACATTTGGGCGTTTGCTCTTTCAAATCTGTCATTTATCGCCCATCAAAGGTCTTATATTAACTGTCCATGATTGAACAAGACGTCACGACAATAGATGTAATGCTTTGCTGGACCGTTTCATTGAAACAACAGTTTCATCTTTATTTTTATTTCTGTTTTTTTTCGATGGCCGTCATGGCTCCATGGCCTTCCTGAAGCAGTTTCTTTTACAATGATTAACTAAATTAACTTGTTTTCACGCGTATTCACTGTTTTTAGAAATAGGCCTACTTCTTTACAGTGGCGGTTTCAGGATTTCTTGGTGGGGGATGAAATGAATTCATCGAAAGTTGGCGGGGGATTAGAAGGAAAAAATCAATAACCTTTGCCGAAAAGGCTGAAAAACGAGAATTTTATCCCTGATTTTACTACACCTTTACAGAAAACAGGCTGACAAGTAAAAATGTCATCCGCAGTTGAACTTTTACCCAAAAATACTTTTCACAAGAAAAAAATAAGTCCGGTGGGGGATGCATCTCCACTCGTCCCCCACGTGGAACCGCCACTGTTCCTTTTAAACGTTTCTCTCACTGAAAACATCATTTAAAAAGTTTCATAGTAATCGTTTCACATGGTATAGGTTCAGCGCTCTGGAAATGGCAAACTGTATAGTAGCAGCCACAATGCGTCTTTAGCGACATTCATCTTTAGCGTCCCCTGGGAGCATGTCACTTAGCAACAGCGCCTGCTTCTACCGACAATAGCATCGCAGAAATCAACGCCAGATGTCGGAAGTGCGAATTCTTTTTTGAAAAGACACAGCCGACGAAGTCATCGGCGGCCACTGCCGCTGACGCCAGATGTCAGAACCGAGATACGTTTACTTCGGAACAGTTTTACGACTGACTGTCGAAATTCTGTCGCGCGTTTAGAATGTAAAAAAACCTTGTCCATCAGTGGCGGCTCCACCGGGGACCAGGGGGGCCCGTGCCCCCTATTGAGTGCCTGGCCCCCAGTGGCCCCCCTGTTGGGGCCCTATACTTAATGCTACATACATTAAACAACAAATGGTTGGCCCCCCCCATGATTAGAAGTTGCCACCCCAACGGCCCTCCCACTTGCCAAATCCTAGAGCCGCCACTGTTGTCCATACGCAAACGCAGCAACGCGTTTTCTCAGCCCACGCATTCTGAACGCCATGGTAGGCGTAGTCAGGATACGACTAGTCAAGGTACGACCGTACTCGCTTATGCGTATTTTATTTCCGATGATAAAATACGCGAAGGGTAAAATTTGTGCACGTCAACTTAGAATTAAGCCGTAAGTTGCCTCACGTTTGTGAGGGAAAATGTATGGAAAATGTATGGAAAAAGCTTTAACTGAGACATTTCCTTTTATTTGCTCACGCGTTGGAGCATAAGAATTAGAAAAGATAGACAATCCAACCTTAGCCATGTCAAGTAACAAACGTATATAAATACATGAACACTGTAGCTTAGAGTAGATAACTAAATAGGAATTATTTTACGTGACAATTTCAAAAGACATCAGGGGCATAGCGAAGATGGTATATCGGTATGTATACCCATAAAAGCGTATCTATCTACCTAACTGAAATGCCAAAACTCAACTGAAAACATTTGCTTGTTGCTCTATTGTTTAAATTTAATTAGGCATAGGAACTGAAACATTACCATTTATAATTTTAGTATTATATAGAGTGATAGGAAATCACGTATCGAGTCATTCATTACACAGGCACAGGGTTATTGAAAAGTAAACACACGGTACCTTAACATTGACTATAAAACTATAAAATAAATAAAATTTTATTAAATTTTATTTATTTTATAGTGTTGTAGTTTGACATAACGAAAAATGGCGACGATCTTTCTTAGTCTTCAGGCGTTTTTAATACGATGGCCAGTTTTAATGCGATGGCTGCCAACCCACGCTACATGCCTCTAAGCCAGTTTTGCCACGTTCACTTTCTTGCTGTTCACCGATGGATGCCCGGGGCGCGTCTTTTTTTCTGCAAACAAACAGAAGGTTATGCATAGGATTTAGGGTTAGGGGGTTAGGGTTATGGTCAGGGTTAGGGTTAACTAACCTTAACCTTAACCCTGACCCTAACCCTAACTCTAACCCTAAGCCTAACCCTAACCCATAAAGTTGTCATTGCTTTAGAAATATTCACATTAAGAGCGTCACGCGGTTCATAAATATTCATGTAACCTTCTGTATGTTTGCAGAAAAAGACGCGCCCGGGGCCACCGCCCCATCTCCTCCGATTCTTCTGCACGCCACCGGCCTATGGGTACGCGCGAAGTTCAAATTTTTCTAGGGGGTACAATTTTTTAAAAGGTTGTTAACCGCTGTAATAGAGAACAGTAGATGTATGTATGTCCAAGCTTGACGTCACCACCACTGTGTTTTTACTTGCAATACTCGTATTTAGTTGAGGACATAAATGCGTATTATACGCAAAATTTTATTGTAGGACCAAACGTATGGTTCAACACTAAAGGTAGTCAAGAGGATTCCAGTTCTGAAAATAATATTAACTTTTGACTGCAGAGCTTATATACGGTAGATAGGACATGGAAATAACAGAACAGAAAATCTGTTTATTAAGATACGGCCTGACGCCTTTGGAACGGTGCTATAAAAGTACATAATCATTAAAAATTATTACCTTTTCACTTAGCTATCAGGCGGTTTAGTACCATCAGTGCGATATATAATAGTTCATGGCGGCCATTTTGACGGCGTGGCCTTCTGTATCTTACGCTTAGAGTAACAAAAGCGGATTAAACGACTGGTTCAACCTCTCTGCTTATTCAAAATCCCCAGAGGCTTTCAATTCAGAATTTATTCTCTCGTTTCGCCAAAACGATTGCACGAGGATCAAAAGCGTACACCTAATCGTTAAGAAATGAGACTCGATGCAGCGGAGATGTCGTCCCACGTATTGTACACTGTACTTCAAAAAATCGCAACAATAATTTTAATGCAAAGTTAAGTTCGCTTTCCAGATGATGGATGCCATTTAGGGTCTTGGACGTCGTCGTCGTTCGCAGTTCATTATTGATGCGAAGACTCTGGCGCAATAGAAGCTCTGTCATTCTGTCATTTAACGGACGCTCGTAAACGTCAACAGTTTCCGTTGTCTTGATGTCCACGGTGTTGCATCATGCGTTCGTCTCAGTTTGGGCCTGTGGGAACAAGTCTCGATATAAAAGATCGTTTCATAGCATTAGCGTAGCCACAGAGAGGGGCACGAGAGCCTCCACACCCTCCCACCCCCCATGGACTGGGCATGGGGTTTGTGCAAAAACGATAAGAAAATATTTTCATGTGGTGTGATTGTCGACAAAATCGATAAACTAAGCAATATTTTTGGACTCTTTTTTTTAAAAAATAATCACAATATAAGTATTTTAAAGTGTGCAACAGAGCACACGGTTTGACACTTAGTGAGAAGCTTCAGTATCCCTGAGGCTCAGCCAGAGACACCCACTGGGTAGCCCAAGCCACTTTTTTCACTCACAATCCCATAGTCGGACTAAAGTGGATGTCTGTTATGGTGGTGACCCCTATTCTTCAACTCTGGCTGCTCCAAAAAGTAGTAGAATTTGCTCAGCATGACGAGCAATGACCACTTCCCAAAACCAAACCCGAATAGAATATTTCATCTGCAGAGGGAATTGCTTATATTATGTTTGCATATTGTCTGCAAAAACTCCGTCAAAGCTAAAGATTTGGGTGCAATATATCCCTAATTTTTGTGGCTGGTGGTGGATACCCATCAGAAGAAGCTCTCAACGCTCCTCCCTGCCCCAACACCCCAGTCGGATCAACCCGGGCTCGTATTTTAAGTGACGGCGCCCCCGTTTTGGAACCCTGGTTACGCCACTGGTTCATGAACTCAACTCGGATACGGTTAAATGACTGTAACTCATCTTTTAATAATTAATTAATCGTCTGAGAGAAAGAGGGAGAAATTAAATTGCTTTTTACTCATATTGACGCTTTTGCGCTCGGGAAAACCTGACTCAAGTAGGAAATAGATTTTAATCGCCTAATATTCGGTGATTTCACAATTACAAACTTCCTCTGCAAGTGAATGAATGTACTGTATGAGTCTTCTTTCCCAATCACTGCTGTTGCATCAAGTCCAAATTAATTATACTGGTATGTTATACTTGGCAGACATGTTCCTATTGCTGCCAAAATAAGTATTTATAAAACTGTTCTCAGACCACTATGCTAACCTATGGATGCGAAGTTTGGACGCTGGCCTCGGCCACCAAAAGCAAGATACAAGCAGCAGAGAGGAGAGTCTGTCACTCTTAAGGCTTTATTAAAGGGTTCACGCTAAGAGACAGAGAGAAAAACGACACGATCAGAGCAGAGATAGGCATAACAGGTACCTTACAGTATATAGAGGAGAAGCTCAAACTGAGATGGTAGGGTCGAGTCAAGAGGATGGGAAAGGAGAGAATGCCATTACAAATGCTGCTATGGCACCCGATGACTACCAGACCAAAAGGACGACCAAGAGAAAGATGGATGGATGACATCAATGAAGCGCTAGAGTCCAGAGTAGATTCACTGGAGGAAGTGGAAGAAGCGAAGATCTACATGGATTGAGACACGTGGAAAGGCTACTTCGCAGACAGACCACAAGTCTAACTGCACCGGGATACAAGGTACAAGATATAAGTATATGAAAGTAGACGCTATAATATCCAGACTGCTTCGTTCCTTTCAGTCATCTATGAAAGCTGTACAATATCTTCGACTTTGATACTTCGCTTTTTGTCGATGGTGTTAGCTTATCCGCTGCAGCTCGACTTATAACGACCACGCCTCGGTCGTCTCACATAAAACCTGTTCTGAGAGCATTGCACTGGCTTCCCGTGAAATTGAGAATTCTTTACAAAATCAACTCGTTGGTCGACGACAGCTGTCTCAGAGGTGAAGCACCGCTCAACCTGAGAAATGATTGTAGAGTCATCGATGCAACTCAAAGGTCCAACGACTCAAGATCGACAACGACTCAAGATTGGGCTTGATCGATCGACAGAACTCATTACAGGACAACATGTCTCTCGTGCCGTCTTTTTAATAGGCTTAGATTTTTCAATCTGACATTTGACTCAGCAATAGGCGCATTTGTCGCGATCCTCGGAGTTGGAACTATCCTTCCTAGAATCATCTATCTATCTAACAACTATCTATCTCTATCTATCTATCTATCTATCTATCTTTTTATCTATATCTATCTTCTATCTATCTATCTATCTATCTTTTTCAATCTGATCTATCTATTTGACTCTATCTATCATCTATCTATCTAGCGGCGCATTTCTATCTAAAATCTATCTATCTATCTATCTATCTATCTATCTATCTATCTATCTATCTATCTATCTATCTATCTATCTATCTATCTATCTATCTATCTATCTATCTATCTATCTATCTATCTATCTATCTATCTATCTATCTATCTATCTATCTATCTATCTATCTATCTATCTATCTATCTATCTATCTATCTATCTATCTATCTATCTATCTATCTATCTATCTATCTATCTATCTATATATCTATCTATCTATCTATCTATCAAATTGGTGCTATCTATCTATCAGATGAAATTCGGAGAACAGATGATTTTAATTTTTATATCTTTTATAGTTTCTTACATTAGAAAGGCAGCGTCTCTGCCATGCTCAATCATTCTATGATGAGCTGTTTGCTAGCATCTGAAATAATAATGTTTTCGCTTTTTGGATACACTCCGAAAATTTTGACGAAGATGAAAATTCACTTCGGTGATATCGTAGCAAAATGTCTCTCGTTCGAGATGTTTTTATGCACGGTCGACGGTTGTTTGGAAATCTGGTAAAAACTGCGTCTACAGTAGGGTTGCCAGATCTCCCGTATTTTACGGGAGTCTCCCGTATTTCAGCCCAATCTCCCGTCTCCCGGACGGATGCCACACTGGAGACCAAATCTCCCGTATTTGGCTAGGTCAATAGACTTAATTGAGACGCAGCTTAAAATCGAAACAATACAACATTTCCGGCGTACTAAAACGTTAAATAAAACTCTGAAAATACTTGTAGTATTGAGACCCAACAAATAAATTAGAGTTTTTAGAAGCAGTTGCTCTAGTTTAGTACAATTAGTTAGTTTAGTACAATATCAAACAAGATAAAAGAGGCTCTGAGGCAGGCAGCAATGCCCTCTGCTTCTTACTTACTTTAACGGCAGCTTCGCATATCCATGACGTCACGAGTTTCGTTTTCTCGTGACTCACGTTTTCAAATGTCGAATAAAAAGAATGTTACCGAAAATGCGATGGACTCGGACGCTCCCGTAACAGCCAAAAAGAATCAATATTTCTGCCAGTTCAGACGGTAACAGACCTACATGGACAGCAGAATATCCGTACCTCTGCAGTGTTTCTGGTAATTCTTTGAGAGCTTACTATACATTATGTAGACTCTAAGCGATATTTTTCCGTAGCACACGGCGGTCTTAGCGATGTTAAGCAGCATGCTGCGAGTTCTGAGCACAATAACAATGACCGATCTGCTACAACTTTTGCTGGCATTGAGACGTTTTTCGTTAAGTCGTTTTCTGTCGATCATCATAAAGTGTTGGATGCCGAAATGACCATAATTTATCACGCCATAAAGCATAATCATAGTTATGCAAGTACATACTGCCTGAACAAACTGGTACATCTTTTATATTTTCGTGATTCTGAAGTAGCCAAAAAGTGTCTTGCGGGCGTACAAAGTTCTACAGACTACACTACAGTAGTACAGAGTGTAGAGTAGGGCCTATAAAATGTGTATATTCGTAATTGTTACTTACCTGTTTATGTACTGTAAGGCTGTAAACCGCTTGACGTTAGGAATGGGAACTTAGGACTCGTTAGGAGGTCTATGATAATATTTTTATAACTTTTTTGTAATATTATTGATTCACTACATGCAGATGATGCAATGCATTGAACAGTGTTGCTTTTTTCTAGCCTATACTCTATAGTATTGTAGTGCAGTATAGCTTTAGCCATAATAATTCTAAATGAACTGGACCGTGGAGTGGGCGCATTGATCGCGGAAAAATCTCCCGTATTTCGACTTTGGAAATCTGGCAACCCTAGGTGTCGGGCGACCAATTCAATGATTTCGAACGAGCAACATATCTTGATATTTTGTCCTTAATTCTGCAAAGTCTAATGAATCGCTCAAGGTCGATAACATCATAACAATGTAGTAAGTTAGAGTACTTGGCAAGGTTCTAGTAGTCCGCCGAGTAGTAGGCCTAAGTATTCAGTGGCTGTGTAGAGTTACCGGATCTGTCGACCGTCCTCTGATGAGAGCGACAAACGTCTTTCGAAACTGTCGACTCATCGTACAGTAGAGGTGAAATTGATTCCGTTGTTGATGAGGGCGACGATGTCCATGATATCGCCGAGCGGCACGTAGTAGGACTCGAAGTAGACGGGCTGAAGACCGCTGACCAGGGCGAGCACTCCCTGCGGCAGCTCCGTGAGAAGGAACAGCACGATGACGGCCACCAGCATCGCCGTCGTCCGGCTGTGCGCCTTCTCTCGTCGCCGGGTCTTGGCGTCGTCGACGGTCGTTCGGGTGCGAAGGTCGGCGCCCCGGCGGTGGATCTGGTGAACGGTCAGGAGCAGCAGACACCCGAAGACGGACATCAGGGCGCACGGCAGCAGCTTGACGACGACGGCGTGCATCCAGAAGTTGACGGTGTTCATCCGATCGGCGTAGGCGCTCGATCCGATGTGGTCGACCTCGTACAGGGTCCGGTTCGACGCCGCGTCGACGACGACCTCGGCGATCGTCAGCGAAGCGTAGTTCGGCAGGAGGACGGCCACCGAGGCGCCGACGACGACGACGATCGCAACGCGGACGCTTCGCAGGTCGTTCGTAAGAACCGCTCCGTCCCGTGAACTGCGCACGAAGGCGTAGCGAAAGGCGGACAGCACGACGCCGAGCCAGATGGAGATGGTGTGCGCCGTGACGGAGAAGTTGGCGTAGACGAGACAGAAGTACGCCGAGGCGAGCGTGTTCCGACGCGGGTTCGGTTGCGTTCCGTGCAGGACGTAGAACTGGAGGGCGAAGGGAACGTAGGAGAGCATCGTCAGCAGGTCGAAGACCGCCAGGGCGGTCAGCATGTAGTTCGTCGGATTGATCATGTGTCGCCGCGAGAGGACGGCGATCACAAAGATGCTGGACAGTGCGCCGACGACGCATACGATGATACTGAAGTGACCGTGGTACCCGGCGTACCAGTCGGCGAAATGGTACAGTCTAGACTTTGCGCCGACGACCGGTGTTTCGCTGGCGTTTTGTTCGCTCATTTTCCAGAGCTACCGTTCCCGTATGTCGTCGTTCACTGCAAATTTATTTGTCTGTGGCCAGTGGCGTAGCGAGGTAAAGTGCTGCCTGGGGCGAAAATGTCACACAAAATCGGAGACGACTGAATGACTGAGAGAGAGAGAAGAGAGAGGCGAAAATAGAAAAACCCCCTTAGTCGAAAAAAGTTTGACTATCAAAAAAACGGTCGCCGAGTCCATTTTGGATCCCTCATCTGCACGCTATATTGCCACCCCTGTCTATTTTTATCCAGTTACTGAAGTTTAATTTTGAATTACCATTTTGCATATTTTGTAAATCGTTTTATGGTTTTTTATGTTGTAACATAGAGACGAATATCTTTTTTTTTGATTTTCTAAAATTCGTAAATTCTGCCTCTAGGGCTGTTCGACCCTGCACCCCTCTCGCTACGACTCTGTCTCTGGCGGTTGCTTTTACGACGCCAGATCTTTCGGGTGATGAGAATTCTTCGGAAATGAATCTTCTTAGTCCGTAAATGGTATTGTGTGATTCGCAAAGAATGTACACTAGGCTAATCAAACTTCAATCAATCTTGTAATACCTTCTTCTAAAGCAAAGGGAACATTCCATCCAGCGTTTCTCATTTTAGACTTTGGGTCTTCACGGAAATGAATTTTCTGTTTTGACTATGAAGCCGCGGGAACGCTTCTTTTGATACCGGAATTTATTGCCGTGTCTGTTAGAAGAAGCTTCACAGAGCAGAAATTTAAATCTGCTACAAGTGAGAAATCTGATCAAGATATTTAATTTATATACTGTATATTTCTTCGAATTTTACAATATATATATAGCATATAACATCAGAACAATAGGCCTATATACTCAGTGGCGGTTCCAGAAATTCTTGGTGGGGTGAAATCAATTTATAGGAAGTTGGTGGGGGGATGCAAAGTGAAGCAGAAGAAAAAGAAAATAGAGAAAAAGGTCATTGGTAGTGTTCTGTGTCCATTAAATGTTAATAAACCTTGCCTAATAAGCCCGACAAGCAAAAAAGAAGGTCATTCGCAGTATTTTTCACTAAAGTTTTTAAAAACTCACCTGAAAATAGGTGACGACAAGCCAAAAAAGGTCATTCGAAATCCCGGTGGGGGGATGCATCCCCAGTCATCAACATGGTGGAACCGCCACTATATATACTGCTCTGACATGATATGCTATCATGGAGCGGAAGGTGGCTGAATGTAGGGATCTGATTTTCAAATATCGACCTGAAAAATACTTAGAGCCACTATAAAAGTGTATCTGAATTCGAACCGATTTTCCATTTATTCAGGTAATCTGTCACTGCCATATTGCGTATAATCATGCAGTATTTACCGACGAATATACTGTGCATTTACCTTTCAATTGCGCTAGATAAAGTAATGTTAAATTGATTTAGCTCGAGGCACTTAGGCGAATCGAACGACTTGCGCCTTCAATATTTCATGGTATCGGCTAATTGACGGCGGCTGTCGGTCCCTGCTTTTCATTCCTTTCACCAGATGTCTCGTTCGCAGCTGGAGTGGACATTTTAAGCCGAAACACCAGAAAAACAAGCTCCTGCCGCGACTGAGGTTTGAACCCCAGACTTCATTTGTGACATTGAAATTCAAAAAACAATGGATCAACATAGCGTGGTGGTCCAACTAAATGCTGTTTCTTCATTAAGATCTCCGCTTTCATTCAGTTATCCTCTCATATCAATTGGTTCATCCAGTGGCGAACCTAGGGTATCTATAGCGCCCATGGCAGTGCTGGTTTTAAAAAATAAATTAGCAGGCTAACGATTCTTTTATTGCCAAATCATTAAATTTGTATTGACACAAGATTAAAACTGCAAATGCGCCACTTTACTTGCTTTTACTGATGCCAACTGGTCTATGGTGGCCCCGAGGTCAGTTGTTTCGGTTTATTCTAGTCATAAGCGGTGCATGGCAAGATCACGAATTTTTGCACTTTCTTAAAGTGGCACCCAGCAAGGCATATGTCCTACCTGTCCTACCTGCCGTACCTAGGTATGCCACACGGTTCGTCTTAGAGAAGCGCGCCGATAAGACTTCCGATGAATTCATCATTTATATTTACTTTGAAAGATCCTCTCTTCTTCGTGAAACAAACTGCCATTTGACGCAATCCCAAAAGTACTTTATATCTTCAAATGTTCATTCGCTGAACACCCTTATAACGACAGCGCGACGGTTGTTTGGCAATTTGGTAAAAACCGCGTCCACAGTGATAATATCCAGCGTTAATTGATTCTGTATCAACACGTAATCGGCATTTCGCAGAATTTAATGGTGTCAGGCGACCAATTCATTGATCTCGAAAGAGCAACATATCGTGTCCTTAATTCTACCAAGTCTAAGCATTTTGTCTAAATCTACACGCATATTTCCGTGTCCAAATACTATTTACCAATAATTCTGTTTACTCACTTGCTTCGGTACTGCGTATCAGACGAAGACGTAAAACAAAACGGCGAAAATATCACAACAATTTCATTTCTTGTTCTAACAATAATAATATATTCTACTGGAGTCAGAGGCAGTCCTCTCTTACAATCCAATCCTTCAGTTTCTAACTTAGAAAGCAGTCCCCGAGTCTGAACGCTTACTGGCAACACTTTTATAGCTTCTAGTGGCTTGTTTATTATCGAAGCAACTAACAAAATATCTGTATGCAAATTCGTGATCATTGCGACTTTTAACGATAATTATGTACGTTACTATAAACTTACCACGGTTACTCTTATCGATTTGCGAAGCGAATGGTCGAGGTTAGTCCTATTAGGCACATCCTGATAACTTACCTTTCAGGTGAATTCTGCGATTCGATGTTTTTCTTTACCTAACAGCTAAATGAACTCTACCAATAAATTCCGCTTAGTAACCGGTTCCGCTAAATATCGCCTTGTAAAGCGCAGCATTAACTGCACTCTTTTTTCCATTAGCGTTGTTTGCTGCATATACTATACTACAGTATACTATCATCGGAATACGCGATTGCAAAGAGCATGCTGTGACGGCCGCTGACGAGTAACTCAGTCGCAGAATTTCCTGACGAGCGGCGAATGTTTTCGCTGAACGGACAACGGATGAGAACACGACAGACGCAACGTTTACCTACCAAGACCGATGGTTGACCGCCGATCGAGCGATGGCGTTTTGTGCTGAGCACAGGCGACGACTGCCAAAGGCAGGCGCAGGTACCTACTACCTACAGCAGACATAGACATGGGTTCATTATTTTATAAAGCCCAATCCAACCCAACCTATCATGATTCAGACCCAACCCGACCCACGAATTCATTAAGGTTTCTTGACCCAACCCAGCCAAACCCACAGTATTACATTACAATTCCTTAAACAATGATTTATTTTCTGACCCTCCCAACCCAGCCCGCCATAAACATGGAAATGTCTGACCAAATCCAACCCAATCCAACCCCATGGTGAATTGAATGCTTTATTGGGGGCTCACACATTTGACCGAATAGCTGAACTGATATGTGACATCCATACTGAATTTGGTCTTAACACTGTCAAAATAACAGCTCTAGTCACTTTTCTCCAGTTTATGACTTAACTTGATGCTGCAGGAGATAGCAACAGTGTTGACATTGCTGACAGTGACAATAGGTGTTTTCGACATGAATTTTTCAAAATTTCTGTGTCTGATATTTGTTTACCTGCTTGAATGATATCGTATTAAAGAAGCTACTACTACTAAAAGTAAATGCCTCCATCATTCAACAGATTGTGTTAGGGGCTGTCCATTAATTATGTCAACAATATTTGGGCAATTTTTGACCTCTCCCCTGGTCAACAACTGTCAACTTTCAGTTACCCCTCTATAATTATGTCAAAAACTGTTGACCCCCTCCTCCGAAGATCAATGGCAGGTCCCAATAACAAGGTCATTATTTTTTCATTATTTTTTGCGGTGATGACCATGATTTCCCTTTTTGCTCATCGAATGTCAAAGTGTGGTGGTGATTACCTTCTTACTGTGCTTTTTACCATTCTAATAATTAGTATTCCATGAAATTTCCTATTTTTTAATTATTTGTAAAAAGTGAAATTGTTCACGTTAACTTCTCTTGGCCCCCTCCCCCCTATCAACAACTGTCAAACTTTTTCAAACCCCTCCCCCTAAATTGTTGACGTAATTAATGGACAGCCCCTTAACGCTACGCTACAGTGATTGTGTAACACATTGATTGCTAAGGCCTGGATTGCCATATGACAGCAGTTAAGTGATAAGAAATATCACTAGTTTTGTTCACATTATTCTGTTTGTGCAGACGCTCAATTTCGACTAACGAAAATGTATCCTATTATGTATCTTGTATTTTGATACATTTCAAAAGAATCTTGTATCTACAGTAAATACATTTTGCCTTGGGTATTTTATATCTGTGTGTGTTAAATACATTTAAAATGCAGTATCTGTACCAACGAAGAGGTTTTTGCAACTGTCAGATACAGAAAGACGGTTCGTCGACATGTGCAAATGAGGGAAAGCTGCAATATTTCATGCACCAACATCGGACAGCGGCGCTAGATCAACACCGTAAAGGACAAT
>CM030843.1:15442556-15607556 GCA_018105865.1 Metaphire vulgaris
ACGGTCTGTGGTTTTGCCGTTGAGTGTGAAGAAATGTTTGTGTCAGACGATGTAGTCTGAAGAGTTTCCGAATGAATTCTCTTTTCGGGGTCGCTGCTGTGTAGCGGCGGTTTGTCGGGAACGTTCGAACCCGTTCCAGACGCCGATGAAGAAGAGGAGGAAGAGGGAGACGATGGTTTGGTCCTGTCAATTTCTACGCCTAAGCTGGTCTTAGATTCCGGTGTCTTGTTCGACCCTACTTCCACCGCTGTCTGCTTTTGCGACGAAGATTGTTTCTTGATATCTGTGCTGGACTCTCTTGTCGTCTGACCTACTGCCGTTTCTCTGGACGTTCTCTCCTCGTTCGATGATCGGATGTGAAATCCAGTTGTCTCGGGTACTGGCGGAATCCTCGGTTTTCCTCCTGGCGATGTCTCAGTGGTGGTTTCCGTTTGAAACGTCGAACTAGTAACCGCACCCAACATGTGCTGCGCTGTCGTCGACGAGGAAACTTCTCTCGTCTTCTTCCTTTTCCCTCTTCTTCTTCTTCCGCTGAACTCCTCGACTCAGTAGCAGCCGTCGTCTGCCAGTTTCCAGACGTCTTTGCACCAACACGGACACTCTCCATGCGTCCCGTCGTATCTTCTTCCGACGTTCCGTCTTTGGCCAGCATCGACGCACTCCTGGAAGATGCTGCTGCCTCAGCCGCCTTGCTGACCGTCTGAGCCTTTGCCGTAGCGGTCGATGCCGCATCAGAGGTCCGGACTCCGTCGATCGCGGTGGTCTTACCGGTCGACGGGCGTTCGTCTTTCGGGTTCTCCAGGGAGGACTGGACCGAAGGGTCCTTCGTCAGAGGAGCGACCGACCGAGTCCCCAGGGCCGTTAGCCGTCGCTGTCCTGCGGCGGTCACCGCGTCGACGTCGGATCCGGTCTTGACCCCCTGCAGTGGTCCGGCCTGATCGCCGACGCTCTCGGCTGCATCCGTATGATGCTGGTTGTGGTGGTGGTGATGATGATGTTGACTAAGCATATTCCTGTGCTGTTCCACAGATGTCGTTGATGACGTGGTCGACCCAGTGCTTTGCTTAAATGCAGCTGACGTCATCGTCGCTGTCGTCACAGTCGATGACGACACCACCGCCGTCGTAATCACCGACGTCCGCACCATCTCGGCTGCTGACGTCACCGTCTTGGCTGCTGACGTCACCGTCTCGGCTACTGACGTCATCGTTTCGGTTGCAGTCCGTCTCTGTAGATTGTTATTCTCGACTGAATTTCTAGGGACGTCACGTGACTGTCGCCTATGACCACCACCGGACTCTGTCCCGGAAGTCCGACATTCCGGATTCTCGGAGGAGGAGAAGGAGGAGGAGGAAACGCCTGCTTTGCTCAGTCTCTTCGGACTCTGACGCATGTCTTTCCGAGTGGAGGTGGTGGTGGTGGTGGTGGTGGTGGTGGCCTGCTGTTGTATCGCATCTCCCCTGCAACCCCCCATGTCCTCCGCCGGATGGTCTCTGCTACTGTTGCCTCGTTGGCCGTCGGCCGGTGGCGGCGGCGGCTGCGGGGCCCGATGGGCTGCTGTCTGCTGGTGGCGTCCATCGGGGGCGGCGGACATCGCCGCCGCCCGGGAGGAGCAGGTCGCTTCGTCGACGGCGTCGGCGGCGTCGGCGGCGGAGGCCAGCTGGGAGCTGGGGCTGTGGCCGTTGCTGACCATGTCGGCGCCGTGACGGACGATGCAGACGTAGACTGGACGGTAGAGGATGACCTCCTCCACCTGGTCAGCCGCTCCGTCGTAGACCTGACCCAACTGGAACTCGGGACTGATGTAGATTCCACCTTCGACGTGCTCGTCAGCGGGTTCTGCATTTAAAACGGAGCAGGAAATAAGTAAGTAAGTTGGTAGGTTAAGTAAAATCTCGTGGATTTATATAGCGTTGTTGAGTGTAGTATATCACAGTAGCTGCTTATTCTTAGACGCTTAGACTTTCTTGAAATAGCCATGGGAAGGAAAGGTGAATGATCAGCCAAGCAATGGTCGATATGTCCAAAGGGCAGTGAGGCTAGTTTGTTAGTAAGTAAGTAAAAAATATGTGAATTTTATAGCGCCTTCGAAAGCAGGTACCGTAGAGGCTGCTTATTCCTAGGCGCTTAGCAGTCTTTTGCTGTGTCAACTGGGTACAATCGTCAATCCTGTGTGTGTGTATGTGTGTGTCTGTTTATCGACGTGGAATAGTGCAAGCGCTATATAGTACAGCAGTGGTTGTTTGGTAGCTGGTACCGAGAGAATGAATTTTGACAGAAATATATTCAGTTTACAGTTTAGACCCCCTAGCGACGAATTGAGGAATTGAAGAGATGTCAGAAGACGGAAATTGAAACGGAACGGTGCCCTCTATCGCTGAATCCGCCGTGAGATGAAAGGACGACGAACCGTAGCTGAGTTCCGGCAGGTGTCCGTTGGTCAAACGATGCGGAACGGTGGCGACGATGAACGGGAATTCGATCTGGAGGTCGTCGCCCGATTTCTCAAAATGCACGCCGATCTACGACCGCACAAATGCACGCATGCAATGTACGTCCCGTGGCGCCCAGAGAAATTTTTCTGTCTGGGGGTGGGGGGGGGGACACAACGGCTACGGCTAATATAGTTTTCATTATATTCCACTCTACAGTTCTTCTGCTACAGTTAAGTTTCTCTATTTTCACTGCGTATCAGGACAGTAGTGATTTAGTGATAGAATATTGGTTAAAATCCAAAATATAGTGAGTAAAACAATAGTTCTTCATTTTCCAGTGGGGAGGGGGGTGAGTGCCCCCTCTTGTCCAAATGTTGCATGAAACAGATCTGACTTAATACTTTTAATAAAATAAATAGAATATACAGAACATCTTTCAGCAATATACCCGTAACGACATATGTCTAGTCTAAAACGTCTGAGAGACTACTTAAGGCGCTACTTGAAGCTCGCGCCCCAATGCCTTTAATTATAAGGTTACATCAGAGTTGTTAGACTTTTCTACAACCTTGACCATCACGGACTACGGATTACACGGACTATGGATTGAGCGCTTGTAAACAAGCTGGTGCACTGCCCCAAGCTTTTGGGAAGCGCTAGAGAAATTTCATTTTACTTACTTACTTACTTCTGATCGCCCAACATTTCCCATGTGTGTCGTGTTTGTTTGAAGACTCGTCTAAGATATCAATGACGATGAGCGTATCTCTGTGTGTGTGCGTGCATGTGTGTGTATGTGCGTGTTTGTGACTATGCGCGTGTGCGTGTGGCTGTATGTGTGTGTGTGTGTGTGTGTCCTCCTTTCTCATCCGGGTTTGCCAATGGCTACGGCGAAGTTCCCAACATTTACTATTTCGCTCGTTCGCTATTTAATGCAGCCAGTGGCGTAGCCAAGGGGGTTGGTGGTTAACCCCCCTAGGTTGGCCGACCAAAATAATTTTGTACTGCGTATTATTATTCTGTAGGCGGAGGGGCGGCAAAATCGGGTTAAGGTAGGAAAAAAGAAGAAAAAGCAAAGAAATTACCAACCTAGTTGGACAGGCGCTATCCACACGCTCAAATAGCAATACAGCTCACTCAATGAAGCAAAATAATAAATAGGTGACGGACTTTTTTGCTTTGTCGGGATTTTTCAAAGTTGTGAATTTGGGAATGGCCGTTCGTAACCCCCCTTCGGAAAATCCTGGCTACGCCCCTGAATGCAGCCTGTTGGGCTCCAAATGAAAGTACGCGACGCAGCAGATTACTCCGCTCTCTCTGTCTCTCTCTCTCTGTCTGTCTCTGTCTCTGACTCTGTCTCTGTCTGTCTGTCTGTCTGTCTGTCTGTCTGTCTGTCTGTCTGTCTGTCTGTCTGTCTGTCTGTCTCTCTCTCTCTCTCTCTCTCTCTCTCTCTCTCTCTCCAGAGGCGTAGCCACCATATAGCAA
This sequence comes from Metaphire vulgaris, assembly GCA_018105865.1. Taxonomy (NCBI): domain Eukaryota; kingdom Metazoa; phylum Annelida; class Clitellata; order Crassiclitellata; family Megascolecidae; genus Metaphire; species Metaphire vulgaris. The sequence continues at coordinate 15,446,477 of CM030843.1, forward strand.
GAATAAGCAAGGCATTAGGGCCCAGAAGAACTGACGCCCTTTTTTGACCACCAATGTAAAAATGAAAGTAAATAATAACTAAAGTAAATAATTAAAAACATTAAAATCAGTCTTGATCAGATAAATTTGGTAGGTATTAAATATGACAGCGCTACAAAAACAAAGCCGTTTTACAGTATTCAGTATCCGGAATCCGGTGACAAACGATGCGTTATTATTAAGTGTTAAAATTTTTGAAGCCTTAGTGCACTGTTCGTCATGTTGTGACTTTTTAAGTTGAAGGGGCCCATTAATAATTTTTGCATTAGGGCCTAAAAATCCTAGCTACGCTCTCTCTCTCTCTCTCTCTCTCTCTCTCTCTCTCTCTCTCAGAAGACGTTGTTGTACCTACTCTCAGAAAGTAGTTGATCTCGATTATTCTGCAGACGTCGACCGTCGTGGGGGGCATGACGGGGACGCGAAGGTCCCCGTAGAGATCGTGGAAATTCTTCGTCGAATGGGCGGCGACCGGTTGACTGTGGAAGTCCAGCACCTGATGAGACACGTCTTTTGTCAAGCCGAACGCACCTTTGTTCATACGAAACTCAACCATCTGCTGGACAGACAGACAAGCGAAACAGATCAGTTAGGGTCTGGAGTCGGAGACGCGGGCGTACCTAGGTCATAAGTGGCGCCTTTGTCAGTGAGTTGGGGGAGGGGGTCAGAAAATTAAATTGGCTGGCTAAAAACATCTGTAATAATTAATAATAATGGCAAATCGTGACATCAGATTAAAACTGTAGGAGCTTTTTCTTGATTCTCTGATGCGAACTGCAGACATGCCACATGGGCATGGGTTGGGTCCACATATGAGATGGACTGGGTTGAGTTGGATTGGGTTGGGTTGGATTGGGTTGGGTCAGAAATATCCATGTTTACAGAAGGTTGGGTCAGAAAATAAGTCCTGGTGCAAGAAATTGCAGTGTATTACGGTGGGTTGAATAGGGTAAAGTAACTCAATTGTTTTCTTGGGTTGGATTGTGTTGGGTCTGACTCATGATGGGTTGGGTTTTTAAAACTGGACCCAAATCCATGCCTGGCGAACTGGTTTATGACGTGTGCTCAAAGTCAGTTATCTCAGTTTTTCTGTCTGGGCTGAGAAGAGAGTAAGATCACAGAGGTTTTGGCGTCCCCTCCGCGTAGTACCCAGGGCATCTGCTAAACCTATCATTCCACAGGAACGCCGCTGGTTTGAGATAATATGGGAGAAGCAATGCACTCAACGCTTCTGGAAAAAACTCACCAAATCGAAGTAATGAGATACGTTATACACTCTGTACGCTGCCCATTAATTACGTCAACAATTTTTGGCAATTTTTGACCCCTCCTCTAGTCAACAACTGTCAAACTTTCCGTGACCCTTCACTAAAATTATGTTAAAAACTTTGAACCCCTAAAGAGGCCGCCCGTTAATTGTATCAAAAAAAATTTAGCAATTTTTTTAACCTCCCTTTGTCAACAACTGTTAAACTTTCAATGACCCCTAATGAAATTATGTCAAAACATTTAACTCCTACCCCACCAGCTAAAAATATTTTATTTGGCTGGCAGGCTTTTATGCTAAAATAGAATTCTGGAAATTAATTTTTTTGATTTATTAAACTTATTGTAAATAATGCAATTGTTGACATCAATTTATCTTGACCATCCCTGCCCCTGTCGGCAGGTGTCAAACTTTTTCAACCCCTCCACTCTTTTTGACGTAATGAATGGACAGCCCCTTAGGTCACAACCATAAAACAAGAGATTAAATGTATAGATTGGTCTGCATCTATTTAGGTGCCAATGACTATTCACTACAGAATTGGGGCTTGGAAATTGTTAATATCGGAGACCCTTGGGCTACTTTTGCAACATTTATACTGAAATTGTTATCTTATCTTGTTATCAGTTTTTATGCCTTTCAATAGACAATGAGTGTGTTTGTGTGTGTGTGTGTTTGTGTGTATTTATGCGGATTAGGCGCCGGCAGTACGCCACTGGAGCCTGTTCTTACAGTGTGAATAGCTAGTGGATATAGAGGCTCCACATAAAGGCAATCACGTGACCGACCTGAACGAGACGACAGAACAGAGACACGTCCTGGTCGGATCCGTTTTGGACTTCGCATTTGACCCGGACGTGCTCTCCGCAGCAGTAGGCGCTCTGCTCGAGCCAGGCGTCGAGGCCGACCGGACCAGAAGCACAGCACAGACAGTTGGACGTCGTCTGCTTAGTCACCGACAACGGCGTCTGCGACGGACGACGATAAGCCAATACAATCATATCAGTAATGATATTATTAGTTCACTATAATAATAATAATAATAATAATAATAATAATAATAATAATAATAATAATAATAATGATTTTAAGTGGTTTAGGAGGCTAAGTAAGCCTGTGTGAAAACCACTGTATTCTGTGTTATTAATCACTGATACACTTATGCACAAGACAGAGACGAATGGAGGAGGCGAACTCAAATTGTAATAGGCACCAACGGATGGAGAACAATGATGATGCTGATGATGCTGCTGCTGCTGCTGATGATGATGATACACTGATATTTAAATAATCTAGATTAGAAGTATCACGTTTGCTTTAATTTGTATCTGATACTATAGATAATAAATGTTTTTTACATTCAAGTGTATTTCCATGATTAGGGGTTTATTTTATGGCGTTCGCTACTGCATCGTATCGCTTGAATTAGGCTCCTTATTACGCTTATGTTTAAAAAGTTCTGTGGTGTTTTGTGTTTTTTTAGTTCAAAGTAAGTAAATTTCTTCTTAATGACAATAGCAATTAGTGACAACCATAATAAGAGGAGAATCATTGTTTAGAGCAGTAATGGAAGAAAGTATACCAGGAAAAAGAAAGGGAAGACCAAGGAGGATGCTATTGGACTGGATGATAGAGACAGATGCACACACTTGTACAGCCTCACAAAACCTATGCAGAAGTCAAAGAGGCAAAGCACAGAGAGGAATGGAAACAATGGAGCCCTGAACCTGTTCCACGACATAGAGCCTGATGGTGGTGGTGGTGGTGATGATGATGATGATGATGATAATGATGATGATGAAACAAAATAATAATAAAAATAACAACTGGGTTCAACACATGAGAGGTCTTACGAATCCAGTTACCATTTTTATTACTTACTAATTTCATTAATTAACTAATTATTTTATTTTATTTTTATTTATTTATTTATTTATTTTAAAATATTATTATTGCTGTTATTATTAATAAACATAGACTTCATTGTTTAATATTTAAAAATTTTAATTCAATTTAATTTAATTAATATTTATTTAATTAATTATTTGATTAATTTATTAATTAATTTATTTATTACTAATGCAAAGCGGTGAAATGCAAAATACTCTCTCTCTCTCTCTCTCTCTCTCTCTCCTGGACATGTCATCGATTTCTACGAACCCTGTATCGTTCGTCCATGCAGTCTAGATGGGGTCCTATGACGGTGAAGTACTTGAGCCCCTGCGGCGGAGACGCGTACGGTATGTCGATGATGACTCTCAGGTAGTAGCGAACGGTTCCGATGCGGCTCTCGAAGGAACAGGGAAGGCAGCTGGACGGAAGCTGGAATTCGAAGGGGAAGCGATGGTCTCCTCTCGGCAGAATCGATATCAGACCTTCGCCTCCGTTGTCTGTCACGAACAGCGTAAAATAGTAAAACAGCGCACATATTATTATTATTATTATTATTATTATTATTATTATTATTATTATTATTATTATTATGTGGTTCGGCCTAAGTATGTGCGGCTGTTACTTTACATGTTCTGTACATGGTACGCGTCTGCCTTGATTCAGCAAGAACAAACCCGGGCAGAGATGGCAATTGGTCGTAGGCCAAACGGGTCGTCAATATTTGATGGGTCACGTGGGTCAAGGGGGTTTTGACCCCCGTGAACCGCCATATTTTTAATATTGCGCGAGTGCAGTGAATGAAATTCTAAGTTCACTTTCATTGACAAACAAAGCGTTAATTAACAAAAAGCAATCTTCGCATCAGCTCAACAGCAATATCGTTACTCTTGTATAGTTGGTAGTCATATGCCTTTGCGTTCAATCGATAACCCGGCATTTGTTTTGGCATCGCTTAACGGCTTCGAAAAGATGCATGGGCATCCTCATAAATTTTTCCATGGGGTACAAAACAGGGTTTTGTGACGAAAGAAATGAAAACATTTCCAGGTTTTGTGACGAAAGAAACAAGTAATTTTACTTTTTTGATACTATTTCAATGGGGTGCAATTGCACCCCCTTCCATCCTCCGGACGCCCATGAAAAGATGAACGCGTGGTACAGTAGTCTAGCCCTATCCTAGTTTTCGCCGCTTGGTGGCGACGCTTAACTTTGGAATTTGAACGAAAAAAGGCTAAACGATTACATTCAGAATGTAATGCCGCAGCAGAAGTCCACCAAGTTTCATGTACTTGGAACTACGGATTGCAAAAATATTTGCCATGAAAACGGGTGTCACATGCAGGTTTCATTGGCCTGCCTTGCATAATCAACATCAGCGTGTTATAACTAAAATTGTGCAAAACTATCTTTAAAATTAGTTCATATGGATTTTACCAAGATTGAGCGCTCGTTAATAAGCTGGCGCAGTGCGCTAAGCTTTCGAGCAGCGCTATAGAAATTTCATTTTCTTACTTACTTACTTACTTACCGGTTTATTCCATACAAAGCATCATCTGGACGCCTGTCTACACATTTCAGGCAAAGGACAAAAACAGTCCGTCTGTTGAAAGTGAAACGCTGTAACACACTGCACCTGTGCCCCAGACAACGAGCTTTTCGTCGATAAAGTACTGATCCTCTTTGACTGTCCTCCTCTCTCCTCCTCTGGTGATCCTCCATTCGACGTGAGCTTTACCTCTGAGGAATAGCTGAACGCCTAGACGCATAGATACACGTTCTGATGAAGTATTTGTAACCAATAAAGAACTTATTTAGACAATAAATTCCGTTATGAAACTATTGATACAAAATCAATTTCTGCCTAAGAGAATATGATACTAAATGTGTATCCACAATCTAATCTCCACTTCAATTTGGACTTAAACTTAAAACTTAACAAGATTTAAAGTGGCTTAGAAGGCATTACTGCCTGTGTGAAAGCCACTAGGGACACTAACGGGGCTTGAACCCGCTCCGTCAGCCTGACGCTCCAGCACGTAACCCACTCTGCCATCTTCTGCCCCCAACTGCTACACTTACCTTCACTAAAACCATTCCAAAGCTTCTAGAAGTAAACTGTAATCTCTTCAAAATGTACTGCTCACGCAAATCAAAGTCGCCAAAATTCCGTCATACCTCACTTTCATAGTGAAACCATTGCAATGGCTCAAAAGATCTGAACGCATCCAGTACAAGATAGTAACAGTCACTTCACTTCATTCATCAAAACCTGTCTACATGAGAACATTATTAACGCCTCAGCCTCTTCAACCCACGCGATCGAAGTCTCAGACTTTTACGTTGAAATCCTTTAACGTTAAAACTGACATGGGCGTAAAACCCGGGGGGGACGGCGGGGGACGGTCCCCCCGAATAATTAGTTGGCGGGGACAGAAATTCAATTATCCCCAATGTTTTGGAATATATGGTAAAAAATTCTATCCTACCCTATGATGTTGATGCCAGAATTACGCCAAATCCACATTCTCTCATTTCGGATGACCTTTTTTTGCTTGTCAGGGTATTGGGAGAGGGAAAAATATAAAAATATCAGGATGACCTTTTTTTGGCTTGTCAAGACGTATTTCATGGACGATTTTAAGTCCCCACCATAATAACGAAAAAGGCAATATCCCCCAAAATGGGGGATATTTATATTTTCAACATCAGCGTGGGGCTCAACATTTTTAAAATTATTCTATCCCCCCCAATGTTGACGCCAGGTTTACGCCCCTGAAAACTGAAAATGAAAACTGTAGAGGAGAAGAAGAAGAAGAAGAAGAAGGAGAAAAAGAAGAAAAAGAAAAAGAAGAAGAAGAAAAAGAGGAAGAAGAAGAAGAAAACAAAGAAGAAGAAGAAGAAGAAGAAGAAGAAAAAGAAAAAAGAAGAAAAAGAAGAAGGAAAGAAGAAAAAAGAAGAATAAGAATAAGAATAAGAATAAGAATAAGAAGAAGAAGAAGAAGAAGAAGAAGAAGAAGAAGAAGAAGAAGGAAAAGAAGAAGAAGAAAAATAAGAAGGAAAAAAGAAGAAAATTCATCAGAAACCTGAAGAAAAAAAACGAAAAGAGGAAGAAAACAAAGAAAAGAAGAAAAACTGAAAATGAAGAAGAAGAAGAAGAAGGAGAAAAAGAAGAAAAAAAGAAGAAGAAGAAGAAGAAGAAGAAGAAGAAGGAAAAGAAAAATAAGAAAAATAAGAAGGAAAAAAGAAGAAAAGAAGAAGAAGAAGAAGAAGAAGAAGGAAAAATAAGAAGAAGAAGAAGAAGAAGAAGAAGAAGAAGAAGAAGAAGAAGAAGAAGGGCACGTACATGTGACTCTAAGGTTCTCGACGTTTTCGATGACCACTCGGCCTCTGAGGATCTCTCCGGCGTAGTAATGTTCTTTCTCGAGTTCTATGTCGTATTTGCGAATGAAATCCATAACAACGACACATCAGCCGCGATCTCAGAACACAGCTGCGCAGTAGAAGCAAAAACATCACAAGATACTACAATTAATACAGTATTGTCGGTGTGCAGGTATTATTCATTATAATAACATTAGTCGCGGGGCATGGTGGTAGAATAGTGGCAGGATTCTGGGCACGCAACCGGAGGGTTTCGGGTTCGAATCTCATCCTATCCACCGCGTAGCAACGACCTCGGGCAAGTTAATTGCTTGCCTTGCTCAGCACTTACGAATCTTGGCCTTGTGAACGACTTAGCGGGGGTTATTAACCGCGTAATAGTAATAGTACATCGACTATTTTGTAAAAGAAACGCATCGCAAGAGTAATATTTTAAAATGAGAAATGCGTTTACCAAGAGCGATTTGGGGCGCATAAATTTTGGGGCGGAGGAATTTGATTTATTATATCATATAAATTTGGGAGCGGGGGTATATATTGTTATATATATATTATATCATATATATATTATATATTATGCATAAAACTATATATTATATATGTCATATATATTATATATGTCATATATATGTATAGGCCTATATATTCTATAAACTGTATTATATATATATTATATATTAGTGGGAAAACTTACCTGCATATTATTCGATTGCTATTTATTATTATTATTATTATTATTATTATTATTATTATTATTATTATTATTATTAAAGACAATTTATAGAGCCAAGTATGCATAGTGAAGGAAGAGTCACTTATAATAATAATAATAATAATAATAATAATAATAATAATAATAATAATAATAATAATAATAATAATAATAATAAAATAATAATAATAATAATAATAATGATTTTAAGTGGTTTAGGAGGCTTAACAAGAGACACTATAATATAAAAAGTGTTAAACATGTGCGTCTTAAGTTACTTAATAGATTATTCTTCTTCTTCTTCTTCTTCTTCTTCTTATTATTATTATTATTATTATTATTATTATTATTATTATTATTATTATTATTATTATTATTATAGGGGAGGTCCTCCCCTGAACTGTTAAAGAGTCCTCCATTAACGTCGCTATAGAGCGATGTCTCGTAGGTGTTGTGGTTTGGAGAGGTGGTGTTTTGTCTTGTAGACACTTAAATATTTTCCATCCGCGGACATTAGCCATTTAGATATTTCCATAGAAATGGTGCGCGCAAAAGTTATAAATTTTGCCCATTCAATATGTCTGTTTGTCCGCGCTTCGCTGTGCCATCAACCTTTGAAATGAGTCGAATCTGCAGCCAAAGCATTAAAATCCTCGAGGATGAAGGTTTGGAAAAGCGCAGAAGATATTGCCAGAGGCGGAACATGGACTCTGTAGTAGACAGCCCTGGTAATCGATGCATTCTCTGGTATATCGTCTTTCGTGACTTTGAATTGAAGCCAACCGATCCCCAGTCGATCGTATTTTCGGTGTTATCCTAATAATAATTTTCTTTCTTTCCCAGGCCAAGCCTTCAGCATTCTATTATTATGTTCCGTTGCATACTTTTTGACGATTGGAAACATTTTCTCACAGCCTCACGGAACAGTTGAACTTTACCACTGACTCACAAAAGGCCATCTTGCGTCCATCTTTGGTGACGTCAAAGAAGCCTTGAAAGTCTTCAGCATTCAAGGCCACGGTCGAGAGGATCCTTTAGTTGAACTGTTGAAATATCAGGTTTGACGACGAACGAGTCCTTTGTTTATGAATTGCAAAAGCAATGATCTTTTAATTCTAATAGGCCCCCTATCCAATATGGGGTTATTCATTAATTACGTCAACAAATTAGAGGGGGTTGAAAAAGTTTGACAGTTTTTTACAGGAGAGGGGGTCAAGAGAAGTTGACGTCAACAATTTCATTTTTTACAAATGATAAAAAATAATAAATTCATGGAATACTATTTATTACAATGGAAAAGAGCCTGACAAGCAAAAAATGTCATCAACACAACATTATGATGCTTGATGAACAAAAGAAAGGGAAAATGGTCATCGCCGCAAAAATAATAACCTTCTAAACTCTTTAGGGAGACCCGTCACTGATCTTAGTTGGGGGGGGGGGGTCAAAATTTGCTGACATAATTATAGGGGGTCACTGAAAGTTTACAGTTGTTGACAAGAGAGGAGGGGGTCAAAATTGCCCAAAAATTGCTGACATAATTAATGGACTGCCCCTATTTCTAAGAACTGCGATGTTCAGTTATTGCAAAAAAATTCGGCCTGCACGATTTGTGTGCGAATGCAATTAAATCCACAGGCCAACTTCAAATCGTAATGCTACCTGGATACAGTACTACCCATAGAACAGAGAATTGTATTCAAAACTGGTCTGTTGAATCACCCGAAACCTTGTCATTCGACAAGGTTTGCTGATTCATTGTTAAATGTACCAACACTGAAATTGGTAAGAGAGCTCTTTATCTATTTCTGAGTAAAATCTCCCTCCCTCCTCCCTCCCTCCCTCCCTCCCTCCCTCTCCTCCCCCCTCTCTCCTCCCTCTCCCTCCCTCCCTCCCTCTCCCTCTCTCCCTCCCTCTCTCTCTCCCTCTCTCTCTCTCTCTCTCTCTCTCTCTCTCTCTCTCTCTCTCTCTCTCTCTCTCTCTGATTGCTAGATCTTCCAAAGAACTGAGTATTTTCAGATCTAGGCTTTAAACACATCTCTTCCGATTAGCATTTCCTCCATAGTCTGTCTTGCTGCTTCCCTCTGACTGATCTCTGGAATGACCTGGTCTTTTGGGGATGGATTTGAAGTACCATCGATTGATACCCTTGAGTATTAGAAATGGTGCTATAGAAGTGTATTGTTATTATTACTCCACACAAACCGGGTATCATTGACTGCCATAATTCATATATTCGATTATTCCACCCTCATATTCGTCTCTTCATCAAACTGCTCAAGTCATGTTCCAGTTAAGGACAAGTCATTGGGCAAAATGCTAGAACATTTACAAAAAAATCGGGTAGAAAAACATCCAAGCTCCCCTCGTATTTTTGACGGCAAACAGCTAATAATAACAATAATAATACAGTACTGTTGCACTTTATGGCACCATTTCAAATACCCCAAAGGCATCAATCGATGATGGTCCAAATCCTAAACGTAAAAGACCAGGTTAATCCATACACAAGCGTATGTCCGGAGAGAAACACTCAACTCCTATTAATCATTTTACTTTCGAAGTTAAACGCAAAAGCGACATTCAGAAACAAAGACCAGCCTACATTAGCCACTATGAACAGTGGAATAACCAGAACAGAGTTACAGAACAAACATAACAACCCACACAGTCCGATGGATATATAGCCTATTGCCTGGCTGACAAGTAAGTGCACCCTTGCTATAGCAATGTTTAAGATAGATAGCAATGCTTAAGTGAATCAGAATAAAAAGCAGCTACTGTGGTACTGCCACACACGAGATTATACTTACTTACTTTCAGAGAGTAGTGCGTGCAATTTAGAACTAGGATATTTTGCTGACATGTTCCGACAGCGTATAACTACAGTAACTTAAACTAAGCGAAATAAGTGACGATCTTTTTTTGATTGTCAGGAATTTCGGAAGTTCAGGGGGCGCCATCGGTATGCTTTGTCCCCCGGGCGCCGTATACTGGCTCCGTCTCTGCGACTCTTGTTCGATTATCACCACTTAACTTCTCTTTGCCGTCTCAGCCTATCTGCTAACGACGACATAAGAATTCGCTGGAAAGATTTTTCAAATATCCCAATACAAATAGCAAACGCTTCGAATAATATCGACGTCTGCAAATAATAACCGTTCTATACGCCCACGAGGAGACCGCTTGTGACGATAATAATAATAATTAATAATTGTAACTGGAAAAAGCCAGAAATGAAATAAACTTAATCATTGATAATTTATGGCATGTCAATGTCAATGTCAATGTCTGCTAGCCGTTCATTTTACGCCAGCGTCAATGAAAGATGGCGACAAATGGCATCTCATTAAATAATGATTAATTGTCAATCTGTGGGACTGCTCATGATGGCTCTGAGCATTTGGGGCCAATTATGGGCCCAGACCGCAAAAGGGGTCTCCAAACGTTGGCTCTCACGCCTCAAAATTAACCCACGCGAGCTTCGGGAAGCGTTCAGTTCGTTAATTAGCGATATATTATAGAGAATTTACCTTGATTTGCGATGGGGATGGTCAATAACGAGCCTGGTGGTTCGTATTAATGGCGATGCATGAGAAATATGGCGCAGACGTAAAATACGCAAAAACTAATCGTATTCACTCTCGAGAAAAGCATCATCATCATCATCATCGTCTGCTCATGAATATGCATCGATGACGTCATCGGCCGCATAGCTAATGAGGAGAGGAATCGGAGGAGATCGCTTCCACTGAAAACGCAGCCTCTGATTTCCCGAACCCGCAAACCGGCGAAGCAGAATTCCACGCACCTGCGATGACCGACGTCCGGAAGAAGAAGAAGAAGAAGAAGAGGAAGAAGAACACGGACCCCAAAGAACGAGGAACAAGAACGATGGCGGACGGGCGCTAGGACATCGAGTCGGTGTCCTTTCCTCCTCCGGTTTCCGTCTAAGACGCGGTCTACGCTACAAGTGGAGATGGATGGGAAGCAGTGGAGGAAGAGAAGGAGAGAGGGACAGAGGGAGGGAGGGAGAGAGGCTCTTAGAAAGACACAGGGAATGGAATTTTGAGTGGCGAAATGCTGCCTCCTAGATTTCGTTAAAACTGATAAATAACAACAACAACAAACAAAAGAAACGCCTCCTCTAACCTGGCATCCGATCGATCTACTGCGGCCGCATTCACCTACAGACGACCGGCGCCTGTCTTTACTTGCCTCGCCCTTCCTTCATTCCTTCCTTCTTTCCAATCCATGCCGAAAACCTCTCTCCCTCCTCCTCCTTCCTTCCTCCTCCTCCTCCTCCTTCTTCTTCTTCTCCCCTGTTTCCTCCTCCTCCTCCTCCTCCCCATCAGCGCCAGCAGCAGCAGCGGCAGCAGCGAAGAAGCGCGGCATCGACGAGCCGAAGACACGCCTCAGCCTGTGCCGCGGCGGTCTCGGCGGTGTGCCCAGCAGCCACCCAGCCGCCACCCCACCGCCGCCGCCGTCGGCTGCTCCTGCTGCTTCACCTGCAGTCCGTCCGTCCGTCCGTCCGTCGATCCTGTTTGCCTGCCTGCCTGCCGCCGTCGAAAGGCCGACGGGCGCCCGTATCGACGGACACGGGGGTCTCTGCCGCCGCCGCCGCCGTCGTCCACGGCGTGGCTTCGTACGCAGCTTCGCGATCGTCGTCGCCGTCGTCGTCGTCGTCGGCGATAGTTTTTATTCACAGATCGTTCTTTGGCGGCTTCTGCCACGACGAAGAAACGATACGGACATCGTCGGCACTCGGCAGTGGCGCAGGCTGCGTAGCCAGGATTCCAGAATGGGGGCGGCTCACAGCGACATATTCCGCCCACAAGTCCTGCATGGCGAGCATGAAAGGTCGCCGTTTCAAGCGCTTTGTTAAGTCTGGTGCGTTCTCTTCGATCCGATTCTACCCCTCTCCCCTCACCCCCGCCCTACCCCCGGCCGCCCACTCCTGACCGATTTTCGACGATTCTCACGTCCGGTCCCGGTCCGAATATGGGACCCTCTCTGTGGCTAGTCAATGACCGTTGCCATAGCAATGGTTCCAGAACAGTTTGTCTTTTATACGCCTGGCACGCATCGACCACAGATAATGGCGGTCGGACCTGATATTCTGAATATTTGACCCTGATCATGTGTGACTGTCATGATTCGATGTGCCATCGGCTGATGTGCATGTGCATTATTAGGCCCATAAGTGGCACTATGGAAGTTTAAGATTTGATTAGATTCGATTGAGAGGTCGAATTGGGAGATCGTAGCGACGGGGTGTATATCGGCGGCACATATATGATATACCGTACGGCCTATATCCCCAAATCAGTAGAAATATATAATACAGTATATAACACACACATACAGTATATATATATTTATTTATATATATAATATGTATAATATATAATACATATATTTAATATATAATATATTATATACAGGGCGTAGCCAGGAATTTGGTTTGGGGTATAATGTGATTTTAGGGGTATAAATCTTTCTAAATGTTGAAAATCTTAAACAACACATTAAAACTTTAAGGTAGATTGATTTCGGTGTGTATATATACCGATATACCCCCGTCGCTACGCGCCTGATTATATAATTATAAATATAAAAAATATATACACCCGCCCAAAATTTACCCCAACCCACCCACCACCCCACCCCTCCCATCAAATTCCTGGCTACGCCCCTGATCGTAAAGGCAGACACGTACATTAAGTCTGTCCGCGGACAAATGTTTCTTTGCTAAATTAGAAATAAAAATTTCTGACGAGCAACTACAGAATGTCATCCAAACAGGCGCTGATTCCTTGTAAATATAATGTCTAGGCTATAATCAACACAAAAATTCAAATAACAACACTATCATTGTTCCACAAATTAACTTTAAATGGATTAACTTTTAGTTAATTAAAAAGAGCAGATGAAAACAGACTTAAACTGGCAGAAATTGAGTTGTTTGAGAAAGATATTAGGAAACTGATTTTTTTACAAAACTTTAAGAAAACTTGAGACATTCAGGAAAAGACTGAAAATGAAAGAGACAATAATAGATAAAATCAGATTCTCAAGAAGACTTACATTGTAACGTTGAAATCAACCTCAGAATATGCCGAAAAGCAATTTGACTCCCATTGTGAAGCTGCTGTTTAAAATATAAAGAAGGAAAAAGAGTTCGAGGAAGACCCAGGAAAAGCTCATGGATAACATCAAAGAAAACTTTAAAAGATATCAAATGAAACTGCTTTGGAATGAGATTATCAACGGAAAAGATAAATGGAAAAGTTTTGTGTTAGCTATTGCCGCTAATTAGCTGGCAGATTGCAAAAAAGATTATGATGATGATAATGAAAAAATTAATTATATCAAGGAAATAGTAACAGTGCTGTGGGACTATATTGACGAAAATAGCGGAAAATGCGGATAAAATATTATTGTCGTATAGCCTATTTATGCAGAAATCGAATATGCGGAAAAAACGGAAGAAAATGCGACGCGTTCAAAAATTATTTGTTAAAAAAATGCGATCGCACGATCGCATTAAACTGGCTCTAATTAATTAATAAGTAAAGTAAAAGTATCATCACTTGTACTGCTGTGGTGAAGTCTATTCGTTTGTGGTCGTCTTAGCATTTGGCCATCTAGCGAATAAGTGACAATAAGTTTCGGTTAATGGCTTCGGCTTGTTGAACAACGGCACCGGTGGCCCTCCATTTATCCTGAAAGAGCAGGCGCGCTGTACTCAGGCATGCAGCGTGAGTGGTATAGCGGTAGCATAGTTGCCTTCCAAGCAATTGACCCGGGTTCGACTCCCGGCTCACGCAGTTCTTTTTCTCGCGCTTAAAAAGAATCGGTTTAGGTTTCAACAGTGAGCCATTTTTCATTATATATTTGAACTGATTTATGGAATCAATACTTTGACACATAGTTGTAAAGTTCGAAGAAATATTTTTAAAAGTTCGTAAAAGTTCAAACTATAATAAAATTCAAAACGTTTGAACGTTACAACTGTGCTTTGAAACTAACGTTTTGCGTTTGATCCTAAGACGCAGTTTGTGATGCAGAGGCATAGCGAGGGGGCCAATGGGGCATATGCCCCCGGGTGCCGAGGTGAGGGGGCGCCAAAATCGGGTATTTGGGTACGTGAAATGCATAATAAATAAGAAGAAACATGTGCGACCACCTTTTTTGCTCGTCAGCAGTATAAGGAGAGGGGCGCCGTAAGAGTTAGGGACGCCGAGAACGATGTGACGACCTTTTTACGACCTTTTTTTGCTCGTCAGCAGTGTTAAGGGCCCCAACGGTACACTTTGCCCCCGGGCGCCGGATACCCTCGCTACGCCACTGCTGCGATGAACTTTGATGGTTTATGAATAGGCGCTTCTCTTTTGCCTTCAGAGGGGGGAGTTGGCCCACTTGGTGGAACGTCCAGTTGCAACGATTAACCAATGACCACATCAAATCAAAATGACGTGTAGTGGTGTTTTGAGGGATATGGGAAATGAGATTTGGGGAAAGGGGTGGAAATGGGGCGGGAGGAGGGTTTGGGAGAGGAGGTTTTGGAATGGGCGGCGAGGGAAGGACGGAGGGCAGAAGGAGAGGTCGCCGTTCGCAGGTGCTTACGCAGGAGAGCCAACCCGCGACAGCAACGCGTCGCCGGGAACAGCTAGTAAATGATGATGATGATGATGATAATAATAATAATAATAATAATAATAATAATAATAATAATAATAATAATAATAATAATAATAATAATAATAATAATAATAATAATAATAATAATAATAATAATAATAATAATAATAATAATAATAATAATAATAATAATAATAATAATAATAATAATAATAATAATAATAATAATAATAATAATAATAATAATAATAATAATAATAATAATAATAATAATAATAATAATAATAATAATAATAATAATAATAATAATAATAATAATAATAATAATAATAATAATAATAATAATAATAATAATAATAATAATAATAATAATAATAATAATAATAATAATAATAATAATAATAATAATAATAATAATAATAATAATAATAATAATAATAATAATAATAATAATAATAATAATAATAATAATAATAATAATAATAATAATAATAATAATAATAATAATAATAATAATAATAATAATAATAATAATAATAATAATAATAATAATAATAATAATAATAATAATAATAATAATAATAATAATAATAATAATAATAATAATAATAATAATAATAATAATAATAATAATATGACACTTTCCACGCAGTGTTCAGTGTTCAAGGCGCGACTCGTATGGGGCGAAGTTGACTTAGAAAGGCATCGGCAATACGCAGACCACATTAATGTCCCTCATTGTGGTGGATGGATATGCGGATGCACCCGGAGCGATACACAGTCTCTGTTCCGGATCGAACCCGGGTTGACGACTCATGCAAGGCGTTCTGCCAGAAATGACAATGAAATTACGAACGAGCGCATTGCGTGCCGTGTGTGTATTTCCTCGTGCATATTCAGGTAGGGGATTGTAGGCCTAAATGCCTAAGAGGAACAACAGCTCCCTCTGCTTCTCCCTCCTATCCATTATAATGGTGATATCTATTAAGTGTAGTCTAAACACAGAAGGAAGCTAACACAGTTGGAAGCAGTGGATGCCTCATTAATTTCATAAAAGGTTAGGTGTTCGTAGTAATCTATTCTAACTATGCCTATAGTAAGCTACTGACTTGCCTGACCTGCGCTAATAACTTCTTAATCGACCCCAGGTCTACCGGTACAGGTAGATTGCAACCGTTAGGGGTAGAGGAGGTATTCGAAAACAGTAAGTAGGACATACCTTACCTACAGAATATATCACGAGCAATACAGCCGTTTCGAACGCATTAGTGATCTACACTAGCCTATATCAATGTAATTACAGTATATTTGTTTAGCATTATGTCATCACAGGAAAGATCCTACTAAGCCACTTAAAATTGGATTAATATTATAGCAATATAATAGGGCTAATAGGGCCTATATAACTAGAAGTGGAAAGGGCCTACGGTTAATAGGTGAATCTTGATCTGCAGAACAATTGAGTGAGTTTCGAATTCAATAAAACATCGTAGGCGGTTATTTTTAAGTTCATGAATTTTATAAGTTTATAAAGCATTTATAATAAGCGAAGAATGTACATTAATGTACGATTTTTCCGGGTTGAGACTAATTCCATCTCCGCCCTTATGGTCAAAAAACGACCTAGGGGCCTATAGTGGAAGTAAAACTGTTGGCACCTAGGCCTATATGTTTGGAGAAATGTACAGGCATCTATAGGTTCGGTCCCCATTGGATTGTAAATTTGGGGGAGGGTAATCCGAACCCCCACTGGTCCTTTAAAATATCGACCACAGGATGAATAACAGGTCAGAGCCGACAAAATCGAAAGGAAAAACCAAAACATATAAATGACTTGGCAATAACTATTAGTAATGCATCGTGTTCGCAGGCGTGAAAGACTTCAAGCCATGCATCGGTGAGAACCTAAGCAGTAAGCTATTGTAATTGTTATGTCGACTGAGCAGACCAAATAATTTTTACGGACTCAGATCATGATTTATTAGTATACTGCACGGGCGTAATGGGGGGTATATAAAAATGTTTAAGTATACCCATCCATAGAAACTAGTGATGGCCTTTTTTGCTTGTTAGGCTTTTTAGGGCGAGAAGAAGCACACACACAAGAAACTAGTGACGACCGTTTAAAAATTTTTATTAGCATTTGAAATTTAGTCAATAACACATTGGGGGATAAATGATACTAGGCCTATATACCCCTTCACTAATTATTGGGTGGGACTGTCCCCTGCAGTCCCCCTCGTGATCTACGCCCCTGATATACTGTATACCTCATGTTTGTGTCTACACTAGTAAACAGGACCGGGGTTAACCTGTTCTGGGCCCCCAGAATTATACCCTGGTCTCCGAGGACGAAGTATATGGAGGACGCAGCTGTTAATATCAAACACTTATCTGTTTGGATAGGGCACTGTGACCGCCCTGCCCGGTTCGGTCCGGCCCCCACATTTGCGGACTTTGGGCCGGCCTTCCCAGTCGGAGTCAGTGTAGCTAAAAATTGCATTTTTATCAATAGAGGGAGATCTTACAGTCGCCGGTGTAATATACCGCAATAACTGCGCTAAGACAGGACGCGAAAACGTTCCGCGGCGTCTTCGGGGGATCTGCGGCAAATCTAGTTCGACGCTTCGAGGAAAGAGGCAAACCGAAGCAACCGAAACAACGACGACGACAACGACGACAACAACTGCACCTGCGACGGAAAAGCAAAAGAAGCAACAACAGCAGATCATGGGACAATCGCTGTGCAAGAGAACAACAAAGCCTTTGGAGACAAGCGCCTCAGAGACGGCGGGGGTCGAAGGTGCCTCAGGGACGGCGGGGGTCGAAGGTGCCTCAGGGACGGCGGGGGTCGAAGGTGCCTCAGGGACGGCGGCGGTCGAAGGTGCCTCAGGGACGGCGGGGGTCGAAGGTGCCTCAGGGACGGCGGAGGTCGAAGGTGCCTCAGGGACGGCGGGGATCGAAGGTGCCTCAGGGACGGCGGGGGTCGAAGTTGCCTCAGGGACGGCGGGGGTCGAAGGTGCCTCAGGGATGGCGGGGGTCGAAGGTGCCTCAGGGACGGCGGGGGTCGAAGGTGCCTCAGGGACGGCGGTGGTCGAAGGTGCCTCAGGGACGGCAGTGGTCGAAGGTGCCTCAGGGACGGCGGGGGTCGAAGGTGCGTGGACGGTCATAGAGAACCGGAGACTCGAGTGGCTGAAGAGCAGAGAGAGGGAGGAATCCGCGTTGGGAGAAATCAAGAGACGGACGCTGGTGTCCGGCTGGAAGACGATCGAAGGTGCTTCGGGACGGTCCACGTCGAAGCTGACATGGACAGCGGTGGTCGAAATTCTCCTGAAAACGGCGAGGGTCGAAGTGCCTAATCTTTCGGCAAATCTCATCTGACGACAACGAATGTCCGAAGCTGCTTCTTCGGCTGGCTGCATTTTCAGCCACAGTCTTAGACGGCTAATGTCGAACGTTTACCCAATGACCAGTGTTTATTCTAGCCACCTTGACATTGGCGAGGATCGAAATGTTTGGGAGACAAGATTTGTCTCTCCACGCCTTTGGGGAGGCGGTGGTCCATCCTCCAAGGAACATATACAATTTGAAGGGGCCTCAGGGAAAACGAGGGGATTGCCTCAAAAAAAAATGTGCCTTAGAATAAACACTGTTTTAAAACTAAAATTAACGATTTGACACACACACACACACACGGCGGGGTCGAAGTAAGTAGGACGGCGCTAATGCATTCATCCAGAGGTTCCCAAACCAGAGTCCACGGGCAACTGGTGGTCGAAGGTGCCTCCTGGATCCTCGATATTTGATCGAATGACTGACGGTTTTCTAGTTTTCGGAATTTGGTTTTGGTTTCAGAAAGTCAGTGGCGTTGGGAGAAATTTGAGACGGACGCTGCTGCCCGGCTGGAAGACGATAAAAAATGTTCGACAAGCAAAAAAGGTCCCTGAGACATTCATTTTGGCGCCCAAATTCTCGGCGCCCGGGGTAACCGACCCGCTCCCAATCTATCGCACGCTACTCATTGAAACAACGAAAATGATATTGCACAACTTTTCGGCTTTCTGAACGTTTAGATTCCACAGTCTTCGAATTGAATTTTTTACTTTTAGAACCAGTGATTTATTCTAGCCATTAATCATCAAGGGCGTTTGAAATGTTTGGGGACAAGATTTGTCTCTCCACGTCCCCAATAGGAAATAAAAGGGGACCAACATATCAATTTTCCCCCCATATTTTAAAACTTATGGTAAAATCACTCATTTCGGAAAACCAGGCCTAGAATAAACAAGACTTTTGGAAGACGAAAATTAACTGATTTGACTTTATAAACGATTTTACCCCCACAATGTTGACGCCATATTACGTCTCTGTTGATCATTAATACAGAGGTTCCCAGTTCAGAGTCCGCTTATAACTGGTGACCCGCGCTCTCAGAAAATGGTTTGATCCTGATGTTTGAGGATAATGGCTGACTGATTTTCTAGTTTTCGAATTTGGTTTTTGGTTTCTGAAAGTCCCGTGGCGTGCAAGATCTGACGAGCAAAAAGGTCCAAGCCAGTAAAAAATGTTCGACAAGAAAGTCATTTGTTTCAGTCCAGTTTGCACCCCAAATTTTTGCGAGATGCATCGCCAGGCTAACACCCGCTCCCATTTTGTCGTACGCTACTGTTGAAAGTTAAAAATGATATTGCACAATTTTTAGAGTTTTCTGAACGTTTAGATTCCATGTGTATCGAATAAGATAGGTAAGAACCCCATCAGAATCAAGATTACTCCTGTGGTCATAAAATTCACTTCATTTCATTTTCAGTGTAGCGGGAGCGGAAGATGGCAGAGTGGGTTACGTGCTGGAGCGTCAGGCTGACGGAGCGGAGTCAAGCCCCGTTAGCACCCTAGTGGCTTTTTCACGCATTCAGTAATGCCTCCTATAAGCCACTTTAGACCATGCTAAGTTTAAGTTTAGCAAATCGCTCGTAGTATTTTCCGCGACTGGGCAGGTTTTTCCTGAGCTGCGCGAATGGTGTGAAGAGAGAAAATTCACGCTTGTTGAATGCGATCTGCGATGGGGTGTTCCAAAAGATTCTAGCACGCAAACGACGATCTGCACGTGTCTCGAGGAGTTAGACCGATGCCACGAAGATAACGACGGACTGCCGTTCTTTGTCTCTATGCTAAGTGACAGGTAGGCTGTTGTAACTGATATCAGCTAATATCTTGCTAACCGTGGATATCTGTTGATGCATTTGGCCAAGCCCTAGTATCTGAACAGACATGGGCGTCGACAGGGGCGCATGGTGGTGCAACTGCACCTCCTGGAAATTAAAAATTTATAAAAAAAAAAAAGTATTAATAATAAATTAATATTTAATCTTAATAACAATATAATACTAAGTTAAAAATTAATTTTTCAAAGATTTCGGTAAAGATTTATATATTAGCGCTATATGATTAATAATTATAATTAACCATTCCAATAGATCTTGATAGTGCTTTCAGGTAAATGAAATGTCGCACTCTGTAGAAAAATTTCTGCCGACGCCCATTTGAACAGAACGTCGCATATTGAACTTTGATATCAAACCTTACTCAAGAAATTGCCATGTCTTATGCATCAGCAAACATAGTCACTCAGTACCAGTACCAATTTTTAATGTAGCATAGCCAATAAAATTGTCATTTGAACTCAGGCCCGCCGGAACGAATTTTTTTCAGGAGTGCAGATTTTTTCCAAGTGAAATTTTCTCTTTCAAATCCTTGACAAGCCAAAAAAGGTTTTCAACGCTAGAATTTATCTTCAAAATAGCTTGACAAGCAAAAAAGGTCGTCTGTACACTCTGCACCCCTCTGCACCCCCTGTTTTTCAGGATTCAGGAGATGCAGAGGGGTGCAGATCATCCTCTTTCCAGGGGGTGCATCTGCACCCCTGCACCCCCACTTCGGGCGTGCCTGTTTGAACTCAGAAATAGGCCTACTCACTCTTGATCCTATTGAGCTGAATTCAGAATGCACAGTGTAGATGTATCAGTGCCACAAACACTGATTTATCTTTTACCCCTTGATGTGCACAGAGAATCAACGCTATATGCATTGCTCAGGTTTGTTGGATTATAAAATTGAAACTGACGCCAATGAAAGTTGAACATTTTGGATTCTGGCTGCTGAACATACAAAATTATAGGGTGAGATTTGCCCGACCCCAGTATATTTTCCAAAACTATATAAAGCATTGGCTTTTAGCATATGTATGCATATATATAGTTTACTGAATATATATATATATATATATATATATATATATATAGTGTACTGTATAGTGGTATAAGTAAATCAGTAACTTCTTTGACAAACTAATGACATTAATTATAAATGATAGTCTGAACTATTTTCCATCCTGTTTCAGTATAAAAAATGCCTTTTTCCTGACCAGGTATGGTTGGATTCCATCTGCAGATGAAATCACGGACGACGTGCAAATTAAATATAATTGGGTGTCCAATGTTTCCATTACTCATATGGAAATACTGTATGGAGCCTACTGGTACTAATTACTAAAACTCTATATTAACTCTACTGACTCAGTAGTCAAGCAGGAATTGAAGAATTGATTTTTTAAATTGTAGCTAAATATTAGAATTACCTTAATATAATGCCATTTGCCTAAAGCTGTTTCTGTTGTCCAAATATAAACATCCTTATATATTTTTAGATGTTTCAAGTGACTATTTTCGGTATTTAATAAACAATTTCTTATTTGCAATTCATCTTTTGCCGCAGTATGATCATATAACTTTTTAAAGGCTTGAGATTTCTTTGGATGGTTTTTTCAATAATATTTTTGGTCAATTTTTGTGTCATTCATCTCAGAATGCTCACTTGATTCAAGATTTGGAATTTTTATTAGTTGTCCTAAATTAAAATCTTTGGCTGAGAGTTTTGGATGGAGTTCGTTCTAAAGAGCTGCAATTAAAGCTGACGACTCAGCTTGATTTGTCCAGGGACTGAGTGCTGTTTGACACTCACCAATCAGTTATGACCCCTACACTGAGTCTAGAATTTCGGTCTTTAGTCATTCAATTAATTTCAATTTCTTTACTGTGACCAATGTTCAAAATTTAAAAAACAGTTAGATTTGGACTATTCCTCTTTCAGAATTATTCTCTAAGTTTTAAAAGAACTGCACCAATAAAATACACCTTGCAAGAAAATGCAAGACTGAATCCTGCTTTCGTTTTAAAGGTTTGACAACCCGAATGCCATATTTTGCCTGAGAGATCCTTCGTACACCAAAGAGCTTCCTCCAGACAAATGGAGTGGTTTTGTTGATAGCGAAGAACTGAACAGAATGCGACTGAAGGTAGAAAATACGAGTATATCCAGTTCAACAGCTTGGCTGTCATGCTCTTACTTCTGAACAAGATTATGAAACCTGAAATGCCTAATTTACTAAGGTACTAGAAAGTCTTGCAAAACCTGTCTTTCGAACAAGTTAACATTAAAATTGGCAGTGTTGGGTACGAGTTAACTCAAGTGAGTTTAAATTCATGAATTATTTCACGAATTAAGTCAAGTGTAATGAATTGCGGGTTTAAGTTAACTCTTTTCAACTCATTATTTATTTCTGTGATTTTGAGTTATAAATGTTTTTAAAACTCACAAATTAAACTCATTTGAAACATGATAAGCCGTCTCACTGAAATCTTAAGGACAGCCAGGTATACCTGTACAACAGCAGATAATTAATTAGATGGCCAGACAGATCAGTGAACATTCAGAGCTGCATGGAATGACTGGTCACTGGATCGGCAATAATTAATCGATTGCGACATTCAGTAGCACTGTCATGTAGATGTTTGATAGGTAGTCGCACATTTGAGGACAGTTTCTGGCATCTTTAAGTTTCTTTAAAAAGTCGAGCACATTTTTGTCAAAAAGACAAAATATGATACGATATATCCACGACTCCACGTGAACTGCCACTGAAATTTTTTATAACTCTTAAAAATCTTTCTTGATTTTGTTGT
Source organism: Metaphire vulgaris (assembly GCA_018105865.1). Classification (NCBI taxonomy): domain Eukaryota; kingdom Metazoa; phylum Annelida; class Clitellata; order Crassiclitellata; family Megascolecidae; genus Metaphire; species Metaphire vulgaris. The sequence continues at coordinate 15,469,431 of CM030843.1, forward strand.
TGCAATGTTTCAAATATAGCCTAACTATTAATTGACAAGAAACTCATTTTTGGCATGTACATGTATCAAACTTGTCGGTCATTTCAAAACTCACTGAACGTGTTTTTCTCTGTCGACTCAGAGAATACCTTGCTTCAAATTCACTTCTCAACCACAATCAATCTGGTTTCACTAAGCATCACTCTACCGAAAACCTTCTGGTTGCCTTATACGACAAGCTGGTAACCACCACCATTCATCAGAAAATCACCTGTCTCTGTCTGCTCTATATCTCAGCTGCATTCGATACTACTGATCACGATATGAAATCCTATCAATATGGTCTGGTCAAATACAGCCAGGGCAACGAACCATTAGATTTAGGTATTTGTCAGACTGTTTTGGAGAGCTGACAACCTTTTTTTGCTTGTCTGACTTTTTCCGTATGTGAATGGGAGCGAAAATTTGCGAAAATGAAAATCTGCCTAGGGCGTCCAAAATTCTAAAGATGACCCTGAATATAGCTTTACCTGGGTCTCGATCATATCTGTTATCTCGATTCTGCTCAGTTAAGACAGCTGGCGACGTGTCTCAACCGCTTCCATCACCCTACGGTGTTCCTCAGGGCTCAGTTCTTGTATCTATCTTCTTTATCCTGTATACCACTCCACTTAGCACTCTCCTCAACTCATCTTCAATTGATCACCATCTCTGCGCCGATGACACGCAGCTGTTCATATTCTTCTCCAAATCAATACCAAGAATCCATCAAGCCCTTACTTAATGCATTCACTTCCGTTTCAACTTGGATGTCATCGAATTTACTCTGCCTAAATTCTTCAAAGACAGAGTTCATACTCATCGACCTACCCACACAAATCGCCAAGATATCAGACACAATAATCAAATTCAACGAGGGACCCTCGCCTGACTACTCGTTCAAAACTAATTCCCCAGTAAGAAATCTTGGTGTGATATTTGATCCAGTCATCATTATAACACACATATCTAATCTCAGTTGCTCATGTTTCACATACATACGGGACTTTTAAGACGCTTACTTCCATTCCTAAACTTTCGCACAGCTAGCACGATTGCCACCTCAATTGTTCATTCAAAAATGGACTACTGCAACTCTCTCTCTTTCTCTCTCTTTCTCTCTCTCTCTCTCTCTCTCTCTCTCTCTCTACCTTAATGTTCGCAAAAACAACATATCATGCCTTCAGGCAATACAAAATGCCTTGGCTAGAGCTGTCACGCGAACGCCAAAAGCTCACTACATCACTCCAGTCTTGAAATCGCTTCACTGGCTCAAAGTTCCAGAGCGGATACATTTCAAGATTCTATGCCTGACCTACAACGTCAATCACGTCATCCAATTCTCAAGGCCCACGTACCTTCGTAATCTCTTTACAATTCAAACGAAGCGTTGTACTCGTTCATCTCTCCCAGCCTGACACTCATTCTTCCAAAAGCCACGTCGCTAAAATTCTCAAATCGGTCGATCTTATACACTGCGCCTCGGCTCTGGAACGATCTTCCGTCAGAGATCCGAAAGATCAATAACTCTGATTCTCTTCAGTCCATAAATCAGTCACCATTGGCCATCACTCCACAAACTTTCCGAGAACAAACTGAAAGTATTCTTTTCAAGAAATCTTAAGGCGAAATCCTTACTATAGGCGTGAATTTTCTCTACCGCATATCCAGCTATCATCCAGTGGCGTAGCGTGACTTTTAGGGGCCCGGGGGGCATCTTTGCCATGGGAGCCCCAGAGTTTCGAGCTGACGAGCAAAAAAAACGTTATCGCCTCCATTTTCATGAAGAAAGGTTGTCAGCACATCATTTCTTCTAGGGTTAGGGTTAAGTTAGGGTTAACCCTAACCTAACCCTAGCTTAGACCCCTCTTCGGGGCCCCCTCGCCCAAGGCCCGGGGGCTGTCAACAAAGTGCCCCCCGCCCCCCTCCACGTTACGCCACTGCTATCATCCTCTATAAAAATACTTTATTGCGACTGCCTACCTGGATCTACAACATTGACCACCAAGGACTATGGATTACGGACTATGGAGTATGGATTTTACCAAGATTGAGCGCTCGTGAATAAGCTGGTGCACGGCGCCAAGCTTTCGGACAGCGCTATAGAATTTTCGTTTTACTTGCTTACTGTATCTTCAGGTTTTAAAGGAGAAACTAGCTTCAAGGTTTCAAGACCAAGTATTTGAATACAGCTGTCGTGTTGATGGCATAGACATGTCAACAGGAAGAGAAAAGGTATCTGTAGATTAAAGTACATTATTTCTCAAATGGGCAGTTGGTGCAACTAATCCTCACCTCACCCAATATTTTCAACCCCAATAAGTAATCCTTGCCATTGGAGATTAGACCTTACAACTCCCACCTCATACTTCCACTACATATCAAAAATTGATTGATAAAAAATTCATTTCTTGAATATCTGAGATTTAACGGTTTGAATTTTTCTAGTCGTGTGAGATTTGAGTGTTTTGTCCATTAAATCATCTTAAGTTAAAATCTACTACAATTGTCAAGCATTGTATATGCTTGTATACAGCGATATGTATGTGTGTATATATGCAGTATTGTATTGCTTTAAATTATCTACATGGATAGCCTACACACAGTGCATATAATTAGCGTAGCCAGGATTTCCGGAAGGGGAGCTTTGGTTTACCATAAAAATTGTGAAAAGCGAAAAAAACCTTAACGCCTCTAGTGACCCCCAAAGTCGGGTCAAAAAATTTAAAATGCATAGAGACTCATTAAAACTATTTTGTTTTCGGCAGCCAAGGGTGGTTTAACCCCACTCCACCCCGTGGCTACGCCACTGGTGCATACAGTAATATGACAATAGCAGAAGTTCGTCATAAAGAACTTTAACAGGAATGTGGATTAAAAATGGTAGACATCTTTCTAAATTAGCATTATTTATCCGTGTACATGCTGTACATGTAGATTTATCAAAATTTACTGTTTTCATAATTTTTCCTGTACGCAGCTTTGAATTAAAACTCATATCAATAATGCTCTTTCACACATCAATAAAGAATTGGTACAAAATAAAATTTGTATGAAACAGAAATTTAGCTAATTAAATTTAACATAATTTGGTTTGAGTTATTAGTTAGAATGAAGAAAATTCCTTTATTTTTAAAATGAAAATGATTCAAATTGCTTGCAGTTAAAAAAACAATTGTGCCAGACCAGTGTTTCCCAAACTGTAGGTCATGACCCAAAAGTGGGTCGCCGGGCTCAGTCCAGTGGATCGTGGGGTAGTGTGAAATTAGATTCAAAAGTGTCAATTTATAACCAACACCATATTGTCACTAGCCTTGCAAAGTTGCAAGTAGGTTTTGTTTTAAGAGAAATTTATGTACCTGCAATCCATTTGAAGCATATATTAGGCTTAAAATGATTAGAGTTTTATCCACTTTTAGTTGACACATTGTTTGCAGTGTCGCCGCACATTTAAAAACTGCTGAAGTGGGTTGTGGTCTCGAAAAGTTTGGGAAACCCTGTGCTAGACTACCTTCATTAGCATAGTAAAGTGTAGACTGATATGAGATATTAAATATGTTTAATTTTCAGTTTCCCACAAAAGCATATTTTTATGTAGTTATTCTAAAATAATTGAACTGGAATACTGATGTAAAATATTTCATTTATTCACTTCTATAAGGTTAACATAGTTGGTCTTGAAAAGTTTGCTGAGAAGATTCTGCATTTTCTCAAAGATTGCATCAACAGACAATATCCTGATCACCACCTCTCACCCGAACTCTCTGCGGATGACAAAGGTACTTTTTGCATCTCATAGCATCAACACAGAGTATCAACAAATGCAAGACAACTTTGAATGGCACATTTAGCTAAAAAAATATCTGCAGTGACGTAAGTGATTATGCTGTTATTATGGAAACTCAGTGTTGGCAAAGGCAAAGAGTATTAGTTTATAGTTAAACAATGGTAGCAGGTCTTTTATAGCTTCAGTTAATACATGCAAATTTATGATCAATGTCATAGGGATATTGAGCAAGATGGGAAACCATTGAGGAATATAGCAGTCATTGCAGTGATCTAGATGAAACGCTTGCAGAATAAAGGAACCAATTAATTCTAACGATGTCTTCTTCTGTAGAGGAGAATGCTCATCAGGCTACAGCACAACTGAAGTCTGAATTCTTTGTCGGACGAGAAAAGGAACTTCAGTCTCTTCTTACTTACTTGAACGAGGGAAGAGCAGACTCTCCGCTGAGGTCAAAAACGGAGAAAAAGAGAGATGGAGAGAATGAAGAACAAAAGGAAGAAAGGAAAAGAAAAAAAGCTGAGAAACTGTTGGAAGGTAAGTTCAACTTTTTGCACAACTGTCGCTATCACAGTTGTCAACTGTCACTGTCTGTATTGATATTTATATCACAGCTAAAACTAGTGCTGATGTACTTGTTTAAACTTATGTAATCCCATGCTTTAAAAAGGTAAAGGTAGTCCCATACTCGAACTAGCATAGGGTTTCGGGCGCTGATCTCCGGTACTAGGCAAGCAGCGACGCAGGTGGTTTGCGCCATTAATCTAGAGTAGGTTGCTGTTACTTTCTCTAATCCTGCGTTTTACCTTCGCAGCTTAACGCTGCTACCAATTTATCGACGCCTAGGCGATGAACGGCCTGGTTGGCTGCCGGCACCACGATTAGATTCTGGGATGGTCACCCATCCAAGTACTAACCGCGCTCGAAGTTGCTTAACTTCGGTGTTCTGACGAGAACTGGTCGCACAACGCCAAATAGGCCGAATCATGCTTTAAAGAATCAGCTTATTATGGCAATCTTAAAACGTATTTCATTATGTTCTTAATTAAAGAAATTGCATTTTCCCGCTTGTCTCTTTGTATGATCAGTGTTGACCATAAAAGATCCAATTACTGTTGGCAATAACTGTGACCAAATATTATGTCTGGAAAAAATCATATCATGTTTCTATCGATGCTCGGCTGAGACAGAAATGGAATGGTTCAGAGATTGTTCAGAAGTTGTTCTTTTGTGTTCGAGTACTTCTTGTACATTTATATCGTTTGTTCTTTTTTTAGAATGCAAAAAGTTTGGAGTTCAAATAGAAGATTCAAAGCTTGTGAGTGTTATCGGAGAACCGGGCATCGGAAAATCATCACTTCTGGCAAAGCTAGCAAAAACTGCAAAGGAAGTGAGTAATACAACTGGTCTGGTCTTGACTTAACGCAGAATGGAAAAGAATACAGCTGTCGTGCTGATGCAAAGACATGCCAACAGGACATGATTTTAAAACATTTACTGAGAATTCGAATTAACTATAAAAGAATGTTTATGTCGGAACATTCTAATTCTAGATTTATAAAATAATATATTTACATGCCACTTGAACAAATTAAATAATTGCTGAATAAACTTCAATAAAGTGATTAATGCATAATGCCATGCATATATTAGTGGCAATCATAATTAATTTAAGTGTGAATGAATGAAGATTGCAATCAATATTCTATTTGTCATGCGGTTGGGCATTAAAAACACCCATCCACTGGTTGAGGACTACTTAATGGAGATAAGAAAATTTGGTGGTTACGTGGCCAATCTCCCAGTAGAGTCAGAAATGTGGCTTACAGTAGTCCAGTCTCCGCTGTTTACATGAAAACTTGGCCACCATAAGTCATATAAGTAATTAATTCAACAATGATTTGATAATACTTAAATCCTCAATTGCATTAGACAATTAGTTACTGTAAATAAATAAATAAATAAATAATTATGCACTTCTATAGCACCAGTTCTAATACCCAAGGTATCAATCGATGGTACTTCAAAATCAATCCGCAAAAGATCCAGGTCATTCCAGAGAATGCTAAAAGCAGCAGTCATTGACCATTTACCTTTGATTTGGAGTAAATATTGTGTTTAAAATTAATTATCATGTGCATTACTCGTATAATAGTACCTTGTTGTTTCACAGAGCAACATGAATGTCCTTTACCACAGTGTTGGTACAACAGACATCAGTATCACAGAGCAAGAAATCATGCACAGAATTATTGGATCGATTATAAAGAAAACTGAAGCTGTTGAAGGTAAACAAACCCTGACATTAGTGAGTAATACAACTGCAATGGTTGGCATATGTACCAACTGAGTGACAAGCGTACCGGTCGGTAACTGCTGTCAATAAAATGTGTAATTGTGCACTAAATTAGGACTAAACAGCACCTTTTTACAACTGCACGTATGTGTCAATTATGCTTATTGCTTATAGGCCTATGTCTTCAGTTTGACTATGTCCTATGATATTTTATGCTTAAAGAGGAGGAGAAGAAAGAAGGCGAAAGTAAAGATTCAGAACAGAAAATTGAAATGAAATTCATAAACACCCTAACGAGGGCAGGAGCAGAAGGAATTCAATTGCTCATCATCATAGACGGAATAGATGAGGTGCGAAACACAATTGTGTCACTTTCTTCAAAACTCCTCTAACTTGATTTGATTTCACATTTGCCATCGGCAATATTTGAGGCTCCTTGTCTCGAGTCTCAATTGTGACTCAAGACAAGTAAACATACAGTATAACTTTGCAGCATTTAACTGATTTATTGATTTTGTCTATGCTGACATTAAATTAAGAAGATGATGTTTTATCAACCTGTTATACTGTCAATTGACAATTGGCTAGTAAATTTCTTTGAGTGGCCGCCACACGATCTATCACTCTTTGAGTAGCACTGATTTTATGCTGGCTCATTTTATATGAGACTCTGGTAGAAATTGCTATTAACTTCAGAAATTTCTGCCGAAATTTGACTTCAAATGAACAAAAAAATCTAAACTTAGAAGCATTTCTCTTTAAAAATCATTTCCTTCATAGCCGTAACGTCCTTTCCAATCCCATCCCATTCCTATCTGTACATCCCTTCTCTTCACGGCCATCCCTCCTTATCTCCCCTCCCCATACTACCGGTACTCCACAGAAACCGGATGTCATTGACTGATATAATTCATATATTCGATTATTCCACCCTCATATTCATCCATAGAATCCATACATCAGGCTGCTCAAGCCATGTTCCAGTTAAGGACAAGTCATTGGGCAAAATGCTAGAACATTTATTAAAAATCTGGTTGAAAAACAGCCAAGATCCCCCGTCATTTTTGATTGACAAACAGCTAGTTATCAAAATATTGTTGGAGTCGTGTCTTTTTTATTTCACAGATGGCAGGCTTACTGTCCTGGCTTCCCCCTCGTTTCCCTGGCAACATACGCTGTGTCGTAAGCAGTGACGTCAAACACAACCAGTGCATTGCGCGATTAAAGTCATGTGACAGCTACTTTCTTGACCTTGGCTTGTTGAGTCCGGAAGAAGCAACATCTATGGTCTACCGCTATCTTCTGAAATTTAGCAAGGTTGTGTTGAAAGAGAAAATCATTTGACACAACTGGTAGTTCTATATGCTGCAGAATAATGATCTTAGTAGATACAGTAGTGTCACAGTGGTTGTGGTTCACAGTCAGAAAGACACGGGTTCAAATCAGACCCAAGCAGTTGCATTGTAACGAAGACAATAATACTCTGTCTGCCTATGCATTATTTTCATAGAGAGCTAATCAAAACCTTACAATCATATAGGCTATTATTTATGTCTTCATCAGTCAAGCAAGTAATCAATAAATTAATCAAAAGCGCTCTTTACTGTCAATATAATGTAATGTAATGTAACAAAATATTTGTATAGCGCCTCTTCTGAAGAATCACTCAGAAGCGCTCCCACAGCAAATTTCTGTATACTGACAAAGAGTCGTTTCAAAAAGAGGGCCATGGAATTAGGAGTTGCTAAGCCACGCATACTCAGTGGCGTAGCTAGGCAAAGTGACGCCTGGGACGAAAATAAAAAGTGCCACCTTTTCGCGGCGAAAAATTTTCCAAATTTCCTGGAAAAACCTTACCAATCAAGTCTTTAAAAATGTCTGACAAGCAAACAAACAACGTTATCGAGTATCTAAAAAAAGTCTGACAAGCAAAAAATCCTAATAAAGGCTAATAATTATATTTAAAAATTAGGACATCTCGAAATGCCGCCCCTAGGGCAAGTGCCGCCTGGGGCGCTTCGCCCTCTCTGCCCCCTCGCTACGCCACTGCGCATATTGTGGCGTCAAGAGCACTCCAAAAAATAGGGCCAACTGATTCAAAACCTCGTTTCAGGAACAAGGAGGTTCGTGCTTGGGTCACACTGAGAAGACCCTGGGTTGTGGAATAATATAATGCATTCGGACATTCAGTGGTCATCTAAAATTGAAATTCACTGCCAGAAATCATGTCCATGGTTGAATAGGCCTGCCCATAAGTGACTGGTTCCGGATAAGGAGGGTAAACAATAGAAACAACGATAGATTTTCAATCGCAGTCGCTTTACAATCACAGTCGATAAACTGTGACGCTTCCAAGATGGCGGGAAGCACGAGTATTTAATAATTCTGACACAATGTTAGGTCCTTTGTCCAGCCTTATCCACGTCCAAGGTACAGTGAGTTTTATTGATCAAAACGCGCCTCCTAACGGTGACCTAACATATGACAACCAAGTCTTAAATATCATTTCAAAACTTCAAACGATCTGCACGAAGCTGGTACTAGACTTGAACCTGCTAAAGAATCAGTTGAAGAAAAGAAGCTCGAACGGCCTGTTCCGCTTTAAAGCTGGTTTATGCTATTGACTTTCACTGTAATTAAACCAGACTGCATCCTACTGTATTATTACTATTATTATTATTATATGGTTGTTAACGTACGTTAAGTTATTCACAAAGTCAAGAATCATAAATCGGGGTGAACAACTTGCCCATGGTCGCTACGCAGTAGCTAGGATCAGATTCGAATCTGTTACCCTCCAGTTGTGTGTCAAGACTCCTACCATTACTCCACTGCATCCCCAAACCACTAGACTCTTAATGCACGACCTGACATGACTCCAGCCACAAATTTTCCACATTCTTGACACATGATAAATGCAAAACACAGTAAGATGCATTGGTGACAATTCTTGTTAACAGAAACTGGACGAAGACCAGCTGTCCAGTCTTTTGGGACACAAGTCTGCTTGCCTACCTCTGTGGTTGTCCATAGCCTGTGAGGAGCTGAGGATCTTCGGTGACTTTGCAACAATAAGCGAAAAGATCAGAAAGTTTCCAGAAGAATTAAATGACCTCCTGAAAGACGTTCTTAAACGACTGATCAGGGAAGATGAGACATGCGCAATACAAAAGGTACTCTCGGTTGTTAAACTCATTATTTATTAATAGCTTTCTAGTCGTCGTCATTATCATCAGGGCCGCCGAGAGAAATTCCGGGCCTCGGAACAAAAGATTTGTGGCCCCCTGAAAAAAATTATCAAGTCTAAGTCTCCCCGAAAAACCTGACAAGCAAAATCCGTTATCACTTATGTTAATACATCATCATCGCCGGACCCGGGCCCCTAAGAGCTCCATGGACCCCGGAACAATGTTCCGACTGGACCCCCCCTCTCCTCAGGCCTGATCGTCATCCAGCCACACTGGCACTGAGCTCAGTGAGCAGTGACATGGGTTATAACTTAACTGTTCTCACAAAGTCTTATCCTAGGCTGCTCGATGTGCTTATAACAGGTCCGTCTTTAGGAATGTGGGCCCCTGGGCAGAGCCAGCCATGGGTTCTTAAACAATCAGTAAATCAACATTTTCCTGATGACCCTTTTTTGCTTGTCAAAACTTTCAGTCATCGCACGCACAAATACCTTGCCTCACAAATCCCTATACGTCACCGACCATATTCAGATGCATGACCATTCAGTCATAAATATTGCATAAGATGACAAAATTTATAACTTTATTTATTGCGGCTTCCCAATCCCCCTACAAGCAGAGCTGTTACGGTCTCACCTCGTGCAATTTCGGTCGGTTTCGGTTCGGTTCTAACCGAAAAACCGCAATTTCGGTTCCGTTCGGTTTTTTGAATATCACTAGAATGCACGTCACAGCTTTTAAGCGTTGAAAAGATAAAGCGTCGTCTATGACAAACGCAACGAAAGTCTGGGTTGTAACTCCGAGTGGGCCACCTTCGTCGCGTCGCCGAGAAAAGACCAGAGAAAAGACCAGAAGCACCCGGGCCGAGCTGGACGGCGGCCGCACGCGCCTTCATCCGTCTGTTCTAGGACGAGGCTACCATCATCCCGTCCACCACCGCCACCGCGACCGCCACCGGAGCGGTCAACAGCCACTCGAGCCAAATAGTCATCCACTGACCACCCCTATGCGGCTATGCCACGCGACATTATGGACCTGCATACAGTGTCTCTCTGCTTTGTTACATGTCGAACATATTTGAATTTTCTTTCTAGTATTTAAACGGTTAGGCCTACTTTTACTATGCTGAATCACCAAACCATTCAGCAACGATCCAAAACGAATTGTTCATTGTGAAATATTTACGTGTACTGTTTAACAAACAGTGAAATTTGTAGGAGAGCATTTTCGGTTGCATGCCTAGAAGTCTTGAACTCTCTTCCTTTGTCTGCCAGATTAATTAATCAGTTAATATCACTAAAATTATTATAATTGTGTGAAATAGCAGTTGCTGTTTTGAAGCATCCGTTGTTACTTGTTTACTGCGATTTTATCGTCAGATTCTGTCTTGGATTTGCTGTTCTTCATCCGGATTGTATGAAAAGTACATTCTCATACTTCTTGGAAATCCAGAAACAAAAGAGGAAGCGCCATTGATCACGTGGTCCACCGTCAGACGCCATCTTAAGCTGTTCATTCGCTCAACTGGTGACAGTCAGTCAATACGAATACAAATGGCACACAAGGCAATGAATCAGGTAATGTCTTAATTAAAGTAATTATACACTTCTATAGCATCGTTTCTAATACCCAAAGGTATCGATAGTACTACATCCAGCCGCAAAAGACCAGGTCATTCCAGAGATCAGTCAGAGGGAAACAGCAAGACAGACTATGGGTGGAATAGTGGAATACTAATGGGAAGAGATGTCGCCGCCGCCGCCGCCGCCGCCGCCGCCGTCGTCTTGCATGACGCCGCCAGTGATACAGGATCGGCGCGCCGCCTCCGCCGAGAGAAGGAATCTGTCGTGAGATTTTGTATTATCGAAGCTCAAATCATAGATCACCTTCCATGATGTATAATTATGATGCAAGAACTGATGGGATAGGCTTGTAAATTGCATGATGACGTGTGGAAATCAGGTGATTTTTTTCTAGGCCGTCACGGAACTTCTACTTTCTGACAAGAGTTATTACATTGAATGTCACTCCTATTTGGCTGACTTCTACGATCATCACTGTCCTAGCGAACGGATAACAACCAATGAACTACCTCATCATCTGTACAACGCTGAACTCTTCACAAGGTAATTAAATTTTCTTTTCACGTTGGGACCTGCTCTGAGTGACAGAAATAGACAAGATGCGCTATGCCTATTTACCAGTGGCGTAGCCAAGGGGGGCTTGGGGGGTTAAACCCCTTGGCTGCCGAAAAATTAATATTTTAATGAGTTTCCATGCATTTTTTTATTTTTTGACGCGACTGTGGGAGCGAAACCCCCTTGGACATTGGGGGTGAGAACCTTTTTATTGCATGTCAAGATTATTCAAAAGTTGGTGTGTTGGTCAGGATCAAAAACCAAAATCCAAAACCCCCGTTCCGGAAATCCTGGCTATACCACTGCTATTTATGGTACAGTGGCACAATTTCATTGGTCTGCACTGTACACCAATTTCTTATTTGTTTTCAAACTTAAATAAATTGCTGCCATGAAAAACATATGCATTTCAGGATGGTCAGCTACTTTCGAACTGATGTAAGAAGCACACAGAGCATGGACTTATTTCGGTCACACTACATGTGTGTAGGTATTTCAATCAGCGTTAAGCTGCGAAGGTAAATGCAGGTCTAGATAAAGCGTTGGCAGACTACTCTATAGATAAATGACGTCAACCAACTGAGTCGCTGCCTGCCTAGTTACCGGAGATCAGTTGTAACAATATCCCAAGTTACCTATGCTCATCAAAGCTCGATCATACGCGTATGACAAAATAAAATACGTTAAAATACGTGCGTATGAATAAGAAAATAAAATACGCGTATGATACGCGTATTTTATAAGTCTGCTCGGTTACTTTTAATTTGCTTACTTAGCGAGCAATATCAATTGCGACGTCACGCCACGTCACTGTAACTGATCCCAAAATTCACTTCGCTAACACTTGTTTCCCTTTTAATTTCTTTGCGTAGGTAAATGGTTAACAGACTGCGGTAAGTGACGCTATTTAGGCCTAAGGTATTTTTGCTCACGTATGATAGCTCGTATGATAAAGAGTCATACGTTAAAATACGTGCGTATGATGCGAAAAATATAATACGTATGATACGTATGATCGAGCTTTGATGCTCATTCAAATGCGAGACTACCTCTGCCTTTAATGTCTCCAAACCACTTGAAATCTTATTATTATCATTATTATTATTATTATTATTATTATTATTATTATTATTATTATTATTATTATTATTATTATTAATTATCATCTGTTCTGTTCTGTTCTGTTCTTTAGCCATCCTCGATGCGAGGTTGGAGTTACACTATATATATATATATATATATATATATATATATATATATATATATATAATATAACAATTAAGGTTTAAAGTGGTTCAGTAGGGACTGCCCTGTGTGAGAACCACTGTTGCTCCCGTCCAATCTAATATCCTAAACTACTGAGGTTTATTTTGAACTCGTTTACAGTTGTAGCCATTACTATCCTCTCATCCAGTTCATTCCATCTGTCCACCACTCTTGCACTAAAAAAATGCTGTTTATGTCTCCCAACCCGTTTCTTGAACAGTTTCATGCTGTGTCCTCTGGTTCGATCATACTGCTTCATTTTAAAAAACTTTCTCTTGGCATTTCCACTTTGTTTGTTAGTATTTTGTATGTCTCGATCAAATCCCCTCTCTCTCTTCTTTTTCCCAGGGTTGTCAATCCACAGTGATTTAGCCTTTCCTCATAGGTTAGTTTATGATATCCCTTGATCATCTTTGTTGCTCTGTGTTGCACTCTTTCTAAGGTCTCTATGTCTTTCTTCAGGAATGGACACCATGCTTGAACACAATACTCTAAATGTGGGCGTACCAATGTTTTGTAGTCTTATTATTACATCCTTCTCTCTGCTCACTATCGTTCTTTTGATCATACCTAGAATTTTGTTGGCCTTATTAGCTGCCTCTGCACATTGCCTAGATGGCTTTAAGCTGTTATGCATGATGACCCCTAGATCTTTCTCCTCGTTTGTAACTTTTAGTCCCTTCCCACATAACTTAAATTCATGATCTGTTTCCCTTCTTCCCAATGTGCATCATTATGAGCATTTATCTGTATTAAAAAGCATTTGCCAATCTATTATATTATACCACTGGGATAGTCTATTATATTATAGGTCTTATATATTATATTATATTATATTATATTATATTATATTATATTATATTATATTATATTATATTATATTATATTATATTATAGTATATTATATTATATTATATTATATTATATTATATTATATTATATTATATTATATTATATTATATTATATTATATTATATTATATTATATTATATATATATGTGTGTGTGTGTGTGTGTGTGTGTGTGTGTGTGTGTGTGTGTGTGTGTGTGTGTGTGTGTGTGTTTGTGTGTGTGTGTGTGTGTGTGTGTATCACATCTCTCCATGTCTGTCGTTCTTCTGTTTTCCGAATCATGTTTTGAAACGAGAGTCCCGTCCATGTTGTTATGTTATCTAGAGCCAGGCTGTTCTTGGTCTTCCGCGTGATCGTCCTCCGGATAATGTTCCTTGAATTAGTTCTTTTTCTAGACAAGAGCCTTGTTTTCTCATGACGTGTCCATAATAACATACTTTGCCTTTATTAATGTTGTTCAGCAGACTTCTTGTTGTACCTGCCTGCTCTAGCACCCACTCATTAGTTCTTTTTGCTGCCCATGAAACTCTTAGAATTTGTCGCAATACCTTCATTTCAAATGCTTCAATTCTTCGCTCATCTTCTTTATTCAGTGTCCAGCTTTCTGAGCAGTATGTTACAACTGGCCAAACCAATGCTTTCCACAATCTGATCTTTGTATTGTTTTGCAGATTGTGACTCTTCCACCGTTTCAGTAGTGCTGCGTTTACTCTTCTTCCTTTATTCAGTCTTTCTCGAATTTCCTTTGAGCAGTTTGCATTTGCTTGGATTAGTGATCCTAGGTATTGGAAATATGGACCATCATCATCATCATCATCATCATCATCATCATCATCATCATCATCATCATCATCATCATCATCATCATCATCATCATCATCATCATCATCATTATTATTATTATTATTAATTTTCATGTATTTAAAAATTCGAATTTATTGACAGGTCTGTCAGTTAACTGTATTTTTGGGATTACGATTAATCTCTGCAGTGCTTGAACTTATGCTGTAGAAACTGAGATGCAACAACTTTACAGTTGCTTACGGCAATGAATCTTCGTGTTCGGTTATCTGCCAGTGGTGTGCAATGACGACCAGACTACTATCTCCATATCCTTTCCACCAGACAAAAGATCTGTGCGCCATTTGCGGGTCTTTTGTGTCATTTAAACAGCCGAACTTCATTGCAAAAGTCTGTATGCAGCATCAAGCGTTTCCTCAACCATTTCGTCTGCCAGGACAGCCATTTTGTGCAATCTGCAAAACTATGATCCATGAGAAGAAGATGAAAGCAGAACCTCAGTACATCTGTAATGTATGTTATCCCTCATCAATAAACCGCTGCTCCTACGTTCAGCTAGTGCCGGCTCCACAGAGGGTCCCGTGGTACCCGACCCCCTCTATTCAGTGCCTGGTCCCCAAGTGCCCCCACAGTGGCCCCCCTATTTAGTGCCTGGTCCCCCAGGGCCCCCACAGTGGCCCCCCTTTTGCGGACCCTATACTTAATACTACATACCTAACAACAAATGGTTGGCCCCCATGATTAGAAGTTGCCACCCCAACGCCCCCCCACTTGGCAAATCCTGGAGCCGCCACTGCGTTCAGCTACGCTGAAAATGCCAGAAAACCCAATATAATAAGATTTCTGTCATCTGACTGCTTAGGGTTTAGGATTTTATAATAGGCATTTAAAAGTTAGAAAAGTGTTGTAATTACTAATTACTATACCGTCAAACTATAGTACCGTGATTTAAAGTGGCTCAGGAGCAGTGATTTTAATTTTAACGGTAATCAAAATAGAAACGGACATTAACGGGTTTCGTTAACTGAAATAGTAGTTGAAATTAGTAATTATTTCAACAACTGAAACTGAAAGAGAAATATGAATTCAGTTTTAAAAACAATATTATAAATTGAAATAGAAATTATTGTTGAACTTTTATTATTACAATTTACAAACTTACTATACAGAATCATCATCTGTCCAGCACTGCCAACTTGCCAAGTGCCGGAGTCCGCTATTACTGACTACAGCAGTTTAGCTTTTACTCACTGACGACACTACCAATGGGGTTCATGTATGGGCCGGCCGGCCATCCAGGTTGGACCATTGGTCCTACCATTGTCCATTGCAACACTTCGTTTAGAGACGTCATTTAACTGTTTTTCGGGAGGAGGGCAAATTTATTGGCAAAACACTTTCAGCTTGACAAGTTACAAGTTTGCGAAAAAGTTGACGACCTTTTTTTCTTGTCAGTCATTTTTACGATTAGTTACCTCAGATTACTCGATTTCAAGCACTCCTTTAGGGCATATAAAAAACTAAATAACACAAACGTTGGCGAAAAATTTTTTCCTAAAAATCAGGGGGGCAAATGCCCCCTTCCCCCAAATGACGTCCCTGACTTCGTTTCGTTAGGTTTCGTTTTCACTACACTTACTCCAGCAGGCAGAAGCAACTCGTAATATCTCTATGTTTATTGAAAAAAACATAAAGATATTAAGAGCTTTATTGTTTGCGAGTGTGCGGTTAAACAGACGGAATAATTTTTGTGCAGCACATTGATAGTTTGTATGTCTGCTATCTGCTGGTAGAAGAAACCGTATGCACGTTCACGGGAAATGCGAGTATTCCTTAAGCTCAATGCATCAATTAATTATTGACTAGCTATATCGTTATTGCAATGACTCTGCACTGTTTGCGAGATGCAAACAAAAACAAAAACATCATCGACGAGTATGACTTGAAAATAAGCGACATATCACTGAACTGAATTTGAAACTGAAATTGGATTTATTGTTGAATTTTAATTAGAAATTGAACTGAAATTAAAGCGACAAAAATAGCTGAAATTGAAATTGAATTAGATATTGCCCTTTCATAACTCAGATAGAAATTGAATTATTTTCATATGTTAAAATTTAATATCACTTAGGAGGCATTAATGCCTGTGTGAAAGTCACAATGGGCAATAACAGTGTTTGAACCTCAACCTCGCTCGGTCAGCCTTCCACTCTAGCGTGTAACCCACTCTGCCATCTCTTCCGCCCTTAATTGCAGTGGCGTAGCCAATAAGGTGGGCCTGGGGGTTAAACCTCCTACTCTTGGTTGGCCGATCAAAATATTTTATTGAACATTATTATTCTGTGCTGAATGTGCTCTCTCTATTAGCTACAGATATAAAGCCTCTCAAAGGTCGTAACCCCTCAGGCTCGCCGAGACATGGAATACTGTGTGTGTGTGTGTGTGTGTCTTTATAAGCTATAAACACTTTTCAAAAAGAGTGACAAGCAAAAAAAGTTATCACCAGTTTCTGTGCACAGGGGCCCTCGGAATTACTATCGGCGGGCCTGACCCTCCTCAGAGACCCTCTCACCCCTCACCCCCATGGCCTTTCAGAAAATCCTGGCTGTGCCACCGCTTAATTGCATTATATTTTTCATTTTCTGTGCATTGTAATATATTAATATATTACAGAAATATTACAGGGTCTTATATTGTAACTTGTAAGTAAGTAAGTAAAGTCTTGTTAATTTCTATAGGCTAGCACTTTCAAAAGTAGCACCGCAGTAGCTCCTTATTCGAAAAGTCATTTCCCCCATAGCAATAACAACCTGACCCGCCGCCTCATAGATACACTGATCTTTGCCCGGCCGACAAACCACCCTGGCTATAGCTATTTCAAGAAAGATTAAGCGCATAAGAATAAGCAGCTACTGCTGTGCTGCTTTCCGGGGCGCTGTTGATTTTACTAAAAAATTCCTAGGCGCTTAGATTTTTCGGATGTCACAACCATGGCCAAAAGTTAGAGATGCTATAATTTGAGCTAAAAACGTAGCTCATATACAACAAAAACATTGAATGTGCTAAGATTTTATCTTAGGCTTGTTAATGTTAGGATAGTAGTGTAATTGCATCAGCCTATAAGTTAGTCTTAATTTACTGTGCATTGTAGTTTCACTTCTATTACATGTTCTTGTGTATTGTAATTTGCGATTGGCTGGTAAGGATAACTTGTGAGCACAGATATGTCTGCGGACCAAACAGATTTCCCGAGGGGTCACTAGATGACCTCTCAAAGCGAAAATTAATAAAATTTTCAAGAACTTTCAGCCCAGCTCCGTAGAGATAGCAACCAGGACGGGTACCCTGCGGTACACAACTGAAGGCAAGGCATACAAATGGGCAGAATTTATGTCAGAAAGAGCATTTGACCTTACAATTTAGCTTTAAAAATGCACCTCCTAACCTGGATGGATCAAACTTGTGTTTGTCCTTTGGCAAAAGTAAAATGTCTTGTACCGGTAGGCGTGCTAGCTGTATTTGACTTGTTAGTGAAATCTTATCTTGCCTCCCCCATCCCCCCTCCCGGTTAAACCGCTTAAACCGTCTCTCGCCATGCATAGATCTGGAATGAATGCGTATTCCTGCCGTTCACTTTTACCTTGACAATTTACCATCCTCGCCACTTGCTATGTAAGATGCCAGTATGATGAGTGTCGCGATAACAAGGTTTCACTGTATTTGTAATTTTCTTTGTCCTGCTTTTTGTTAATTCATTTTGAAAGACATATACTCAAATAGGGGCAAAAAAGTGTAAGTAAGCCTTAGTGTCGAGTTTAAAATAGCAAAAGTTTTACGTAGGGCCAAGCCGGGATTTGAACCCGGGACCTCTCGCACCCGAAGCGAGAATCATACCCCTAGACCACTTGGCCAACCGGGATTTAGTCCCTTAATATCGATGACAAATTGAATTACATTTAACAAAGTCATTTTCAAAAAAATTATTTCATTTCTACAATGTGATAGAAGTTGAAATATCTTTATTAACATTCAATAATATCGAAAATACAATAAGTGAAAATATATCGATACATTTGTCGCATTCGTTATGTGAAGGACGAGAAAAATCTTGATATTAAAGTCTATGGTTGTTTCCATGTCATTATTCATCACTTTATTTTAAAATAAATTATAACTATTTATAACTACTGAATAATTCTAATCCTACCGGCCCAATTTCTCTCGTAGGCCTATTTCATTTTTGAAGATCACTGCTGCCCTCTTTCGAGTGAAAAAGAATGGAAAACACAGGCACACGCTGACTAATTCTAAGGCACAAATGGAACTCTGATAATTAACCTTCGAATCACAAATGACAAATCTCTCAACTTTCAAATGTCTCGTCATCATTCATCATCATCGTCATCATCATCATCATCGTCGTCGTCGTCGTCTCAAAGTCCGCTCAGGAACCGCCGAGACCAGCACAGACATGGACATGGGTTGGGTCCGTCCATAGATTGGGTTGGGTTGGGTTAAGTCCGAAATTTCCACTTTTTGGGGTTGGGTTGGGTTGTCAGGTTGTTGTGATATATTGTACAAATGTTTACATATTAATGATTGTTTAAATTACTACAAATTACCCTTAATCTGTTTCAATGACTTTTCACAGGAGCAACCGGAAAATACAAGTTAAAGGCATCCAGAAATATGAAATCTGCCAAATGGAATGCATTGCCATTGGTCTATTAGATGAAGGAGGATTTTAAAAAATGTTATGTATGGTTTGGGTTGGGTTGGGTTGGGTCAAGTAACCCAGCTGTTTCCGTGGGTTGGGTTGGGTTGGGTTTGAAAATTGGTGGGTTGGGTTGGGTTTTAGAAAATGGAACCATGTCCATGTCTGGACCAGCAGGTTGTCGAACCGTCCGTTTCCAATGGTCTCGGTCTTGAGCCGCATGAATCGCCTCCCCACGATTTAAACCCGCCCACTCTGCGATGTCGTCAAACCATCGTCTTCACGGGCCTTGCCTGAGAGTGAGTTCCCTGAGTTTCCCTCCATTGTTCCCTCCATTGCAACGTCCAGAATTTTCTTCTCTTCTATGCGACTGATGTGACCAGTGGCGGTTCCACAGGGGGCCCGAGGGGCCCGTGCCCTTCTATTGAGTGCCTGGCTCCCCCAGTGGCACCCCTGTTGGGACCCTATACTTAATGCTACATACCTAACAACAAATGGTTCCCCCCCCAAGATTAGAAGTTGCCACCCCAACGCCCGCCCCCCACCACTTACCAAATTCTGGAGCCGCCACTGGATGTGACTAAATACCTGAAGCTTTCTTTGTTTAGTCGTGCTAATCACATCGCTGCTCTTTACATCTTCATTAGGTCTAGTGATTTTCATTCCCCACCATATCTCTAGAAGCCGTCTGTAGCATAGCATTTCCAAAGCCAAGAGTCGCCTGCAGTCATCCCTTTTCAATGTCCAGGTCTCTCCTCTGACGTAAAGGAGCACAGAGAAGACACAGACTCGTAAAAAGTTGGAGCAATGTTTAGAGGAAGATCTTTCCAGAGTTCCATAATTATTTGCCAAGCCCCGGCCCAGTGCTGACCTGGCGAGACCAACTCTCCAGGCTCCTGATCTCCATACTACAATTCCCATCCGCTCGCAACACAGAGGTGTCCATATATAGGTCCATTTTTTAGAACCCAACCTATCAAATCTCCAACCCAACCCAACTACTGCCTGTGTGAAAGCCACTAGGGGTGCTAACGAGGCTTGAACCCGCTCCGTCAGCCTGCCGCTCTAGCGCGTAACCCACTCTGCCTTCTTCTCAGAAACGTCATTTCACCGTTTTTCAGGAGGGGAACACTTTCAGCCTGACAAGATACAAGTTTGCGAAAAAGTTGACGACCTTTTTTTGCTTGTCAGTCATTTTCACGGTTAGTTACTTCAGATTACTCGATATCAAGCACTCTTTTAGGGCATATAAAAAAACTAAATAACATAAACATTGGCGAACAAAGTTTTTCCCTAAAAATCAGGGGGGCAAATGCCCCCCCACCCCCAAATGACGTCCCTGCTTCTTCTGCTCCATTCCCGCGCCTTTACTTTAGAACTCGATCCCAGCTTCCCTCCGCAGACTTGGACACTTTCAAACAATGAAATCTGAATCCTCATTTCCCATAATTCCTGTATTATCTCCTCATGTCTTCAGATCTAAGCTTAAATCGTACTTTTTTCCAAAATCTTTCACTCCATAGCTATTACAACCTAGCTTCACTGCCCTTCGGATATAGGCCCTATTGACCATTGCCTGGCTGATCATTCACCTTTCCCATAGCTATTTTAGTTAAGAAAAGCTAACGCTTAAAACCGAGTAGCTACTGTTGTACCACTTTTCCAAAGCGTTTTATAAAACCACAAGATTTTACTTACTTACTTAACCTTTTTACGTTTAAAAGAAGTGGCGTAGTCTGTCCAGCTTCTGTTAATTTCCTCTGTTTCCATCGGGACTTTGCCGTTTTCATCTGTTATTGTTGCAGTCCTTGGGTGATAGAGCCTCCCGTCAGATCTTTGCTTTTCTTAAACAGTTCCTTTGTTCAACCTTATTTGTTATCCTCTTCCAGTCTTTACATCGTGTCTTCAGAAACAAATTCTTGTCTCTTCTCTCTCTATTCGTTTAAGCGGTTGAAGCGGTCCACGACGTTGCAAAATTCTAAAATTTAGACTAAGGTTATCTAAACTGTACAGTAGATGAGTCTGGTAGGGGTTCTTACTTCTTATGATGAAATATTTCTTATGATGAAATACTTTGTGCCATCGGCTGATGCCCTGGGCATTATGATAGTGGCGTTATAGAAGTTGATTGATTGATTGAAATATCGATTCGATACATAGGGAATCTAAATGTTTATAAAATAATAATATGTGTGTAATGTCATTCTTAGGTTAAATTTAAGAAACCAAATTCTAAAACTATAGCCTAAGTGAAACGCAAATTTAATAAGTGTATTCATTCTGATTCTTTTAGACTCGTAGTCTGGGTTAGTAAATGCAATAGCGCTGTTGGATGCGGTGGTGCCTTATTTTAATCATCTTTATTCATGACAAGCACAGCATAAAAAAGTAGTACACAACCAAGGAAAACGCAAATCAACTGAACAAAACTAAATAATAAAAAAATAATAAAATAAACCTAATAATAAACAAATAAACTAAGCGCAAACTTTACACAGTACAGCCTCTGCCCTCAGACAAATTCTAGTAATGCACTGAGCAAAGTACAGTGGCTTCTTTTCATATCTATTAACAAAGGATGCTTGTCGTTTTTCTACAATAGCATGCATACTATCCAAACCCGTCAGGACTCTGATATACTCGACATTATCTGCCTCACATGTTTTAAAAATTTTGCACACAACTACTTGAATCAGTCTTCACTTGCGTTGTAATTAATGCATGGGTTCGACAGTGAGGTTTGTCGTCGCCTGCCTTGCTTGCTGTGAAATCAATTATACCACATTAAGCTTTCGATTGGTTTGAGAGCGTGTTCATTATAGTATATTTCTAAGACTGTATTTGTTTTCTGAGGAGGACACAGTCAGTGGTCAGTCACGTGATGACGAGGTTAATTTCGTCAAACGCAGCAGTGATCAGTGAGCCATTTGCATATAGACCTACATGACGGTCGCACAGGAGCGTTCAACGTAGGCAACGATCCTAGCGACCCCCGGTGGCGTGCTGTTCAATCGGAGCTCTCTGAGTGAACTTAGGTTCGATTCGTGAATAAACCTTACGTCTGTGATTCCTAATGAGAAGAAAATGACTCTGGTTAATTATGTGCAGTGTTAGGTAGCTTAAAGAAATTCATGCACTAGTCGGTGCATGAGAACATTGTCGTAAGCTTGGATGAAAAAAGTGGGGGCCCAGCCCCTATACATACCCTCTATCCTATGGAAATCTTAAAAAAGTGGGGCTCGAGCTTATAGGCCTAATAGAAGTCTACACCTATGCATAGGCGGCGCATTCCTATCGACCCCGTCGGCCAAGGCCGGTGTAGCATATTATAATGACTCCCATATAATAATAACTCCCACCTCATTATTATATATATAATAATAACTCTCTCTATACTATAATAACTCCCCAGAAGAAGTAGGCCTAAAAATTGAAAAAATAACCCCAATTTATAAAAATGTCTCTAAAATGGTTATATGAAATTATAGACCCATTTCCAATCTCCCAGTTTTCCTAAAATTCCTGAAAGGCAATGCTTACCAGAATGTTAAACTACTTAGATGCATTTAATATGCTATCCACTGATCAATATGGTTTCAGCCCTATTTCTCCACTTAAATGCCAATAATGAATTTAATTGATACCAAAACAACAAATTTTGAATCTCACAAGCACACTATTGGAACAATCCTCGATATAAAAGGCTTTTGGTGTTCTAGACCATGGTATCTCAGCTGGCTTCTGAAAAACTAAGGGAGTTATTATAATATAGAGAGAGTTATTATTATATATATAATAATGATGGGGGAGTTATTATTATATGGGAGTCATTATAATATACTATACCGGAATACTTTTAAAAGTAACCCGGCCCTCCATAGGCCGTGCCGGGATACTTTTTAAGCAGAAAGAACTTTAAATTGTTTGAATAAATTTTCAATTTGTAATCTTGCTTATTATTATTATTATTATTATTATTATTATTATTATTATTATTATTATATCCAGGACAATTTATATAGCGCTGTACGCATGGTTTAAAATCCAAAGTCAAAAGCGCTTTGACAACGCTGACATGTCAATGAAGGTCAGAAGGTGGCGATGTTAAAATCCTCTGTGATGATGGAAAGAACTTTGCTGCCGTGAAAAAGTCCGGTGCAGAGTCCTTTAGAAGCGGTCCTTCAAAGAAACTGTAGAAATTGACATGCTAACGAGGAACGGAAGATGGTGTAAGAGAGTCCGCAAGTTGGTAGTAGGAGTTATCCACGCAGATGTAACCATCGGTGAGTTCCTAAAGAAGCGGTCTTCCGCAAGAATATAGTTCGTCGTCATAATCGGCTAATCCGACGAAGATGGAAAATCCAGCGAAGTCCGGAACGACAGCCAACCGCAAATCCGCCAAATTTTCACGCGGCAGCCAATACGGCTGCCTTAGGCGCACACCCGACGGACGGCCTGACTTGAACTTCCAGAACGACGTGGAAGGGTGGAGGACAGCACGAGACACGTCGGAACCGAAGAGCAGAACGCAGTCCTCGCGAAGATGAAGGCTCGAGCGAAGTCCGGAACGACCGTCGATCAGTCGCATGGCGCTACAACAATAGCCAACATGGCGACGTCCTGCACGAAGCGGTGAGACCGACTCGAGGCATTACACAAAGCCTACAATACTCTTAATATAAAAGTAACCAAATAGAAACTTCTATAGCGCCAT
Organism: Metaphire vulgaris; assembly: GCA_018105865.1. Lineage (NCBI taxonomy): Eukaryota > Metazoa > Annelida > Clitellata > Crassiclitellata > Megascolecidae > Metaphire > Metaphire vulgaris. Next base: position 15,493,206 of record CM030843.1, read on the forward strand.
TATTTGATATCCCAAGGTACCATTCGACTATTGCTCCGAAGTGAGATCACAATCGGGAAGAGTAAAATTCCTCCAATGAATCAGCACTTTATCGCAGGTCTAATATCGTATGGTCATAGTCTACGATAATGTCATACACTGTACTGGCACTAGCTTCCTGACTGTTATAGCACTTAACAAATTCATATTTGAATCTATTGAACTGACTTCTGAGAAGTTGTTTCGATACGCACACCCAATCAGTGCATCTAGATTTCGATAACCATCGACTGATAGTACCCAATGTTTTACGATAATGGCGTCACAGAAGTTGATTCATTCATCTTCATCCGTCCATCGGTTCGTTCGTTCGTTCATTCCTTGATTGGTTCATTTATTCTGCACTTAACAAAAAAATTGAAAGAAAAGAACAAAGAAACACAGTAAATGGAAAAAAACAATCTAGCATACCTTTCAGCTGAACAGGTGATCATATGTCCTTGATAAAGACCAAGTACAGATGGGCGATAGAACAAGTCACAGCATATTTACAATCGCACATCTAAAACGTTCGATCTGACTCTGATTTCGAGAGGGGCTTGAGTAAATTTCTCGCACAGTTAAGCTATCGACCATACAACTGGTCTTTGCTAACACGATATATTCTGTCGTTTGAATATCGAAATCGCATGGGGAGCGTATCAGAGACACTCCGTGAAATCGAAACACCGGAACACCGAGATAATGTTTCAAGGTCGCTATGTCAACTGCCTTCAACATGAGTCATTCAAATACGATTAATAAACAGTATGCGATATACAATATACAATAATATATATATATATATATTAGGGTGGAATGAAAAAAACTTTTTTTGGAATTTTTAATTCCAATAGTGATCAAAAGGTGCCTATGATAGCGCACAAGTACTGCAAGAAATTTGGCTGTCATATGTTGACGTCTTCTGCCCTCTACCGGACGATTTAAAGACGGATGTAGTGAAAGTATTGGGGGAAAACATAAAAATTGTAATTAAGGAATCTAATACCTAATAAAAGTTGCATAACAACATATAGATAAAAAGTGACAAATATGAGCTTGATATGTATACATCTTCTACCCTCTACCGAGTCAGTTACATTATTAATATGCGAAAGTAAGAATGTAAGAATTTTTTATATATCTACCAAGAGTGAACGTGAACACTGAACAACATTAACACTTATTGTAATACTTCAGCTTAAACTAGGTAAATTTGTGTGGTCTATTCACTGTAATCACAGATAGCGCTGGGCCAACGTTATATCCAGAATATTCACATTAGTTTGCATTGGAAATGAAATTATTTAGTAACGAAATCACGCTTTGTTGTGAATGCGGACATTGTCTTCCTAGCTTCAAATTTTGCTGGGACTAATCCATCTCTTGCATGTTGTCCAACAACCGTCAATGCTGACTCTGTAACGGCCTTAACAGACCTCTCGACTGCTTGAGTATGGCAAGGATAGTGAGGGAATTCAATTGCTGATTTGTCGGAATTGTTGAATTGTTCCAGTTCGTCATCACTTATGACCTTCGTTAGAGGCGGCTCAGTAATTTCGCATGACTGCCAATCAATTAATTCCGTATAATCGGATGCATTAAATCGCAGACTAGGAGGTTGAAATATGCGAACTCCTCTCTCTGGCTTCTTGCACGATCGAGTCTTCATTATCCGTCTCAGTCCCAATTCTCGAATTGCTTTTCGCTCATCCACCCTTTGTACATAGCCACACGTATGTACACTTTGTACATAGCCACCAAGGAACCAAGCAAGTCTCTCTTGCAATCACAGAGTACGTATTGAAGGTCTACGCCCCTGTTTGGTTTGCGGTAAAGTGCAAGTCGTCCTGCAAAGATGGTGCAAAGCATCTGTGGATGCTCGTTAACAAATCGCGACATTTGCCTGATGATTTGAAGTCGATAGTCGATCCGGTCATTGATAGAGACGCCTTCTATGCTCATCCTGAAAATTTACTTCTCTCAATGATCATGGATGAGCGAAAAGCAATTCGAGAATTGTGACTGAGACGGATAATGAAGGCTCGATCGGTGGATGGCAGAAGACGTCAACATGAGACTGCCAAATTTCTTGCAGTACTTGTGCGCTATCATAGGCACCTTTTGATCACTATTGGAATTAAAAATTCCAAAAAAGTTTTTTATATATCCACCTAATATATATATATATATATATATATATATATTGGAATGGTTATCTTTAATCTATGCATATTGATTAGGCCTAAACAAATTTTTGTGTTATAAAAAACTGCAAAATGTCTATTCATACTGAATAATGTTCGCCAGTTCATTGCTGAGGGCGAGAGTCAGTGTAGAAGGTCCTGCATGCATTTAGGAGGAAGCACTGAATGGCCCATTAGTCGACTCGTTGAATTTCACATAAAAAATTAAAAGAAAAAACCTTTGCCACGAACCCAGGTATGAACGATATGGTCACAGAATGAATTACTTCGTACACGACATGACCGTTATAAAACAGGCATCGGTCGTCACACTCGGCCGCAGATAGTCCGAGAATTTGGTCAGAGATTGGGAGAAGACGACGAAACTGAAGAAGAACAAAAACAAGGACAACAAAAAGAAAACGAGAAAAAACAATGAATACGATTCTGTTAGGTTTTGCCTGCGTGTTGCTTGGTTTGGCCACCATCTTGGCTTCTCCAATTGGTAAACCATCTGAGCGACAGGAAAGAAGCCTGAAAACGAGCAAAGAAGTGAAAGTAAGAGTTTGAAATCATGTATTAGTTTTTTTAGAATTACAATTGAGCTCTCCTAAGATGCACGGAAATCAATTGACCCAATATTACATAAACTATACGTAGTGTGTCGACGATGTGCGTCATGCACATTGTTTCATTTCTTTATTCGAGATCCTAAGTTCGCATTTGTGTGTTGTAGTGTTGTGTTTGTTTCAATACGCTTCCGCATCAAAGACGATGAGCATCTGTGTGTGCGTGTGTGTGTGTGTGTGTGTGTGTGTGTGTGTGTGTGTGTGTGTGTGTGGCTATGGCGGAGTTTAAGTTAGCGTTTGATTTCAGGACTTTCTTGATGAAGAAGTCGGACTTTGGAGATCTAGATTAAAGCGCAATGCCAATGAAGCCGATGAAGATGAAAACGATGGAAATGAAACCGGTGAAGATAAAAACGATGAAAATGAAAACGATGAAGATGAAAATGATGGAAATGAAGACGATGGAAATGAAAACGATGGTGAAAACGATAGAAGTGAAAACGATGGAAATGAAAACGATGAAGATGAAACCGGTGAAGATGAAAACGATGAAGGTGAAAACGATGGAAATGAAGACGATGGAAATGAAAACGATGGTGAAAACGATAGAAGTGAAAACGATGGAAATGAAAACGATGAAGATGAAACCGGTGAAGATGAAAACGATGAAGATGAAAACGATGGAAATGAAAACGATGGTGAAAACGATAGAAGTGAAAACGATGGAAATGAAAACGATGGAAATGAAACCGGTGAAGATGAAAACGATGAAGATGAAACCGAGTGGGGTACTATCGACAACGACGACGAAACATATCGACGAGAGAGGTCGACCTCCAAAGGTAAGGCGCAAAGAAGACGAAAGTCCAGTAGGCCTACGGTATTTTTAAGGTTTCAAACAACACCTACTGCAGCTGAGGAAAACGGTGTTGGAACTGAGTCTTGACCATGGTGAAGGGGGGGGGTCAGCTGTGCTCCACGTCTCCTGCAGCGCTGCATCTCAATCGCCTCCAATCTGCCCAACGTTCGTTAATGAGACTCTCATTACTGGGGCAAGAAGGCACGGTCACATGAACGGCAACTACGCTGCAATATTTCCATTGACGCCCTTCGCTTACCCTTCCTTGCCGTCCACTCCTTTACCTAGCGCGTTCTCATATCCCGTATCTTGCTCTCCCTCCCTCCCTCCATCCCTACCTCTCTCTCTCTCCCTCTCTCCCTACCTCTCTCTCTCTCTCTCTTCCCTCTCTCTCTCTCTCTCTCTCTCTCTCTCTTCCCTCTCTCTCTCTTTTCCTCTCTCTCTCTCATTTCAGTCGAAATAGAAGAAGCGCCATACAAATCTTACTTAATTCAGATACGCTACTAAATTCTAGGTTTTAACAAAATCTCTTAATTATTCTTGTAATATACATTCATTTTATAGCGGGTTTCATTCATCGATGGATGAATAAAATTAGCATAAAACCATGCGTCCAGCATAAGCCTGTATGTTGAAGCCAGCTGTGGACGCCATATTTGTTAATGCGCACCTCAAGACAGAGCAGCAGAAAATGGCGCCCACCAATCAAAATCTGTATACTGAACATGAATATTCATGAGACCTTTTTCATTGGTCGGCGCCATTTTTTCTGCTGCTCTGTCTTGAGGTGTTTGTGCAACATTGCGTGTGCAATAGGCGACATCCAAGGGTGATAGCATTCGAACCCAATACTGTTTCATTTAATTTATAATGAAATAATTGAATAAAATAATCGTCGAAAGTTTGCTGAATCATCCGAGCGAGATTGAAAATTTTCGCAACTTTTGAATTTTTGAGCCCGTTTTCAAATCCGGGCATTTCTGGGCTTTTTTAAACCGCAATCTGGGCTTTTTCCTATGTTTTGCGTAAAAACATATGGCGGATAGGCTCCGCCCACACGCCCATAGCTGGCTTCAGCCGTTAAGCAGGCCTGCTTAGGCTCATGTTCTCTCCTGTGTATTATTGCTCCAAGCATAAAACTGATCTTAGGCGGAAGGAGATGGAAAAAACAGACCTAACCTACGTATTCAGAAACTTCACCAAAGACCGTCCTGAGAGCGAGACGAGAAGAGAAGTCCAACTTGCATTCAAGGTCAGCATGTTGGAATAGGATCTCTTTAAATGAAAATAAATGATTCAAAAGTTCTTGACCAACGATACTTGATCTGTATATCATTTAAAGTCGTGTTAGTTATGTTCAATTCTAGTCCTAGTTATTTATTACTGGCCATGAAGAAGATGATGATAACTAATTCACTATACAGTATATATGTAGGGGCTGTCCATTAATTATGTCAACAATTTTGGGGCAATTTTTGACCCCCTCCTTTTCAACAACTTTCAACTTTCAATAACCCCTATAATTATGTAAAAAAACTTTTGATCCCCACCCCAACTAAGATCAGTGACGGGTCTCCATAAAAAGTTTAGAAGGTTATTATTTTTGCGGCGATGACCATTTTACATTTTCTTTGGTTCATCAAGTGTCATAATGTGGTGGTGATGACCTTGTTTTATGCTTGTCAGGCTTTTTTCCATTGTAATAAATAGTATTCCATGAATTTCTTATTTTTTATCATTTGTAAAAGAATAAAATTGTGGACGTCAACTTCTCTTGACCTCCTCCCCTGTCAACAACTGTCGAACTTTTTAAACCCCTCCCCTTATTTTGTTGACGTAATTAATGGACAGCCCCATATACCGGGTTTGACCATGATGACGCTTTTGCTCGTCAATATTTTTCTTGAGATGCTGAAAGTGTCGTTTTTTGATAGTTGTCATGCCTGCGCTATTCCGGAATCCTGGCTACTCCAATTCATGACATGACGTGACATCTTTATTTCTTTCTCCATAATTTCTTCACAATTTACATAAAAGATAAACAAAATAACATATACATAAGTCTAATAATCTAATAATAAATAATAATAATAAATAAATAATAATAATAAATAATAATAAATAATAAACTAATCTAATAATAACATTGTAACTACTCAGAAGAAGATTGAGAAAGAAATAAGAAATGGTTACTGAAGAGATCGTGGATTCCGCATGAAAGTAACCAGTCAGTGGCGGCTCCACCGGAGGGGCAGGGAGGCCCGTGCCCCCTATTGAGTGCCTGGCCCTCCCAGTGGACCCCCAGTTGAGACCCTATACTTAACGCTACATACATTAAACAACAAATGGTTGGCCCCATGATTAGAAGTTGCCACCCCAACAGCCCCCCCCACTTGCCAAATCCTAGAGCCGCCACTGTAACCAGTACATATGAAATTTTATAATGATAGCAGACATAAATTAAGAAATTAGTTTAGTTTATAATTTGAATTTAAGTAAAATTAACAAACATAGCGTATAAATGTCTGTAACAAAGTAGACTATAGTTTAAATTACAGTTAGAAATTTTATATTCCTGTAGAATTATTTGTTTAAGTCTCTTTTTAAACAGTGTTATGTTTGGTATATTTTTAATCTGAATAGGGAGATTGTTCCATATGTGTTGGCCATGTGTTTTTATTGTAAAAAACCTAGTGTAAGTCCTTTCAAGTGGGATGGATATTTTATCACAATTTCTTACATTGTACATGTATGTTTCTTTTAATAAACTGTTTTGAAATATACTATTCTAGATAAAATATTTTGGGTAGCAGATTATTTATGTGATTGTACATAAAGATCGCACTTTGATGTTTATAAATATTAGTGACATTCAGTATATTTAGATTTTTATAAAGATGACTAGTATTTTAATACTTATTTGAAAAGTTTATTAACCTAATCGCTTTATTTTGCAAAATTTGTATTTTATGTTTAATATTTATAAGTATGATTCCATATTATGTTACAATAGGTTAGGTAGGTGTGTATCAGAGCGAAATATAATTTCAATAGAGTTTCTTTATTTACAAATTTTATGATGTGTCTAATAATGTTTATGTTTTTGGATATTTTTTAGGCAATTTGATCAGTTTGATTTTTCCAGCTAAGATTTTCCCCACCAATGCTCCAAGAAATTTAGTCACTGTTTTTGTTGTATTTCAATATTATTTGTTTTTAATTTTGGAATATTTACCGGCATAATTTTTTGCCAGTGTGGAAGATGTTAAAGTTAGTCTTTTCAATATTCAAAAGCAAATTATTTTTATGAAACCAAGTTGATATTTTTTAATTAATTCATCATTTATTTGAGATATCAAATCATTAATGTTATTGCTACTTGCTATTAAATTTGTATCGTCTGCAAATAATAAAAATTCAAATAAAGTAGAGATATTTGGTAGGTCATTTATAAAACTAATGATATAATCATATAGTAATTCTATCTTCTTGCTGGTGATTTCCAATGAACGTGAACTGTGTGTCCTATGATTAAAGGCGTGGAGTGACGTTACTCCACTGAAATTCACCGAAACGAAATTCAAAAACGCGACGATTAAGCTGATTTTCCAAGATTTCAACCACACGGGACGAGGTCCACGTCATCCATATATCATCGCCGTCACCAGCGGCAGCACAATTACCTTCGACGAGCACAAAAATTGGAATGGTGAGCACCGTTCACTCTTCGGTCGAGTGCAACCGCATTATTGGCATTTACTTTCGCTGAACATTTTTCGACCGAGACTATAATGATGTTTTCTCCAAATGACACTTGGCATTCGCGCAATTTCCCAAAACCCCTTTATTTCATAAAGTCTACGAAGTTATTCTGAGACTACATTATAAATGCAAAAATCAAAGGTAAAGGTAGTCCCGTACTCGAACGAGCGCAGGGTTTCCGGCCCTAATCTCCGCCTCCGGTACTAGGCAAGGCAGCGACGCAGGTGGCTTACGCCATTAATCTAAAGTAGGTTGTCATTGCTTTCTCTAGACCTGCGTTTTACCTTCACAGTTTAGCGCTTCTACCGATTTATCGACGCCTAAGCGATGAACGGCTTGATTTCCGCCGACACCACGACTAGATCCCGGGATGTTCACCTATCCGAGTACTAACCGCGCTCGGCGTTGCTTAACTTCGGTGCTCTGACGAGAATCGTTCGCACAACGCCAAATAGGCCGGGTCATCATGTATATACAGATGTGCAAGTGGCCACCTATGTTTCTCCAATACCAAATACTTGTATATAACCTGCCAATACGTTGTAATTGTGCAAAACTTTAATATAACATGACGCAAGGAGCTGTCCATTAATTAAGTCAATAAAATAGGGGGCGGGGTCTGAAAAAGTTCGACAGTTGTTGACAGGGGGGTCAAGAGAGGTTGGTTGACGTCAACAATTTCATTTTTTACAGATGATAAAAAATAGGAAATTTCATGGAATACTATTTAAAATCTTACAAAAGCAGAAGAAAATGCGCTTAATCTTTCTTGCTATAGGCAGGGTGGTTTGTCGGCCGGGCAAAGGTCAGTGTATCTACTATTTATTACAACGAAGAAAAGCCTGACAAGTAAAAAACAAGGTCATCATCACCACATTATGACACTTGATGAACAAAGGAAAGAGAAAAGACCTCATCGCTGCAAAAAATAATAACCTTCTAATCATTTTAGGGGACCCGTCACTGGTCTTAGTTGGAGGGGACGATTAAAAGTTTTTGACATAATTATAGGGGGTCACTGAAAGTTGACAGTTGTTGACAAGGAGGGGCAGGGGGTCAAAAATTGCCCTAAAAGTGTTGACATAATTAATGGATAGCCCTAATGTCATTAACCAGTTCTATGCCCATTTATCATAAACGATTCTTAGCCAACTTAGCGGACAAGACTTTTTAAAATTTAGTTTGAATTATATAGTCACAGACAGGCGATGTAATTAAGCAAGACCGCACAAGTATAATATATTATTGCATTCGAATCCTTTGTAATAATCAGCCGCTGATCAAACTTAGATATGAATACAGCTTAGCAATCTACGAAATACAACGAAACTATCTTTTAATAATAATTATTTTAAGTGAAGTACAGTAACTTAACGTGATTTAAAGTGGCTTATGAGGCATTGCTGCCTATGTGAAAGCCACTAGGGGCGCTAACGGGGCTTGATCCCGCTCCGTCAGTCTACCGCTCCAGCGCGTAACCCACTCGGCCATCTTCCTCCACTTCACACTTCTCACATGAAATGTGTTTTTCTGTTCGATCAGCTGCACTATAGTTTATTATAATTACATATATGATTTCTTGAACCTATCAATTTAAAATTACACTACTGTATATGTCACTATGTCGCTATGTCAACTTATATAGCGCTATAGTCAAGGCAGGCTTAGCGAAGCGCTTTACACATTACACTCATACGAGATCTTAAATAAGTGTGTCTTTAGTCTCTCAAGAATTACAATGCAGTGGATTATTATGGTCGAAATCATCGACGAAATGCTATTCGCTGCGCTAAGTAACTTCACGGTCAACTAATGCCCAGAGATTAGACTGGCGGAAAGCTTCATATTGTCAGCACCTTGGAATCGATAATTTGATCACTTTCGAATCTGCTATAATCAATCGCACAAATCTGAATGCAACTCATCGTTACAGGTCCAAATCTACGTCTAGTAGCGATGCATGAAATCGGTCACGTTCTTGGATTGCCTGACTCTAGAAACCGGAAGTCCATCATGTTTTACGGCTATATCAACAGCGTCACGTCCTTGGGCCCCGAGGACATTGAAAGAATACAAGCCATCTACGGTAAGAACGATCGAAGTGTTTGGTTAAAATCCCAGTCTTTGAACTGTCGATATAAATAATTTGGAATATTTTTCTTTCAAGTCCAGGTTAGACGTGTTGTATTTCAGGTTAGCAAAGAGGAATAGGCCTATTGACGAACAAATACATGGGCGCCCACAGAAATGTTTTCACGAGGGGCAAAACACAGTGGTCACGGTTACGCCAAATAAATTTTTCCAAGAGGAGCAAAACACATTTTAACACAATAGTCACGGGTAATATCTTAGCAAGGTTTTCAAATTTCACTGTGAAATATTGGTATTTGCATTTTCCAGGGGGCAAGTGCCCCCTCTTGCCATAATGTGCGGGCGCCCATGAACACATACCATTACTTCCAGTAACTTTCCCCGCTTTAAAACTGAGCTGCTGTTCTGCATGGACAGTTTTATTTCACACGACACATTGGTGTGGACTGTGAAATTAGCGCATAACCGTAAAACAGTACTATCGCCATCATTATTGTCTATATCAGCATCACTAATATGGCAGGTGTAACAACCATATAGAAAATAGCAATTAAGATTAAATGTCAGGTTTCTCGATGATTGATCTGTGGAATGACCTGGTTTTCTCAGGAATGATTTGATGTAGATCAGTTCTTCATCGACTGATGTCTTTAGAGTATTAGACCTGGTGCGATAAAGGACCGATTCTGAAACAAAAACTGGAGCTTTTTTTTTGTGGGGAGCATATTATGAGAAGACACGATTCGCTGGAGAAATCATTGATGCTGGCAGCTGTTGAGGGAAAAAGAAAAAGAGGAAGACAGAAGACGAGATGGATGAATAACATTATGGAATCAATGAACATGAACATCGAGGAACTGAGAAATGCGGTCGAGGACAGAAAAGAATGGCACATCAAAAGTCCATAATGTCACACAAAGTCGGAGACGACTGAATGATTGAGAGAGAGAGAGAGAGAGAGAGAGAGAGAGAGAGAGAGAGAGAGAGAGAGAGAGAGAGAGAGAGAGAGAGAGCGCGATAGAAGAGCATAATTCATTTATTTTTTTATTATAATTCATCGTCATGAATTTGTCGTCGATTACATAATCATCACCAAATAGAACTAACGCAATGAATTTCATCATCTCTGTCACGTTTACGAGAATGTCATTTGATGAACGTAACTATACAGGTAAGCCGAAGAAACCTTCGAATTCCCGCTCAGAAAATTCTCTTTCAGCGGATGCCGTCAACGGGATCTTAGCTCCAGCAACCACTCCATGGCCTGCAATTCACTATTCTCCACGCAGACTGCCTTCTTCACGCAGACCGCCGGGTTCGAAGCAGACAAGAGGAATATATTGATTCCTTCAAAATCCAGTCTTTTCGGATATTCACCAGCGAGTTTTGCCGCAAATTAATCCTACTGTTGTTGATTTTTGCCATTTGAAATTAAGAACATAAAATTTGTAGTCGAAAATCAATAGAATCGAAGAATTTTGTTCATTAATTCTTACAAGTGAGCTTCATAACTAGTAGAACATTTAGTTATTTTAGAATCTGTAGTCTATCTGTTTTAGGTCGCCTATGTAATTTCAAGATATCGCAATCATGTTAATTTTGACATTTAAAAAATCACAAATATCCTTGGTAAACTCCAATCTCTATTTCATTTATCGTAGCTGATTTTGAGAAATAAAAGTGTGCTGATTAAATATAATGCTGAATAGCGTTGTTTCTTTCTAATGTTCATCTATGATCAGTGTTTAATGTTTATTCTAGACCTTCTCTAGGGGGGAAATTTCTTCCCCCTCCCAAGTTTGAAATTTCCCTCCAAATTTAAAAAAACATTTTGACAAGTAGTATGACATACCCAATGCCTGTTTCCCTCAAAATGTTAAACTCCCCCTGTCTAGGTGGCTAGAATAAACCCAGATCTATGATCATTTTTGTTACAAGAATCAGATGAGCGAGGTTGACTGCAATTGAAGCTTTCAATGTGATTACGGAATTCTCTTTATGCTCAAGTGTGATTCTATCAAACATGTTTAATAATAATAATATTAACTAGAAAGATGCTCGCTTCGCTCGCAGTGCAGGATAATACTAAAACCCAACCATTGAATTCATGCTGAACAACGTTTCAATGATGTACATACGCCACCTAGCCAAGCTCTGCGCCACTTAACAATTAGGCATATGTACGTTAAAATCACGCAACTGTGACCATTTGTGACGCTGTACACGTTTTTTTTGTGTACACAATTTTTGCTCAACTTCCTCAAGCTACGCCTACCAACGCATCTCGACGTTGTACACATTATGACGCTGCAATGAACAATTGAACGTAGGCTTCGTCAAACGCTTCTTCGAAGTTTCCAATAGCAACGTCGTCTTGGACAGTGGGGGGGGGAGATTCCCCCTTTCTCCCTACAAATCGCGCCCTGGTAATACTAATAATTTGCTATTCGTGTTTAAGAGCCACTGTTCTAGGAGCATTGTAGACCTCGGTTCGAAGAGAACTTTAAAACCGCAAACAACAAGTAGGCCCCCTAGAATTCGAATTATACAGCGAAGGAGATTGGCGCCAGGGCTTTCTCTGTGCCTGGGTGGTCTATTTTGCCTAGTGCGGAGGGTGGGGGAGGATCCTTTCAGAGACTGTTGAAGCAGAGGCTAATTCTGGCAACTAATTTCTTACTATATCGAGCGCTCATGCAACCGGAGAATAATATCTTGGCTTGCTGTTGCAGAGACTGTCTCCGTGAATCTTCGGAGAAAGTATATAATTAAGCGTTGGCGGCATGTGATTGGGAGGCCAATTAGTATCTATAGAGATGTCCTTGGGAGATCACCGGTCGTAAATCAAGACGGAGTGGAATCAAAGGATGGCAATTGAGGCCGGAAGATCCTTTACAGTTTAAATGAAAGGCGATATTTTAAGAGACATCGCTTCCTCCGTTCCCACCCTCACCTCTGTTTCCTGTTTAGACGTGAGCTTAGTTGTTTGTCCTAAAGTGAGTGTCTTTGTCCCCGTCTGTTGTGTGAATCTACGTCTTGTGTGGCTTCTTCGCTGGTAATGTCGCTGATTAGTACCGTTGCAGTTTCAGTCTGCTGTCGGTTTTCGATCGGGCTCTGATCTGGTGTCGTTTACATAGTGATTAAGTTCAAGTCTCATTGGACCAAATAAGACGACCGCTTCAAATCAAAGAACGCCACTTTGAAACAGGATAATCTATTTCACAGATGCAACAGGTGCCACTAGACTCTGTTTGCCTGCCTGTCTCTGTCTGCTCTCTCTCTCTCTCTGTCTCTGTCTCTGTCTCTGTCTGGCTGTCTGTCTGTCTGTCTGTCTCTCTCTCTCTCTCTCTCTCTCTCTCTCTCTCTCTCAGATCTGCAACCTTTAGATGTTTATAATGCGATGGACTTTGCGGCACATAAGGGAGGAGGGCTGCTGACAATAAAATATATTGACGCGGGAAATTTTCAGGACAATTGAAGGGAAAATAAACTGTATGGGCCTCTAAATCGAGTTAATGTTTCAGTGGCTCATGAAATTCTAGTTTGTTTAATTAAATGCGTCTAAAATGAACCACGAATTAAAAGACCTAATTGATCAACTTTTATCATGAATGTGGCAACAGCGACCGATGGGACCCTGCGAACAATAAGGGGCTATCCATTAATTACGTCAACAATTTAGGGAGGAGGAGGTTTGAGAAAGTTTGACAGTTGTTGACAGGGGAGGGGGGGTCAAGAGAAGTTTACGTTAACAATTTCACTTTTTACAAATAATAATCAAAAATAGGGAATTTCATGGAATACTACTTATTACAATGGAAAAAAGTATGTCAAAAAAGGTCATCACCACCACATTTTGACACTCGATGAGCAAAACAGGGAAAATGGTCATCACCGCAAAAAATAATAACCTTGTTATTGGGACCTGTCATTGATCTGGGTGGGTCAAACGTTTTTGACGTAATAATAGGAGAGGGTAACTGAAAGTTGACAGTTGTTGACAAGGCGGAGGGGGTCAAAAATTGCCCAAAACTTGTTGACATAATTAATGGACAGCCCTAACAACTTCTTTTTGTAGCTCAGTGCACCACTCCTCCGGTAGAAGAATTATCAGAAAGGATCACGTGTCAGCAGCAGACGAGCAGCTTTAGTGTAGTAGGATGCGTCGGCCATTATCATGTCTTCGGGATTTCGCCGGTCATCAGAATTTCATGCACCTAAGGTGCTTTGCGTCGCCCACTCGAATGAAACCGTTATTCTAATAATCCTAAGAACTGAGCGAATATCAAGTATTAGGCTACAATTGGCAGTGAATGGTCATAGGAAGTTGATCGCTTGAATTGCTGCTTTGATTGGACAATTTAGTATCGAAAGACGTTTGGTCATGACTGTTCTTTGAAATTCAGGCGAATATTTCCAGTTTCTTCTCCAAAGTCCATTAAAGAATTAGAAATCGGTGAGATTGTTTGCTGTTATGAAAATGACGAAATCAGCACTTTTACAGATGAATGTCACGTCACAATGAATTCAGAAGTCATGACTAGAATAGCTTCGTATATTCATTGGCTAGACATAATATTTATCGTCAAGAAGCAGTTTCCTATAACTAATACGATCACCATCTGCCGAATATCCAATTCACATAAGTTACTAATGTCAAGTATTATAATTGGCAGTGAATTGCAGCATGACTAAGTGAACAATTCGCCGGTTCACACAAATGAACCAGTTTCGTCTGATCAAATATTGATAATTATTATCAGCGCAGGCATGTACATAGGCCTATAAAGGCACAGATGGGAAGGCAAAATGACCGATTGGAAAAGTAAACAAGAAATCCACTGCCATTGTTAATAATCAATTAACTATTGCTATATGACAGTCAAAATGTTGCAAGTTGAGCGTCTCTTAGAAAATCCTTGACCGATTGCCATTAAATGGGGCGACGCGCAGAGGAGCAGCGGGGCTTCTATCCCGCAGACGTCCTGGTGAAGATGCCGTCGATAGGCCTATCGTCGGCTCCTCCTCTGAGTTTGCTGAGGTGAAAGCTGCTTGCTTTGAGATGAAGGATTTCTTCGCCTTTGCTCTTTTGTTCTGAAACCAAATCTTTACCTGAACTTCGGTCAGTTTCAACTGCCGCGAGAGCCTCGACCTCCTTTCCTCCGTCAGGTATCGATTGTCCTGGAATTCCAGCTTCAGTCCGTTCAACTGTTCTTCCGTGAAGCACGTCCTTACTCTTTTTTCGTCAGACTGCGACAATCCCATAGTGGCATTGGAAGAGGTCTTTCCATTTCTACATTCCGTTCTTTTATGACGAAACTTTCTAGATCTTTGTCCTGATAGGAAACAATAATACAACTATTATTACCTAAAAGCATCCAATATTTCGTAGCGCTAATGAAATTTATTGAGATCATGGATGGCATATGGAATCGTGGATGATACATGGCAGCGGTTACTGTACAATAGAAACGCTGGTTAAAAGTCAAAATCTTAACTGATATAGAACTGGGGTTAGACACATTTGTCATCTTCACTAAAAAAACTGATACGCTGACCCCGGTAGCGCGGTAATTAAAAAAAATTTGACGTTATCGCCTCCTTTTTTCATCCTGACGAATACCGCGGGGACAGAGGAATTTGGTATTACCGCGGTAGCGGAATCAATATAATCAAGTTGATAATAATAATAATAATATTGTTATTATTATTGATGATGATGATGATGATGATGATGACGCGATGTTGGTGCTCTTGCCTTTCTGCATGTAGATTGTAGAGTATTAATAACCCAGTAGGTTATTCGCAGTGATGTTAATCCTTGTCCTGGTCCTTGTCCTTAAGGACTCCTTAAGAGACCAATTTGCAGTCCTTGTCAAAGTCCCCGTCGCCCCTCGTCCTTATCCTCGTCACTGGCCTTGTTATCCTCGTCCAAGATCGGTTCTTGTCCTGGTCCTTGTAACGCTGAAAAGTTAAAAAGGACAAAATCTTAACCATTTTCAAACTGATAATTATGTTCCAAGGTAATTTGTATCTTCATTTAATTTTGATACGTAACTTGCGTTGACCGCGGATGTTTAGTCATTGTTTCCTTTATAATACCAATTGATTCTTTAAACGTGTTTCCTGTTACCTCGGCTCCAGTTAACGGGTTTTTTCATAAAGTAATCTCATAATTAGAACCTCACCGTTGTGTATTACCGATCAGCTAACTGAAAAATATTTTCATTTTATTATAATAATTATTATTATTATTATTATTATTATTATTATTATTATTATTATTATTATTATTAAAGTAACATTGATGATCAAAGATTTGATGATGATGATGATGATGAATTTTGATGATGAAATTGTGTTTGATGATGATGATGATGATGATGATCGTCTGTGTTGGTAAGTCCTCGTCCTTGTCCTCGTCTGGAGGGTCGGTCCTCGATTGTCCTTGAGGTTCGGTCCTAGTCCTTATCCTCGTCCTTGTGGGTCCTTGTTATCCTCGGTCCTTGTTAACATCACTGGTTATTCGTTAAGTAGGTATGGGTGCAATTAACACACGGCGCTAGAGCAGCCGACTGAATTAGCAATGTGTCGGTCGGAAGTACTGCCTAGTACTTCCTTTTCCTGTGTCCTTTTTAACTTGCATTGCTTTGAGCATGTGGCTTTTTATTTCGCATCGCTCGAAGTTATGAATGGAAAAATGCAACATCGATAAATTGATTATACGTAAAAAATGAGCTAATATATCGTTTCAAATGTATAACGGAGTGAGTGGCGTGTATGGCCACACTGTGAGAAGGTTGTACAATGGAGGGTCTCCGCATTGAGCCGAGTGCTGACCCTGTTGTCAATCTGTTTTGTTCATGGACTTGAACTTTAATTATATTGCCATTTAATAATTATCTAAAGTAAAATAAAAGTTTTTGATTGATAACGTCAATGTCAATATGTCAACTATATAAGTTGACATATTGACATTGACATTGACATTATCAATAAAAAAAACTTGGCGTTATAATTTAGAAGCAAAGGCGAAGTAGTATATTATTATCATAAGCGCGTTTTTCTTAACGTAGGCCTATGCTAACGGCTTTCTGCGGGAGTGATGAGGAGACAGAAACGGCTGGTGCGGGGAGGGGGGGGGGATGGGATAAATGCTGCGGGGCTGGGGCTGGGGCTGGGACGAGAAGAAGCAATGCGGGGACGGGGAGAAATATTTTGGGGATAGGGGTGGGAATGTCCTCGTGTCACTATCCAATCTTCGTTAAAATGTAGTAAATATGCATAATTAAAACTTGAAATTTTATTGCTAGCAATTACTGAATTATTATTATTATTATTATTATTATTATCGATTCGATAACTAAAGCGCTTAAACTTTCGGCATCATTGGCGTAGCCAGGATTTTCCGAAAGGGGGAGGGTTACGACCATTCCTCACTTCGAAAAATCCTGACTAGCAAAAAAAGTCGTCACCTATTATTTTGCTTGATTAAAGTAGTTATATAGCTAAATGAGCGCGCGGACAGCCCCTGTACAACTATATTGATATTTTATTTGCTTCCTTTTTCTCTTTTGTTGCCTTAAACCCGATTTTGGCGCCCGCCACCCTCTGAATAATAATAATAATGCGCATTAACAAAATTCTTGGGCGGGCAACCAAATGGATGTCTAACCCTTCCTTCTCATCCCTTGGCTATGCCACTGGACGACGTAAGTAGTGAACCGGTCGACAACATACAGTAGAGGCCTAACTCATTCACAGCGTTCTCTTACGGTTCGAAAGAAGCATGTATAGGACCGCTTTCAGGCAGAGACGGACCGAGGGGGCAGAGGGACATATGTCCCCGGGCGCCGAGGTGAGGGGGCGCCGAAATCGGGTATTTGGGTAAGTGAAATGCACAATAAAGAAGAAGAAACACGTGTGATGACCTTTTTTGCTCGTCAGCGCTATATGAAGAGGGGTGGCGTAAGAGATGAGAGGCGCCGAAAACGATGAGACCACCCTTTTTTGGTTCGTCAGCAATGTTAGGGGCGCCAAAAGTACACTTTGTCCCCGGGCGCCAAACACCCTAGATCCGCCTCTGCTTTCAGGGGCGCAATCATGATCCGTGTCTTCGTGTCCTATAACGCGGGTATTTTTTAGGCGAAGGTCGTGCCCCGATGAGTGTGGAAACGGGTGTTTTTGGCTACAAAATATTATCATCATCTAGAGAATTTATATAGCGCCGTACGCATGGCGTCTGCCAAAGTCAAGGGCGCCGTACATATTTAACATTCATAAGAAGTCGCAAATAAATACAATTATGTAAGAAATTCCAGAATAGCGTTCTCGTTATAGTCAGATTTGGTTACGTGTTGTAATTTTTCATGTTATGACGTATACAGTATAGGCTTACATAGAGCATATGCACACAAACATACGTTAAATAAGTAGTGACGCAGACTAGGAGCTTTGCAATTTTTAGCAGTTCAATGTGCTATAAATTTGCGAATGTGCTGTGAAAAACGATATTCGCAAGAAGGCTAACCTGCGTGTTGCAAGAGCAATAAGCTTATAGAAAATTCGCTAATTTCAAGTAGAGCTGTACCGATTAATCGGCAATATTCACAATCGGACCGATTATTAGGACAATCGGAACAATCGGTAATCGGGTGCCAGTCCGGTGCCGATACCGATTAATCGGTAACACTTGTTTTCTTGCCGATTATTAGGATAATTGGAACAATCGGTTATAAATTACAATGTTAACATAGAAATTTAAAAATTGACATAATAAGTATTGATAATCATTATTCATTAATGATCAAGCACACATTATGCATTGAATCTCTTGGCAAACCTCGAATTGAACCTGCATACGGAGGGCATGTGCATTTACGCTACACTTTTATGGCAAATTTGATTGCATGATCATTAAAAACGCCTGATTTGGATAATTCGACAGATAATCGGTATCGGCAAACAATCGGTTGTCTAACAATCGGAACAATCGGTAATCGGAACAATCGACAAAATGTGCAATCGGTACAGCTCTAATTTCAAGCGATAAATTTCGGAGAGAAATTAGGGACCGCCCGTTTTTCTGACCAGCTTTGCGTCACTGAGCGCTTTTAGACCAGTTTCTAAAGTTAAACCCTGTCTGTCTGTCTGTCTGTCTGTCTGTCTGTCTGTCTGTCTGTATGTATGTATGTATCTATCTCTTTCTTGACCTCCATCTCACCTGAAGACGGTCTATCCGAGTATCTGGTGCAGAATATCCACGCCGGAAGATGTCGATCTCTTCCTTCGTCGACGTCCGTTGATGAATTCGTATTTCTTCTTCCTTTGTTTTCGTTTTCTTCCTTCTTCCGTCTTCTTCTCTCCGTTTCCGTCATCCGCTGATCGTCGTGATGGTTACTCTCGGTTCTCATTGACACGCCACGTAAGGCGGTGTCGTCTCTCGGCCAATGCTGCCTTTGACGGCTGTCTGTAACACAGTCCAAGCGACGACTCTCTTTTGTTCCAAATTCAGAGCCGAGTATTCTGTCGATCGAGAAGTTCAGGTGATTAGTCGGAGCGTACATGTATTTCATTGCACTGCTAAATTCGTCGGCGTTCAGGGAAATTTCTACCAGAGACGACGACGACGACGAAGACGACGGCTCTGTTCGATGCTCCATTTGTCTCGACGAATGACTCTTAATATAGGAGGAGTATTAGCAGATTGCAGAAGGAAATCTGTTGTTGCCAGGGTTAGAATGTATTAAATAAAGTGAAACCATAGCCAATCGCCTCCTGTGCTTTTGTAGGTTCTGGTATGCGTCCGTCAGCATCCGTTTGTCTGCGAATACCTTTGGCTGGTTTCAGTGGCGTAGCGTGCCGCCCCCCATATGTGTATCGCCAATGGCGAAAGCCATAGTAGCCATTGGGACGCTACGCCTCTCTCTCTCTCTCTCTCTCTCTCTCGCTCTCTCTCTCTCTCTCTCTCTGGTCTCTCTTGACTGGTTGATCTTTCTTTCGTGTGTCTTGAGATGGGTGACTCAAAATGGAAACACTTTGACAACAGCCTAGGCCTATTGTAATTAATTAAGCTCCATTTCGTTAGAATAGAACACGAGCAGCGAATGAAATTTTAGCAGAAATTATGCCAAAGAGGCGGGGATTGCCGATTACTGACAGATATACACTGTATAAGATCCAATCAGAAAGCTTCTCCAATATCAGAGTTGCCCTTATACTACTTTGAGAACTCAGTGGAGCCGAAGGGGAGGGGAAGGCACGGTGACATTTCATCTGCTGAGTTAATTTACGCTCGAAGAAGGTTCACTGACTGCGGACAATGTATTATCAAATGGATCAAATCCGAAGATCCATTACAAATTTCGATGCTTGTGGGGAGGAGGAGGGGAGGGGGAGTGAGGGTGCCGCAGCTTATCCTTTGCTTGCTCCACATAACTAAAGTACCTTGTAATTCTCTGGTATGGACAAAGTTTCGTGCCATTCGCCAGTTTGGAAAGTTGGCTCGTGCAGCAGTAGATCGATAGGCTAATTAAGCTTTTGCCATGAAGTAAACGACATCTCTTTGTCTAGATGTGGTGTAGATGCGGCCGTGCAGTTTCAGTGGCTATCGACTTGTAGGGGAAGATGCCCCAAGTTGGGACACCACCCAAGTCGGGACACCCCATTTACCTCAAGAATTTGTAACGTTAATCTTACTTACTAAGGTTTATTCGACGGATAGTCTATTTATTACTGTTTCATTCCTTTCGAACGTATAAGGTTTGCTGCTAAAAAGATTTTCTTTCAAAAATATTTGGTGTCAAAATCATAACTTTCGTTGCGATTTTTTCGACTCACTTTAAGCAGGGAGAAGGTGGAGAGGAGGCGGGGCGGGTGGGGTCAGACGACCTTTATGATTTCTTTTATTTCAAGGTCACGTGACATCACCGGAAGCTCAACAGTCCGTTGTCATAATGGAAAGCTGTGAAGTGAATCCACGGATTTCTATAAATAAACCTGGATAACGCTTGGCCCATAGCCGCTGCACGCAGCAGTGAGGCCAGCGCGCCAGCCAGAGCGGCCATATTGCTACTCGTATTCAATCAGCTGACTCTGCTATACTAGGAAGGTGGCGAGGCTGGACTGATATTCTAGGGTCGTTTCTGGCACTATATTCAATTCATTTGTCGATAATTGTATCCAGTGGCGGCTCCAAGGGGGGTCCGTGGGCCCGTGCCCCTAACAGTAATGATATCTTTCGGATTTGTCGGATTGAGAAAGAAACTATTTGGGTTCGAGTGTCTAAGATAGATGTGTGTGTGTGTTTTGATCAATGTGGGTGGAGGACCATCACTTCTAAAGGCGAACTTCGTTTGATCTGATTACAGCTTTAGGGAGGCGTTGTGAGCTTTCACAGCGGGTCTGAGACAATGCCTTACCCCATACATATTGAACATTGGAGTACTTGCGCAGGTTGCAATTAGAATTATATAAAAGCTTTTTTCTCTCTGTCCACGAAACCTTCATCATTCTCCTTAAAAACCACATTTCCACTGCATCTAATTTCTTCTTCATCTGGTTGGAAATTGTCCACGTTTCTGCGCCGTACAGCAAAACCGACCATACGTAAGTTTCCACGACTCTTATCCTTGTTTCCATTGAAATCCTCTTATTTGAAATCCTCTTATATAAAAGCTTAGGCAATCCCAATTTTGATAAAATTTTCTCATTGGTTTTTAACAAACCCTACGGTCGTTCCCAGCCCGAATAGGAAGGATTTCCCCCGCGTACCTCTCGCGGCTACGCTACTGAAATTGGCGCTATAAAAGACCATAGCTTTCTTCATTATCCCGTTTTATTATTTAATTAAAAAATTGGTCTCTTACATAAAAACACATACATTTACAAATCAAAAAGTTGCAATTAGAAACTAAATTCTCGAGTAAACGATAATTAATCAAAGAACATCATCTGACATTGTTATAAACGAAGATTTTCCCACGAATCAGAAGACATTTGCATAAAATGAAATTATTTATTTCTTTTGAAACTAGTATCTAATAAAAACGCATAACTGCTGTGTGTGTTGTCTAGGAAATCCAGCTCTGAAGTCGGTTCAGGTGAGCATCTCAACGAACGTTGGAGTTGCCCTTCAAATGACATTAACGTATGTTGGATTTGTCTCAACGCCGCAGTTGTTGTTCTTCTGGGACATGAGAATGTAACCGTCGTTACCCCAGTAGGTTGACCACGAGTTCTTTATGAGCCAATATGGCTCTCCATTTAAAACTCCGTAACCAACTACGAGTACTGCGTGGTTCGGGAAGTCAGGAGCTGTAAAGACAACGACACCCGACTACTTTCACAACTGCACTGTCTGGTTCATGAATAAAATAAAATCAGTAATGTAATGTAATGTAATGTAATGCAATGTAATGTAATGTAATGGGCTATTTAGATTGCACCTAATCAATCAATGTTAGCAAGCGCATTACAATTAATGTCAATTATGTCAATTATTATATGCACAATTAAACATATGTGTCTTCAAATGTTTACGAAAAGCGACGGGCGACTTTATGGTCCGTAGCGCTGGTGGAAGGGCGTTCCAGGCATGAGGTCCAGCGTACGAGAAGGCTCGTTGCCCCATGACTGTCCGAAGACGAGGTTTCTGGTATTGACTGGTAGAGGCTGATCGTAGGCCTGGTCTACCAATGGCGGTTGATGTTGGCTGGAGCAGATCGGCCAGATAGGTCGGACAAAGACCATTTAGCTGTGCACAGAACATCAGCGTGCATAGTTTGTGTTGTATCCGTGATTGGACTGGAAGCCAATGAAGTTCACGAAGCGCCGGAGTGGCGTGGTCTCGAGGTTTTAGGTCCCGCACCAGACGTGCAGCAGCATTTTGTACGCGCTGCAGGTTGGCCAGTGTAGACTTTGGAAGGCCGGCAAGAACGGAATTACAATAGTCTAGTCTGGACATGACTCAGTAAAACACGAAGAACTGTGGTTAAGTATGATAGAGATGGGATATCCACCGCATCTAATAGAAATTTTGATCAAATTGTATGACAAACAGAAAGCAAAAGTCAAGGTGGCCGGAACACTGTCAAATTGGCTAAAAAATAAAGGAGTAGGCCTAAGACAGGACTGTGTTATATCGCCGTATCTGTTTAACATCATGGAAGAAAAGGTAATGAGAGAAGCACTGGACGGTTTCACGGGGGGCATTAGAATAGGAGGGGAGAAGATTTCAAACTTAAGATACGCAGACGATATCATACTATTCGGTGGCTCAAACAAAGAATTACAAGATTTGGTATCCAGGGTGGATAAAATAGGGAAAATACAACATGATGATTAATATTGATAAAACCAAAGTAATGGCAACAAAAGACAAGAGCTGCAACATCAAAATTCAGAGTACAGTATTGGAACAGGTCAACACCTTCCCGTATTTAGGGTCCATCATATCAGACGACACTTCAAGCAAAGCCGACATAAGAAGCAGATTGAATAAAGGACGTGGGGCGGGAACATCATTAAACAAAATATGGAAAAGTCACAACATTCCTGTGAGCACAAATGTCCGGTTATCGAGATCAATGGTGTGGCCGGTCGCCGCATATGGCTGTGAAAGCTGGACAATAATGAAGGAAGATGAACGGCGCATACAGGCATTCGAAATGAAAGGTTTAAGACAAATAATGAGAGTTTCCTGGAAAGCAAAGAAGACGAATGAGTGGGTAATGGATAAAGCAGGAGTTCAAAGAACCCTACTGGAAACAGTAAAGAAAATAAAACTGAAATACTGGGGACATATTATGCGAACAAAGCAGGAATGTCTGGAAAAGGATATAATGCAGGGCACAATGCCTGGATCACGAAAAAGAGGCAGGCCAATAAACAAGTGGGAAGACAACATCAAAGAATGGACAGGACTCACTATCGAGCAGGCGATAAGAAGAGCAGAAGATCGTAACATCTGGAAGATGACAGTTCATAATGCAACCAATCTTCGGAGCGAAGACGGCTGAAGACACGACAAGACAAGTCTGGACAGAACAAACGCAGAAACCAGTTGCGAGGCGACTTCTTTGCCAGCGATTCTACAAATCTGGCGGATACGTCGTATGTGATAGAAGCAGCTCTTGGCTAACTGTCCAACATGTTGCTTCATGGTCAATTCGTTGTCAAACAGTACTCAGTAACGTCTGTAGCGGCATTCTAGTAATGCAGTGGGCACAGGTCGAATAATTAATTGGTCTCAACGTTTGCATTTCAATCGAATAGATATAATAAACATAATTCCTGTTTAGAGATTGCCATTTTTCCGAGAGTAGTCAAATAAGCCCAACAGAAATTATCACTTTCAATGGCTTGTTGGGCGGCCTAAAGCTGCTTGAATTTATATCAAAAGGTGTTGGCTCTGTTTTAATTCTGGCAGTAACTAAAACTCACAGCAGACTTGGAACCGGGTCACATTTTGAGACCCGGTGACCCAGTGACCCGAAATAAAAGTGACCCAGTGACCCGGTGACCCAGTCATTGGTACTAATATTTGAATATTTATCAATGACGTCAATTAAACGTTGTTATCACACCGTAAAAGTTTTCATTACATCTTATAGCATTCCATAGAGTAATAATATCAATATCCCTCAGTGATAAAATCAATTACTTGTATCTGTGGACCTACCTAATATCAGGCGGACAGTCTCTTCAGCCTTTCTGGGATTGATGAACCTGCATGCTTAGCATCTGAAGAAGATTTTAATTAATACCGGGTCTATAAACGGGTCGTAAAGATTACACGGAGACCCGGTGAAAATAGGTGACCCGAATGACCCATTGACCCAGTGACTCGGTTCCAAGTCTGACTCACAGACACTGCCGCACTTAAGGTGCACCATTTAACGAAGTGACAACGGTAGTTCCTGCTTTCTCACTCTACCTGGCTCTAATTCGGATGGGATTTGGTGCGCCGTCGGCCGATGTCCGAGGCATTATGACAGTGGCGCCATAGAAGTTGATAGATAGATAGGCTGATTGCGATATGCAAATATATGTCCTTGGTATTTACAACAGTCGGGGTCATAGTAGACTCCATTGGAATAGAAGCTAAAGCTCGGAAGAGAGGCGTCCATCGTCACAGAGATCGGTCCTTGGAAGGCGATTGCCATCTTCAGAGCCTCGGTGTCATAAGGGGTGACGTTGACAAATGACTTCACCAAGACCGTTGGTTTCACGTCCTTGGAGTGGCATAAACCATCCTGAAAAAATCAACTACCCGTAATTTGCAAAGCTACAATTTAAAATCACTGCTGTTGTCTTCTTTTCCAATTAACTAGTGAAAGATGCAGAGTCCTGACAGTAGTAAATCAAGGTCAGATGGATGAAGTATCAAATCCTAAACTTAGGGTAAAGATGGAGTAAGTCAAGTAAGTCAGTAAGTCAACGGGAGGGTAAAATCAATGACAGATGGGTAAGGTATCAAATCCCAAACTTTGGATAAAACATTTCTCCAAAAATTGAATTGCGCATCTCAATCAGCAATTCATACCAAAGGTACAATATTTTTCAAACTTCTCACAGAATTGCGTGGCTTTCAATTTTCTTTGGAAGGTGGCAGCCATAATACCAACATCACCCAAACAGAGGCCCCGCAAAATTTCAAGGCAGTCTGAAGTCACCATTAATGGACTCAATATGCTCGTTATACAACAACCAATGCACAAACAGCTTGAAACTGGGGAACCATGTTAATACTTGATATTAAAGACAATAAATATATATATGAATTAGTAGCGTCTTGTAAATACCCAAAAGTTCTGCAATGAATCTTATTATGCTTTAATTTAATATAATTTATTATAATTTAATTTAATCTAATTATAATCTAATCTAATTATAATTCCCATTAGATATTTGAAAGTGGGTTTGTCATCTTCAGAGTCACGATGTCGAACAATGAAGGCCCTATGCAACATCAAACATTGACCAAAACAAAATCAATCTCTTAGAATAACAAGAGCACGAACCCGAATCATAATTACTCATAAATGAAAGAGCTGTGAATTGGAAGCATGAATATAGATAAACACACAGCATTTTGTTTACACATACTACAATTTTCAAAGTATTCTGTATAAGGTCATATGAAGCATTTATCTGCCATGCATCAGTACATTCAAACCTGTTACATACTCGCAATATAATCTGGAGTCAAATTGCGTCTTTTTCTGTTTTTTTTCATAGTCTGCCATGCTGCTTCCCCATTCCCACTATGACTGATATATTGAATTGTCCTCTGATTAGGGTTGTAACTTTTCGGGAAAAATATAATGCAGGGAAAAATTGCGGATAAATTGCGGAAAAATTCCGGAAACTTCTAACATACATATTGTTAGATGTTATTATTATTATTATTATTATTATTATTATTATTATTATTATTATTATTATTACCTCGACAATTTCTATAGCGCTATAACATAGCTAGATGCCAAAAGCAAGAGCACTTTACATAAATTGAAATGAAATGTTAAATAGATGTGTCTTCAGCGCAACTGAGAACCGTTCAAAGGAGGTAGAGGAAGTCACTGTGTATGGCAACGAATTCCAAAGAAGAGGGTTGCCACGGGCGACAGAACGCTCACCGAATTTCACAGTCTTCGACGGCGGTGGAATGTACAGTACCAGACGACTGCTTGAACGTAGTTGAAGGCGACGGTCAGACGCTAACGGTTTCCGAATCAGCTCGGATAGATAACTGGGACACGAGGGGTCGTGTAAGACACGAGGCGCCTCGAGATCAAGGGATGCTGTCCTCGACCTTGGCCTAAGCCTCGGGATACAAGTCCTCGGCCCTGGCCTTGGCCTCGGGATACAAGTCCTCGGCCTTGGCCTCGGACCTGATGTCCTTGGCCTCGGGAGTAAAGTCCTTGGCTTTGTACTCGGGGCCAGGCCCTCACACCATGGAATTAAACTAGAAAATCGGTTTAAATCGCGCATTCAAACTGTTGGACATCAGCTTGAATTGACGAACAACGTTCAATGCAAACAGGGGAGAACAGGAGAATAATTTCTAGCTAACAAGTAAGTTTGTTGCTTGCATTGACAAGGCTTTCATTGTGTAAAACGGACATTGCCCAGAGCCAGCTATATTTAGATCGGCTCTGCATTGCCTCGGTGAGGGAAGAAGGCATTTGGACCAGATAATTGAGTTCTTGCTAATTAAAGGCTTGAATCTAAATGGATATATGGCGTCTATTTTAGAGCAGTAGATACCAGTAGGCCTAATTGGCAATGGCATTGCTTTGCATTCTTGACAGTGGCGGCTCCACAGGGGTCGGGGTTGATTGTCTCTAAAGTCTAAACAAAGACATCTGCATCTGCTTAGGCTAGGAGGTTGAAGACTGACCGCGCTTGGAAGAGAAACGGCGAAACAGTACCCTCTGCTGTTCCTATTGTTAGTAAATTTTGTTAGTAAAAATAAGCAAGCAAACAATATGGCCACAAATGAGCCTGGCGTTGTGAAGTTTGCGTTCACAGATTTTAAAATTATAAATGATAGAAAGTGGTCAGCTAAATGCAAGCATTGTAGTGAAATAACAACTGAAACTCGTGGAACGTCAAGTGGATTTAACAAGCATCTGGTTAGAAAACACGAGACTGTGGCAAACAGCTACAAGACAACAAAAGGTATTTTGATTCTATTTTTAAAACATGGTTTGTAGTAGCTACTGGACCGTACTGCCATGGACGTCAATCCATAAAGAGCCCGGGCCCCCAATAATTCGGGTAGGGGCCCAGCACTTGTTTGGCCCCCAACATTTCAAATATCAGCTTATCATTTGTCTTTAGCAACTGTGTAACTGTCAAAAATCAAACTTTGTAGTGTAAAAGTCTACATGTGAGGCCTCGGCCTTGGCCTCGAACTTGGACTTGATGTCCTTGGCCTTGGCCTCGGACCTCTGGTCCCCGGCCTTGGCCTTGGCCTCGGACCTGCTGTCCTTGGCCTTGGCCTCAGACCTGCTGTCCTTGGCCTTGGCCTCGTGTTACAAGTCCTTGGCCTCGCCTTGGCCTGGAAAGTTGTGGCCTTGACTCCAAATCTGGTTTTAACACATATAATTAAAAATACAATTATTAAATAAACCGCCAAAATCTGTTACCAAGGTGCCTTAACAACTAATTTATACCGATTCCTGATAAAAAATAGCAACGTTTTATAAGTTGACCATGATATGAAATTTCATGAATTAAAATCCGGGACAATTACTTTTGACTGCTGCTGTAAGTTCATGTATGCTGTTAATTAGCGTTCATATCAGTAAAATCAGGCGACATTACGACAAAAATGAATAAAAGCATTAATTTGGCAGTTACTGAAAATACTGACTCTACAACTGTGGCTTTGCTGTTAACAAATGCCTAACAAATGAATAGTAATAAATAGTAGTAATAATAATAATAAATAACAATAATAATAAATAATAATAGATAGATCGATAGATAGATAGTAATAATAGTAAAAGTAATAAATAGTAATAATAATAATAAATAATAATAAAAATATGTAGTAATGAAAATTTCCGAAATTTTTCCCGAAAAGCGCCGTTATTTTTCCGGAAATTTTTCGTAACTTTCCTGCGGAATTTTCGGAAAATTTCTGAACTCACACGGTCACACCCCTACCTCTGACCACTAAGCTGCGTCTTTAGCAGTTTAGCTATTTAAACCGAGCTATTTAAATTTAACTATTCAAGGTATAAGGAAGCAGTGCCGCAGACTACAACTATTCAAATTCTGAATCGTTGGATTTTACTTTAAACTTTAAATTTTCGTTACTGCGCTGCATAAATTTGTGATTTTAATCACTAATACTAACTTCTTATATTTTGGATTATATCGGTGCACTCTCATTTGGACGTTGGAATTTATTTTTGGCTTTATAATTAGGCTACATGTACATTTTGAAACTTAATCTGTTATCGCTCACTCCATTACCGTTTCAAACAGTGATTTAATATGCCCTTTTTCTTTCTAAAATAATTATTTCTAATTATAATTAGAAGCTTATTGATAGAAAATGATAGTTTATTTATAGTTATATTTTCCATAGTCCCATCGTTTCCATAGTAACATCGGCTGGCACTATTCGTCTTGTGTTCAACTCGTGAGTTGCTGCATGAGCCGACTGGACTTCCTGTGGTCTCTACAACTTTTCACTCTTGACCAATTACTGGAATTGACTTTATCCGGCTGACCAATAAACTTCGGCTATAGCCATTTCGGCACTTATGCAGATTTAGTCCGCTCGTTTTATTAACTTATATCGTACTATTCACTAGCACTATCAATATGCACCGCATAAGAAATCCATAATCCACGGAGTTCAATGAGAAAATCGCACTTTTGTAGTGAATAGTACGATATAAGTTAATAAAACGAGCGGGCTTAATCTGCATAAGTGCCGCTATTTCAACTGTAGATTAAGCGCCTGGCGCCTTGGAATAAGCAACTACTGCTGAACCTCCTTCGAAAGCGCTATAGAAATGCACGGAATTTTGCTTGCTTACTTACTTACTTAAGCAGTAGATCAAGCGCACAGCTATTATGGAACCTACCCTCAAAGACTTTATGAAAACCTACAATATTTACTTACTTATTTAATTACATGTACCAATGCTATTAGATAAAGCATGCTCATAAATTTTGACGCATGCCAAGTTCTTTATCAATTAAAAAATATCAACTGAACGGGAAGGAATTTTGAAGTTCACCTCCCCAAGGTAAGGTCCGTATGCCTCTTCCGAAGCCAAGCCTTGCTTCATGATCCAGCTGTAGGCACTAGTTTCATGTCCCCCATCGCAACCAGTATTTCCCTCTCCCCAACTGCAGTCCACCAACTCTTGTTGCGAAAGTCTGACGAGTTCGCCGGTCTACAAAGAGGCAACGGACAAAATAAACAGCAGTTCTTTCCTTCAACTCTAAAAACTTAAGACGCATCAATATATTCTATGGTAGAAGGATATTGCTATTGTTTTGCCAAAAATATAACAATAACTCCACACATGTAAAATACCCTTTATTGCCTTTAAATATGTAGAAATCAATGCAAGTCATGCAATGTAAATGGATAATTTGTATAGCGCCCTTTTTCAAAATACTGGGGGAGGGTAATGGGGTTTGAGGAAGCAGTGACGCAGACTAGAACTATTCAAATTCTGAATCGTTGGGTTTTACCATAGATTTATTATAATACACTACACTGTAGATGATGTCTATCTATGGCAGTCAGACCAAAGTTGAAGCCAAAAATCCACCATTTTGGTACAATGTTGTCATGGTAACCATTGTCTATGTATATCTACAGCTTATATATTTATTTGAAACACACCACGACAGCATTGTACTAAAATGGCGGAAATCTGGCTTCATTTTCTGATACCATAGACTCTGTCTTGTGATATTAAAGTCTATGGGTTTTACTATAAATTTTAAATTTTCGCTACTGCGCTGGAGAAATTTGTAATTTTAGTCACTAATTCTAACTTCTTATATTCTGGATTAGGCTATATCGGTGTGCTCTTATTTGGCTGTAATTTATTTTTAGTTTTATAATTACATTTTAAAATTCAATCTGTCATCGCTCACTCCATTACTGTTTCAAACAGTAACTCAATAGACCGCTGTTTTTCTCTAAATTAATTGTTTTGTACCATTATTATTATTATTATTATTATTATTATTATTATTATTATTATTATTATTATTATTATTATTTAGACAACTTATATAGCGCTGTAGCATAGTTAAAATACCAAAGTCAAAAGCGCTTTGACAACGCTGACATGTCAATGAAGGTAAGAAGGTGGCGATGTTAAAAGATCCACTTGGATAGTAAAAAGAACTTTGCTGCCGTAAGGAAATCCGATATTGAGTCCTTGAGAAACGGACCTTCAAGAAATAGTTCAGCAACATTGACGCGTCAACGAGTAGCAGAAGTAGATGTTGAGAATCCGCAATTTGAAAGTAGGAAATCTCCGTACGGTTGCATCCGCCAGTGAAATCCTAAGAGCGGTCTTCCGCAAGAAAATAGTTCGTTCCCAAGACCGACGATGATGGAGATTCCAACGATGTCCAGAGCGACAGTCAATCGGTGTTCCATTGAATTTCATGCAGCAGCCGATTAACGGCTGACGTTGGCATATTCTCAACAGGCAACGATCGACTGACGACTCCAGAACGTCGTGGAAAAGTACTGGACGGCAAGATACTCCCTAGAAATCCGGCGAGCGATCGCAGTTCTCACGAAGATGGAAGCGACATCCAGAACGACCGACCGCTCGCATCCACGCCAAGTAGGCACATGGCGCTACATCAATGGCCGCCATTGTCGACGGCCCGATGAACGGCGACGACCGACTGGAACGTTCAGGACGACCGGAAAAGATGAGGACTGTTAGAAACTCTTCGGAAAACCGACGGACGAATGTCTAATCCTTGCACCCAACCATGAAATCAGGCACAAAACGTCATATTAACATATAACCATATTAACATCGGCTGGCACTATTCGTCTTGTGCTGAACTCATGAGTTGCTGGATGAGCCGAACTACAACTGGACTTTCGGTATTACTGCCTTATATCTTTTCAAAGTCTGTCTTGCCACTTCCCCTCTCCCACTCTTGACTAATCTCTGGAATTGACCTTGCCCGGCTGACCACTAAGCTCCTGCTATAGCTATTTCAACTGTAGATTCAGCGCCTAGGAATAAACAGCTACTGCATGCTGTAGGCCTACCGGCTTTTTAAAGCGCTATACGCTAAAGACATTCACGAGATTTTACTTACTTGCTTGCTCGGATGCAAATTAAAACAACTTGCGTCCCAGTGAGGCAATTAATTTCTTAAATGAAGTCGCATAGCATTCAAAATATGCAAGAAATGAGATAAAATTATCATCTTCAGCCATTAAGATGTTCAAGTTTTAGAAAAGCATGCCAATACTTATTTATCAAACTGCTTAAATTATGCAAAAACCAGTAAATTTCATCAGCGTAGCATTTTGCAAGGAATCAGTCAAATTAACCAGCATTGGCACAATCCACAAGAAATGTCATGGTTGCGAAGCCATGAATTAGGTTATTTCATCGTTATTTTATGAAAAACTATAGAAAAAAGTTCATCCAGTAGATAAGTTATAAACGCAGTATTAAAACGAAGCCATTATCGCTCGCTCTAACAATTTCACTAGAATTTTCTTCCCAGCACTTTTGATAAATTCTAGTAGAGTAGAAGTCTTCAACGATATAAAACTATAATTGCAAGGGACACGTAGAAGTCCATGGTTCCTCGACAAATCGCCTACAGACTTTCGGTCTACGACAATTCGTCTACAGACTGTTGGTCTGCCGACAGTTGGTCTACTGCGATACCCTAATCAAACCTTAACCATAACCCTAACCCTAACCCTAGCATTAACCCTAATAATAAACCTAAACTCACCCTTACCCTAACCTTAGCCCAGATATTGTAGATGACCTATTGTCGGTAGACCAAAAGTCTGTAGACGAATTGTCGTTATACCGAAGTCCATAACATAAACAAAGGTTAGACTATAAACTGTTGTTACTTACAGCCTTTCTAGCGAAAACATTTATTAATCCAGTCTCTCCAACCTTAAGAAAGTGAGCTCCTTCGATGGTTCCTGTTGCGGCAAAGGTCCAGCAAGATCCACAGTTGGCTTGGTCTTTGACTTGAGTAACAGCACCTGAGCAAACCATATACAAAGACGACATTCACCTAAAAACCCCAATTAGAATTCGCATGGATACAAAATCATATAGGCCCTAAATAAACTAAACCTCTACTGTATAGTTTAATTTGATATTTTAATTGCAATTAAATTCTACAAGCACAAGACTGGTGGTCTATATCGTACATGGAATTCTAATGACAACCTCTATGCGCGTAATAAGTAGAAACAATGACATCATCGACCAGACCCCGGTAATACCACCTGCCGAGGTACGCCTCCTCGGTGTTCAATTTGACGAGTCACTGTCGCTCAGCAGCCACGTCGGCATAGTCGCCAGGAATGCATTCTACCATCTACGGCTGATCAAAGTGGTACGACGACATCTACCGACGCCGGCGGCGACGCTACTCGTGCGGGCGCTGGTGCTCACGAGACTGGACTATTGCAACAGCATCCTTCTCGGATTACCCGACAGCCAGCTTAATCGCTTGCAGATCGTCCAGAATGCCGCGGCCTGTATGATCTGTCAAATCAGGTGGGGAGAGCACGCGTCACACCACAGCTCAGAGACAGACTGCACTGGCTCCGCATTCCAGAACGGATCGTGTTCAACAGGTGCTGGTTCACGCACCGTGCACTTTACGATCCGTCATGCCCAGCCAACCTGTCGGAGCTGCTTCACAGGGTCCCATCCACTGATTACCGAGCGCGGCTCCGTTCCTCAGTGAAAGCTTTACTGACGGTTCCTCCTCCCTCGAAGACAGCTAAACTCGGAGAGCGATCCGTTACACGCGGGAACCCGC
The DNA here is from genome assembly GCA_018105865.1 of Metaphire vulgaris. NCBI lineage: Eukaryota > Metazoa > Annelida > Clitellata > Crassiclitellata > Megascolecidae > Metaphire > Metaphire vulgaris. The sequence continues at coordinate 15,526,238 of CM030843.1, forward strand.
CTCTGTGGAACGCGTTACCACACAATATCACCAACACGACTAATCTAGAAACTTTTACGAAGCGACTTAAAACACACTTGTTCGGAATCTCGTTTAGTATCATGTAAAGCGCTTATGACCCTACCCTTATATGACAATAGCGCTATACAAGTTAACCCATAACTAACTAACTAATAGCGCATAGGAATAAGGAGCTACTTCGGTGCATCTTTTGGAAGCGCTTTAGAAATTAACGAGATTTTACTTACTTAATAGAATCTGCCGTCTATAGCTTTTACAATCAGAAAATATAGTTTTCGGGAATGGCTTTAAATGCTTAACACGAAGACAAACAATGATATGGTACTAGACAGGCTAATGTAAATGTAGTCCCGACCTCGAAGGATCGTAGGGACCAGAGCTGATCTTCGTGTACTAGACAAGCATCGACGCAGGTGGCTTAGGCCGCCATTAATCTAGAGTCGTTTGCCACTGCCTTCTCTAGACCCGCGTTTTTCATTCACAGTTTAACGTTGCTACCAATTTATCGACGCCTAAGCGATGAGGCGATGAGCAGCTTGGTTGGCCGCCGGCACCACGACTTGATTTCGGGATGATCACCCATCCAAGTACTAACTGCGCTTGTCGTTGTTAGACTTCGGTGTTTTAACAAGAACTGGTTGCACAATGCCAAGTAAGCCGATTAACTAAACAGGAGCTGGGTGAAATTATAAAAGTTCTCTAAAGGTATAATGCAAATATAGGAATGAGACAGGAATGCATCCTGTCTCAAACAGTCAAACACTCTTCATCGTTATTCTGAATGCAATTTTTAAATTAGCATTAGAGAGATAGATGTATACAATATACATATACACTTATGAGATATAGGCCTATGCATCCTAGCCAATAAGTATTGGATTGGTTGCTTGTGCTTCTGTGGCCAATGTACTCAAATATCTAAATTGTCATGCACAGGAACATTGTCCACATGATAACATGCCTGAAAGCCTCCAATCAACGTAATCTGGAAGATCTTTGCCAATATACTTGGACTTATCGAATGGAATGCCTCCGTTGTTTCCGGTCGATGGTAGACGTCCTCTGAACATCCTCATCTCCTCCTTCGTGAAGTCCGCCATGTGATTCACGGCCAGCGTGTAACCAAGACCGGCTCGATTCTTTGAATGGATGAACCTGTTTCAATTCAACGTGAAACATCCATTCCATCCTTTATTAATCAGTCAATACTTCATATAATAGTCATGAATAAAAGTAAAAACTTCACCGGATGGCTTCATTGAACGTAGGGTCCGATGCTAAACCCCGTTTTGTGGCCATCAGCCATAGGTAGCTAAGCCATTCATCGGCTGACGGTGGCAAGAATCTTCTGCCGAACCTATATATGGTTACTTTCGCAGTGTTGCCGTTGCTATTCAGTTCTGACGTTACAACCGCCCTCTAGCGAGTAAGGCTGAGTAGACATTAGGGCATAGACCTCTTAAGTAAAGGACGGTCGACTGGCGCGCTCGGGTCCGCGAACTTGGGTTCATTCATTTTTTGACACCGCAGCTATATTTTGAATCAGTTGGCCCTATCCTTTGGAATGCTCTTGACGCCAGTATGCGTGGCTTAGCAACTCCTAATTCTATGGCCCTCTTTTTGAAACGACTTAAAACTTATCTCTTTGTCAATATACAGTAATTTGCTGTGGGAGCGCTTCTGAGTGATCTTTCAGAAGAGGCGCTATACAAATATTTTGTTACATTACATATTACATCCCATAACTTAAGTTCGGGTATAGATACAGTTGTAAAATTTGGCAGTCTAACTTAGAATTGAATTTCCTACAAATATCAAGCAACCGGAAGTTGATGACGTCGTTGCTTATTTAATTTAACAAATAAACAAATTAATGTGTGTCCATTGAGTTGCTAATACAATAGCATGTATTACATGCTGCAATTAGAGTTTGCACAATGATACAGCTATGACAGCCATGAAACCTGGTAGTCACACTCAGAAATGAACTCTCTACCAATCCCAGGCAACCGGAAGTTGATGACGGCATTACTTATTAATTGACAAATTAACGTGTATCCAATGAGTTGCTGAGCACACGGAAAATGTCAGATGTAACTTTCAACACTGCGGTTGCAGTAGAGTGGTTTGTGGCTTGGTGCGGTATGCAGAATGTAGATCGGGAAGCAGATTGGATGTTGTCAGGTAGCGGATGAGTTGATGAGAAACAAGCCGCTCGAGAAGCTTTGATAATACTGTCAGCAGGTTAGAGATCGGCTTGTACTACTTCACATCGGCAGAGTCTGAGTTGGATTTCTTAAGTCTCAGGGTTATGTTGGCTGACTTGTATGCTGCTGGCACGATTCCGGTGGATATCGAACGATTGAAGAGTGCAGTGATGAATGGTGCGAGTAGACCGGAGAATTCCTTTAGAAGAACATTCGGCAGAGGGTCGTTGGCGCATTGTTTATCCGGCAGTGTTCGTATGTGTGAGACCACCTCATCAGTGGAAAGAGGTTGGAACGATCCCAAGTAGCACTGTGCGAGTGGTACACTAGGCACAGGAGCAATATGATCATCTGTCGCTGCACACAACCCTGCCTCCTTATCACGCAGGTATTCGGCGAAGGCGTCAGCTGTGGGTGTTCCATGAGCTCGACCAAGTAGAGTGTTCAAGGACCGCCAGAGACATCGAGGATCGGCGCGCTCAGAGTCGACTTTGCCGTTCCAGAAAGCTTCGCGCTACGGTTCCATCCAGTAGGTTGCTGCTGCGGCAGTAACAGCAGAGTCCAGGTGAGCTATCAGAGTTTTCCGTTCAGCAGACCACAACTCTCGTTTGGCTCTTCATTAAATGCATTAAATGAGGAAGGTGAGAGGGAAAAGAATAGCTGAGTGTCATCGGCATAGAGTTGGTGATTTTATAAATTGAGAGAGTTAGTTAAAGATGAAAGCGGTGTGGTGGAAAGGCTGAACAGTACATGCTCAAGAAAAGATCCTTTAATCTAAACTCTCAGCGCCGCGCCGTCTGACTACGACTGATCGCGATCCTATCCAAGAGACGTTGTCTCCAGTGTTTAATCTAGACTCCTGGACTCCGGGGGAAACTGACAAAGCCGGTGGAAACTGACAAAGCCGGGGGAAATTCTGCTAGGGGGCTGCTGTTAGTTGACGTAGTGTGCCAAAATTTCCGAGGGAGAATTTGAAATTTCCGGGTGGAAAAGGGCAATCCCCCCGAAAACGGTCTAGATTAAACCCTGGTCGTCTCTCCCCGTAATTGGGTCACTTGTCGCCTTATGCTTGAGTCGCAGACGCGCTTTCGCACTCGTCTGTCCCTCAACGGCTGGCGCCACGATTTACCGTTTGGAGCAATCCGCTCCTTGGGAACCACTGACAAGCGGTCCTTGAACACTTTCCTCTAAAAAGTGCTTTCTTCTGTTTGCTCTCGCAATCCAAGTGAAAACTCAGCCTACCAGCTCTTCTCTCTCTCTCTCTCTCTCTCTCTCTCTCTCTCTCTCTCTCTCTCTCTCTCTCTCGGCGTCTCACGGACCTCTATTTATATGACCCCGAGCTCACTATAGAAAGGTTTGCTAATCTCAACTCGGTCAATGGTCTGCTATTCTGTAACGTCTGGCACTATCTAGTGAATGTCTAAGACTTAAGCTCTTTTGACTTAAAACTATTCCTGCCTAATAATAATTATATTATTATTATTATTGGACCTAACATTTATTTGTATTTTATTATTAATTCTTTTTAAAGTAAATTTAGTGATTTCGTCACAATATATTACTCTTTTTTTCGCTATATTTTATTTTTTTTCACACACACACACACACACACACACACACACACACATATATATATATATATATATATATATATATATATATATATATATATATATACTGGGGCCCACCGCCTTTGTAAATATTCTTGTTTGCTCGTCAACCGTTTTTACAGGAAAATCATGTGGAGCACACTACGTAAAACCGCAATTTTCGCGCAAATCTCACATAAATTACGCATATATGCGAGGTGAAGAAGGAGCATAACTAGAGCATTTTCGCACTTTCCCCGCCATTTAAGGACCCATGAGTCCCACACTTTTTCTGAAAATTGTCGCACCAAACCTGTTTCACAAACTAAAGAAGCCAATTTCGATGAAAATATTTCTGTAGAATTAAGGCAACAGTCCATTGTTAGCACTAATGAAAAGCTTAACTGAAACATTAAAAGCAGACTCAAACTGTGTGTGGTGTGAAACAAAACAGACACTTTGAACAGGCTTTTGTAAAGCAGAATAAGTCATTTTAGCCAGGTTTGACTGTTTTGATTCTAAAACCAACGAAGGCAGAAAAGAATAAAAATCGGATGCTTCTTTAGGATCAAGAGAACATCAGAAACTCACCTCAGATTGTTGTGAAAGATGTGCTTTCTCCTGTCATGTTCAGTTTCATTGGCGTATTCTTTTCCGTGCTTTTCTTTAAACGATTGAAACAAGTCATCAACGTTACAACTCGAGTCGTGTTGATGGATGTATTCGCGAATTGGATTCATTGACAAACAATGGCTGTCCGCATCCGAGCCGAAAAGAGGACTGCACGTCAAATCTACCGGAAGATATCGGAGAAGCTAGATAGGGCAAAACAATCGGCAGGCTTGTCCATGAGACAGATTTTTCTGTCCCATTTCCATCCCATCCCATGGCAATTTAAGCCTGCCCCATGGGATGGGACTGATCAGCGCTGTCCCATCCCATCCCATGGGACGAATCCCACGAGGCTTGTCCCATGAACAAGCCTGGCAATCGGCAACTATTCAATTCCAAATTTAAACACTCGCAAATATAATTACCGTAGCCAGCGCTTGGCATCATTAATAAAAAAATCAATTGCAAACCGGTTCTGTCATCCAATAAGTTTCAATAATTTTTCCATTCAGATACATAGTTTAAGTTAATAATAATCATCTTTATTCGTGACAAGCACAGCATAAAAAAGTAGTACACAACCAGTAGTACACAACCAAGGAAAACACAAATCAACTGAACAAAACTAAATAATAAAAAATAAAAAACAAACCTAATAATAAACAAATAAACTAAGAACAAACTTTACACAGTACAGCCTCTGCCCTCAGACAAATTCTAGTAATGCACTGAGCAAATGACCACTGATCATAATCTTACTTTCTGGTATCTTGAAGATCTTATCAGGCAATGAGGGTAGTGCTACGAAGGCAGTGTAATCAATGTAGTTTCTGTCGATACCAATTTCTTCATAACGCACTGGTTCATTTTTGTCGACGCTCAAAAACATGTTTTTGACGATTTTCTTCGACCATTGTATCGTCACATTTTGCCAAAATGAACAGTTTCTTGCATTAATTACCTTGTGGCCAATCAACTACAAGACAAAATGTCATCATTTCTATATTGCAAATTACAACCAAATTTTTCGTTTCGTTACTAAAACAGGACCAAAGTACAACACTGTCACCATGACCATCGTAAAGAGAGTCAAATCATTTCATGCAAGATATATGGCAAAAATGATTTGGCAATGATGTAAGTGTCGCAAAAATACAAATAGGCTAAGCTAATGAATAAATATTAATAATGATACAAACTAAATCTGAAGTCCAATAATAATAAAGAAATAAAGAATACATAAGAAATAAATAGAAGTATGAATAGTAAGAAGTGGTTATTCGCTAAATGGCGCTAATAGTTAAAGAGATATGAGCTTGTAGAGAGATGATGAGATTTGACACACCTTCCTTTAGGTAGTGAGTGAGGCCTCTATAGACTATGGTTCCTATGGTTCTATAGACTATGGCAGCGGTTCTCAACCTTTATATCGCCGCGACCTCTTCAATTCAATTCCCCATGATGTGGCGACCCCCAACCGTAAAATCACTTTCGTTCATAATGTAAACTGTTGAAAATAATAATGCTACAATAATTAAACTGTTTGAAATCATTCTGATTCAATTTTCTACAATGCCTATCTTCGAATGGCAATTAGCCTATAGTTTTTAAAAAAACTAATAACTACCAATTGGAAAATTTTGTACAATTACAAGATTTGCGCACAAAAAAAGATACAACCCCATAATTCCGAAGGTTTCAGGTGACCCCTGGCAAATCGTCATTCGACCCCCGTCGGGGTCGCGACCCACAGGTTGAGAACCGCTGGACTATAGGGTCCTGTGAGTTCTCACTCTTCTTTCTTCTTTTTGCTTCTCCCTCTTCTTCCACTTTCTTCTTCTTATTCTTCTTCTCCCTCTTCTTCGTCTTCTTCTTCCTTCTCCTTCTCCTTCTTCTTCTCGTTCTCTTTCTTCTCCTTCTTCTTCTCTCTTCTCTTCTCCTCCTCCGTCTTAACTAGGGAGTGTACCAATCACTGCACTAGCAGTTCCAAGAGGCAGACAAGTCCCACAAATGATAAGACCGCGGCGCATGGAAAAGAGAACGGCACGGAAGAGTGTCCGGTACCAGTTAGGGTACGCGTACACGGGTACACGAGAGATAGGAAGGTACACGAGGAGAGATAAGGTACACGATACACAAAGAACAGGAACAGGGTTGTGAATGTTTTAGTATGATATATGTGTATGGTATGTAGAATTGGTATATATATATATCCTATATGTGTAAATGGACAAGCCATATATAATTACAGAACCGGTTGTTAATCAATTGACATCACACCCCTGGATATAAAGGTACACGGTAGGCCTACACGAGGAGAGTTAAGTTACACGGTACACGAGTAAACGGTACACTGTTACACGAGGAGAGATAAGATAGAACAGTACTCGGGTACACGATGGATAGGACGACACACGGTACACGGAAAGATTAATATGCACGATACAAGAAGGGAGAAGATAGATAGATAGTCAGCCCTAGAGCATAAAACCTATACCATAAAGCCAGGTCGAACGACCACGTGTCTTATAGCGAGATTAAACCCTGTGTAGCCAGCCGGGCCGCAGTCATTCTGGGAAAATTGATAAGTAGCCAGTTGTCCTGAGTATGCTTGCCTCTGGGCTCACCGATGATTTGGGTCAGAGAGCGCTGGTGAACCATGTGCAAGTTCTTCATCACCTAAATAATTTGCGCACGTGCAATTGGTCATCGTCGACTCGACGGACCGCTTACTTGCTTAGGCCTACCCTTACCTTACTTACAGTATTCATATGATGAAAATGCCTCTAGTTACCTCGAATCCTGTCAAATCTGGTAAAAGTTGATGGATGCTATTAGCTATATCTACAGAGAAGCATTTTTTAACATTGACGACTTCCTCCGTTGTCACTGGAACAATTTCGTAGTTTACGTCAGGACTCGTCTCATTACCTTCGAACTGATACGTCTGAACTAAATCTATTGATCAAAATTATAACAGCAAATTTTCAAATGCTGGAACCTTCTGCGATGTTGTTTTTGGAAAGGAATTATCAAAACTTCTAACACATACATTATAATCAAACCACAATATCAATAGATGTCAAATGTTCAAATTTCGAATACACAAGCAAAATCTATCTCCATTATAATTAATCTGCCGAAACATTAGTACTCCAACTGGTGACAGACTCATTACTCACCTCCGTAATAATCAACTCGACTCCTTTTCTTTTTCTCTTCACAGTACCCCGTAAATGGCTCGTTAATCTCGGCATATGGAAAGCGAATCACTCCAGACAACGTGTAGCAGTCTGGCCATTGAGGAGCAGTGGCGGCCGAAAGACTGATTCCAGCGACAACCAGAAGCAGGCCAACTGTAAATAGACCAATAGATTTTAAGAGATTGCCAATACACCGAAACCTTCCCATTATTTCTCATCGAGTGAACATGGGTGTGTTGATGGTTCTTTCAGCTACATTCCTACCGATTTTTATCAAGACTGGTCGGAATTTGGCAAAGTTACTCATTATCCAAAATAGAAACAGTGCTGGATTAAAAAATATTTATTTTATTTATGTTCAGGTTGTTCTCAACACGTTTTATGTTTAGCAACTGTATGTCACGGCAACTAAGAACATCGTAATTGTTCATTTGTAAGGCGCTCTTCACCCTCAAATGCAGATCGTCGAGAATGATGCGCCGGACAGAATTCTTCGCAGTGGCATCACCATCACAAAATAAATAAAAGGTTTCTAGTTAACAAATGATTTCTCATTATAGATAAAACCAATTACATTGCATTTTTCACTCTTATCGTAAGACTCTTCCTATCAATATTCCTAAAATTCAAATTAACAAATGGAATTAAATCAACAAATCTCTACTAAATGTCTTGGTGTAACAATAGATCAGAATCTTAATTGGAAAGAACATACGTCCATAATAGCACTTAAGATATCTAGGTATTATAAGACATATTTTAAAGCTAATTAATAAAATGCACTACTTAAACTTTATCATTCTATGATTCGTCCTTACTTATCTTACTGCAGTATTGTACGGAGTTTTAATTATAAATGTATTACTAATAAACTTCAGATTCTGCAGAAAAGCTATTAAACAAACTAGAACTTACATTGGATATATTGAAACAACAAATGATTTATATAAAAATCTTAATATACTTAATATCTCTTGTATACATAAATATCAAACAGCAATATTTATGTTTACATCTATATATATAATTCTCGATGTCTGTCGCGTCTGTCTGTCCGACGGCAACACGGCGGGTATTGCAAGACGCTGTTGTCATTGACAACCAAATATTGTTTAATCAAAACGGAGCGTTTAACGAAGCGTCTTAATTGAAGCTTAAACCCCCGTCCCTCCTTCCCTCACCCAATCCCTCTCCCAATCGCCCAGGCCCCAACCTATTCCCTCGCCCCGGCCCCAAACCCCCTTTTCCCTTCCGTCTCCCAACCCTTTTCCTCTCCCCATCCCTCTCCCAATCGCCCCAAACCCCGTTTCTCTTCCGTCTCCCCAACCTTTTCCCCTCCCCATCCCCTCTCCCAATCGCCCCCAAACCCCGTTCCCCTTCCGTCTCCCCAACCCTTTTCCCTCTCCCCCCATCCCTCTCCCAATCGCCCCCAACCCCCGTTCCTTCCTCTCCCCATCCCTTTTCCCTCTCGCCATCCCTCTCCCAATCCCCCAAACCCCGTTCCTTCCCCCTCCCCATCCCTTTTCCCTCTCGCCATCCCTCTCCCCCAATCGCCCGGCCCCAACCCATACCCGCCCCACCATGCCCGACAGGCCCCAAACCCCGTTCCCTCTCTCTCCTCACCCCTCTCCCAACCCCCGTACCTCTCTGCTCCGAAAACCCGTACAACACACTTTCCTCCTCCCAAATCTCCCTTCCCTCTCCCAATGCCCTGCTCCCCGTTATTATATATATATATATATATATATATATATATATATATATATATATATATATTTTTCCTAGCCTCAATACCTATTTTTAAATTTTACCCCTCAAGTGGGGATTAAATTTTCAGACGCCGTCACTGTACTGGGGATTTTTAATTTTTGGAAAAGCGTTCTTCAGAAATGATTGATATAACGTTTTAAATTTGCTATATCTCAGGCTATATAGGAGCTAAAAAAGATGAGGTTTGCACCATTGTTTAGATTGTTTATTCCTCTTTCTAACCGTCCGTGAAAAACAAAAAAATTGGGGTAGAGTCCACTTTACGGCCTAAAATATCACCCTCTCCCCCGAAAACTTTTTAAAGCCCCCTAGCAAAATATTTTCAGCGGTAACCTCACTTTGGTCAGCGGCAAAGTTGTTAAGGGATGTCAGAGGAACAAAATAAACCAAAAAGTTTGAAAATCGGTCGACATTTGGCAAAGATCTATCAGTTCTAACCCGATGACCCCAATGTTTGAACATAAGTATTATCGGTGAATTTCGCGAAAGTTTTGAAGTCTGCGAAAGTTTCCAAATTTTTTGAATTTGCTATATCTCAGGCTATATAAGAGCTAAGAAGATGAGGTTTGCACCATTGTTTAGCTTTTTTATTCCTCTTTCTAACCGTCCGTGCAAAACAAAAAGTTCAGCGTTCACGAGCTTTCCGACAATCAAGTGAGAATGAGGAGCAGGCTGTTGCTCGGCGTGAAAAGCAGCACAGCAAACAAGAGAATCAAGCACTGCATGTCGTTCGACACTGCCAAATCAGTACACCTTCCTTGACTATCAAGGTTCAGAAAATTCTTGCGAATGGGCGTTAACTCGGTTGAAGGAAAAGGCGGCGAGTGAAGGAGAACTAATTGCGCAAAATGCTATTGCATTAGCGCAAAATCGGGTGGTAAAACAGACAATCTCCACCGTCATAAAATGCTATTGCATTTGCGCAAAATCGGGTGGTAAAACAGCCAATCTCCCCCGTCATAAAATGCTGTTGCATTTGCACAAAATCGGGTGGTAAAACAGCCAATGTCCCCCGTCATTTTTGACGGGTAAACACCTAGTATGTTAATAAGCTATTGCCAATTCACTTTTACGTACCTGAACACTTTTCAATAATAAATAAATTACATGCTTATAATTAAGAAGTCAAAACAAAATTGCTATCTCTTATGCTCATACTAATATGAAATTATTTACCATTAAATGTTTTGGACCTCGTACTTGGAGTGGTCTCCCCGAATGTATAACCAATTCATCAAATTTAGGCCTACAGGTATAAATGTTCAGAATCAGCTTATAAATAATATCCTATTTAATTGATACTAAGATAATATATTAATTATATGATAAAGTTATAAGATTTACCTGTTAACTTGATGCCAAGATGTTTATACCTACTGTCATTTTCCATTGATATTGACTTACTTTGCTTTTAGATAGGCCTACCTAGCAACGGGAACTGTGTTCTCTTTTGGTATCTTCTTTCCGACGTTATGTTTTCAATGATCATAATGACTTATATAATTGGACTAATTCTACATTATCTATATTCTGTGCTGTAATGAATGCTAAATGCTTACAGTGTAATGGGAGAATTTGATATACTTATGTATATCAAAACTATTTGTATATATATATATGTTATATGTTTATGCATATCAAAACTATTTTACGCCTATTTGGCGTTGTCGGACGGGTTCTCGTCAGAACACCGAAGTTAATCAACGTCGAGCGCGGTTAGTACTTGGATGGGTGACCATCCCGGAACCTAATCGTGATGCCGGCGGCCAACCAAGCCGTTCGTCGCTCAGGCGTCGATAAATTGGTAGCAGCGTCAAGCTGCGAAGGTAAAACGCAGGTCTAGAGAAAGTAATGGCAACCTACTCTAGATTAATGGCGTAAGCCACCTGCGTCGCTGCTTGCCTAGTACCGGAGATCAGCGTCCGAAACCCTACGCTCGTTAGAGTACGGGACTACCTTTACCTTTTTGTGTGTATTAACTGACATGATTTTCTGTTGTTGGAAATAAACCATAGTCAATTATTATTGGACCACAGTGTATATGGTTTCGTTTATTCTTAAAATATGTGTAAAACAGGTTAAGTTAATCTCTGTTGTTTTTTGGCACCTGTAACTGTATCCCCGAAATGGACATGGGTCCATTTTTTAGAACCCAACCCATCCCAACCCAACCTATGCCGGCAATTGCCCAATTCACCCAACCCAACCCAAGCAAGCTTCAAGTAAACAAACGCAGCAAATTTATTGATAAGCAACAATTTGTCAATTATTGCATAAAAATCATGTTTAAAAATTACCTCTCATGTGTAGCTGTATATTTTCCGCCATTATAATTATCATTGACGTGCAAAGGAAGGTTGACGTTTGAGTTATGATTTGTACTAATACTCTCTAAAATTCAGCTTCAAATGTTGAAGGACTAACCGTCACTAACGAATAAGGAATCCTAGAGCCATTATAGCATTTGCTTAGCAAGTTCGCACGCAGTAGCTCATAAATGTTATTGGAGGCAATAAGGAGATTAAGATGGATTTAAAAGGGATGGTTCAAAGAAAGTGACTATAATAACCTTCATTTGTCAATTTCGATTCTCGATTCCAATGCTTTGAAATATGCCTATATACTCCCACCGGACTTATGCAAATATCTCGTGGCTGCGGATTATCATCTACCTGTAGGTGCCTATGGGCATATGACGCTGCACAATATCGAGAATGCAACGGAGGCCACAACGGCGATGACAGTTTTATGAATCAAAGGAGACATGACTTTAATGCGTTATTATATAGGAACAAATGTTTTTGGATCAATAGAACCAGGGGCTCAAGACAGTCCTGAATATACCCCCACACACACACACACGCCTCCAATCACTTAACTAATAGCCGTCATAAGCCAATATTGCCAGCGACAGTTCCGCAGCAATGAGGAAAACGATACTAATTTTTTATAACCAATCTATGGTGTGTGCACTGTGCCACGTGCAAATCAGCGTTTTGCAACCCAACCCAACCCACCACAACTGCTTAAATTTATGACCCAATCCAACCAAACCCAACCCATTGGTTAACCCAACCCATGTCCATCTCTGCTGTATCCTCCATCTAGTTACACGACCTAAGAACACACGACAGATAAACACGCCATAGTTGAACGCAGACAGTAGAACACATGTCAGATGAACTCAGAGACATATATGAATACGAGACAGATGAACAGAGCCGGCGCGTGGGGCCTACAAAGCCTGCGGCCGCAGGGGCCCCGCCGACCGCAGGGGTCCCGCCGACCTCGGATATGTAAGAGTTTTCATTTATCTTATTCTTAAGTTTTTGTTTGGATGACCTTTTTTTGCTCGTCAGGGCATTTGAAGAGGCAAAAATATAGGCCTATACGGCAAACCTGTGATTAAAAAAATATCTGTTTTTGCTCGTCAAGACTTTTTCAAAAACGTAAAAACTTTGCAGAAGCCCCCTTGTAAAAATTGCAGGGGGCCCTCGAAAGTCACGCGCCGGCTCTGCAGATGAACATACGACATGACTTGAACATTTCACTCAACAGTAAAAAGCTAGAACTGGCCAGTGCCCCCACTCTTGAGTAGTGAAATGCTCAAATTGAACGGCTTTTCCGTTTGCTATGCACTTTCTTCTACTGGATTAATCGATATGTAGAATCATTAACTGACTGTCCTTAACCAAGGCAGGTAGGGCAGATGCCTTGGGTAAAAGCAAGAAAAGCTCATCTGCAGTTTTAGTCATGTCGATAAAATGTCAGCAACGATTTGTTCACATGCTAGTTTAATTTGTTGACCCCAAGCCATGGGTGCCAAATACTTATATACGCCTCTGCTCTCTCTCTCCTTTCTCCCCCGCCTCTCTCTATCTTCCTCACGCTCACTCACTCGCTTACTCTCGGCAAACAGATCTATTTCATCGGTTAAATTCACATGCAGATATTGCATCATGTTATGTATAATCGAATGGATCCTGAAAATAGAACCGATTGGACTTGAAACGATCACCTACAAAAGTCAATTGCAAAAAGACGCTGTAAATATATTCTTTAATCGACTCACTTACTTACTGATTTATCCATTGATTTCAGAATTATTGCGTGTCGGCAAAATAAAACAAAAGCTCAGTATAAATCATGAATACCCTCGCATTAATTTCAAATTATGAAATACTTAGTTCAAAAGGAAGAAATAATAAGTTGACTATAAAAAACCTTAGGATTTGAAATCAACATTAAAGTTAGTTTTAAATTCACTCGCCTTGAAAGCGAATCATGACAGCGAATCCGTCAAAAGCAGAGCTTAAGACGCCTCAAGAGACGATTAACGAGACATTAAATAGTCAGAAGACACGGATCTAATTGGAATTGATAATCGTCAAAGCACATGACAAGTCACATTTCAACGGATGATCAGCCAGACGACTCGTAGAATCCGGTACATTGTCCTCGAAAGAGTTTATACAAGTGTATACATTATAAGTACACTGTGGCAGAAATATAAAAAACATGTCACTGCAGATTTGTTCGTAACCTTGGCAAATGTGAACCAATTTTCAAACTTTTTCATTATTTGCCTGAGAAATGAATGGGACAAGACCTGGCTAGTACTTACTTTTACTACGCGCTTAACGTGTAATAGCCTTATCTAGTAAGTAAAATTAAAATAGCGAGAAAATGGCGAAAACTATCATTAAACATACATATTGCTCTTAATTGTACGCGGAATGTCCTGAATTTTATAAATGAATTAAAGCGAAGATATTACAAGTCAAAGGTCAACGCAAATGTTTTCGCTATTTTCCTGCTTATTTCAATTTTACTAGGTAGAGGTGCTACATCCTGTATTATTATTACTATTATTATTATTATTATTATTATTATTATTATTATTATTATTATTATTAGACAATTTATACAGCGCCTTATGCATGACATAGATCAAAGTCAAGGGCGCTTTACACAAATTTAATTACGCTGGATGGTAAAAGCGCTTTAGAAAGTTATTTATCGTCGTCTTCATCCTCGTCATCTAGTTTCTCGTCCGATTCTTTCACGAGCGTAGATCCACAGAGATTCACGCCAACGGTGTCCATCGTCATCAGGCCGCTGCCGTCGTCACTGCTCCCGCTTCTCTTTGCCGATTGCGGCGGTGGACTGAGCGAGATCCTGCCGTGGAACCAGTCGCGGCTCTGCTCGATCGTGTCCAGGATGTCGTTGCGATACGGATACTCCAGGTCCAAACATGTTTCCCTCTGCGGTCAAACGATGGAGTCAATAGACCGACTTTTTGGAGTCGAGGACGGCGACTCGTCGGCGCAATGACCTGGGTCGTTCCCACGGACGAACGAGACGGATGGAAAGAGGACAATCCGAGAGGACACAAAACCAGCGTTGTTGTTGTTCGACGTGATTGTTCGACGGCCCTCTGGCGACTGACGCTGTCCCGCATGACGGCTGGGAACGCCCACCATGACCCTTCTTTTTTGAGCCGAAAACGACGCCTCTCGCCGTTTGTGCAGCTGTCCAGCGCGTTCACTTAGACGACGAGGCAGTTTGAAAGAGAAACGCTTCCAAAAAACCGGAACGAACGACCGAGAAGACTCGAAAACGACGCGATAGTTTGGCGGTGCAAAATCACCCACGGGCTGCTGGTTCAACGCCCTCTTTAGAATATATATATATATATATATATATATATATATATATAAACCCCATTTGTTTCTGAGTCAAAGAATGAACACATTTTGAAAATCGGTTCACACATCTTGAAAATCGGTTCACAATTGCCAAAGATATGGACCAATATAGAGTACAGTGGCATGTTTTTATTTGGCTACAGTCAGGGATATTTTTACACCCCTAACCAATGGCAGGTACACAAAGAAAATTGCTATCTATAATACGTAAAAGACAACTTCAATTTTTGGACATATAATGAGGAAGAAATGCATAGAAAACCTGGTAACTACTGGAAAAGTCGAAGGCAAAAGATCAAGAGGAAGACAAAGAATGACGTATATCAGCAGCTTACTGACTGATGTAAAGGGGGTGACTACAGAACTGGAATTCATACAAGCAACACACAACAGAGAGAAATGGAAGTCCATAGTCGTCAACGTAGAAATACATGACACCTGAAGAAGAAGAAGAACCCCCAACACTCCTCCACCCACAATTTGAGGTCGACATCCCCAAAATTTGGCAATGTGACAATGGTATGCATGCAAAATCCATACTAATTAGCTCCGGCACTACCCCCCCAATTTTAGGTCGACACCCCCAAATTCACAATCCTAGAAATATCCCCTGACTACAGTGCATATATGTAAGCTTATACCTGCATAGTGTATATCCTTGATATATGCATGAGGCTCAATCAAGACTTTTGGTCAGGAAATGTCGAAGTGCCCTTTATTTGGAATCCTGGCTACACCACTGATATATGTATATATCAGTATATATAAGTTTTGTTTTGTATATATATATATATATATATATATATATATATATAGCCTTTATGCGTGCTTTATTTCGCACAAGCCACAAACAAAGCTAAAACAAACAAAAGACAACACAATGCACCGAGAACTGTTAACTACCAAGACATGAACCAGTCGAAAAATTTTACTCAGACATGCAAATGCAAACTTGCACAATGCACACGTATTCAATATCTCTTATACGATCAAACTAATTTGAATTGATAATTATAATTCAAATACAGACTGGCTGTACAAGTGTTCAGGAATTTTGTATACCGATTGCCAACCGGTTCAATTTTTTTAAAAATTATTCGTATTTCAGTGATACTTTGCCAACAGCGCATGCCAAAATCTTGTATAGACATTTATTAATGCAGTTATTTAAAATGAGTTCATGATCGTTTTATTCGATGCGGTTACCTCAACAGCATACATAGGCACAGCTAGGGTTGTAATTTTTCCGGAAAAATAGAATGCCCGGAATAATTCCGGAATTTTTCCGAAAAATTTCGTAAACTTTCTAGCATACATATTGTCAGAGGTTAACATACAGTAGTGGACAAAAGTATTTACCACAGCTAAACTACGAAGTTTCATTATATGTTTGGCACATATCACTAAAACCCCAATTATTAAATAAACCGCCAAAATCTGTTACCAAGGTGCCTTAGCAACTAATCTATACAGATTCCTGAGAAAAAGAAATTAAAAGCCTTTCATAAGTTGACCATGGTATGAAATTTTATGAATTTCATACTGTGGCAATTACTTTTGACTGCTACTGCAAGGGTGACATTAGGACAAAAAAATGAATAAAAGCATTATTTTTGCAGCAACTGACAATATTGACTCTACAATTTTAGCTTTGTTGTTTGAAAATGCTTAACAAATGAATAGTAATAAATAATAATAATAATAATAAATTATAATAATTATAGTAATAAATGGTAATAAACATTTCCGGAATTTTTCTGGAAAAGTATTTCCGAAAAAATTCCGCAGGAAATTTCCGAACTCATAACCTTAGGCACAGATGCACAGGAAAACAAAACGACTTAAATAATTCAACAGTCACAAGTTCAGAGTTTGACGCTTTTAATTTAAAGTAAATGCAGTCAAACTTTCAGTGAACTCCCTAATAAAATTAGGCCAAACTTTTTACGCCCCATACAAGCTGACAATATTTTACACGTTATTATAAAAGCTCTTTTATTTTAAATTTCAATAATAAACCTGCTTTAGTTTATTAAATAACACAATAATACTTTAATAATTCTGAGCATTCGGAACATTTTAAACTGTATTTCTGAGATTTCAAATTCATATCATTCCCAGATTATCTCAATTATTGTCCTATTTTATTAATTAATTAAATTTATTTAAAAACTAAAATTGTTTACGTAAATTTGTCTTGATCCCCGCCCTCCCCATGTCAACAATTGTCAAACTTCTTCAATCCACCCCCTATTGTTTGACATAATTAATGGACAGCCCATCAAAGTCTGTACCGTGTCCTCTAGGTCATCCTCATTTCCCTCTAGGATGTCGAAATCATCAGCATAAGTACAATGGAATCTCGTTGCAGAAATAATGTTAAATCCTTGGCACCAAATCGAAGTCCAATACACAGATATTAAACCTTAGAGGAAAACATTTGGTATTCCATCTTGGTCTAATTCTCAAGGCCATAGATTTTGTGACATTGAACAACACGTCAAAATCATCAGCGCAACTACTACAAATGGCTATATGTGCCTCCTAAACCGCTTGAAATCACATTATCATTAATCCTATGAGATGTCCGTAAGTTTGTTTGGCGTTGCTGCTCTTGTGCAAATGCTGACGACATTCTAATCTACAGATTCAGTCCTCGATCTCTGCTGACTAAATCAGCTGGCGATCAAATTTCTTTTCAGACAATTCTTCGAGATTAGATGTTCTCCAGCAGACATATTAAACCCCGCCTAGGCTAAACTTACATGGTTTTGCACTGGGCATATGTACTCTGTAATGGCCGGACTTCAACCACTTGTAACTCACTTCTCTCTCTCTCAGGGGCGGCGCTAGAGGCTGGGTCCGCGGATCCGGACCCATCCAGCCTCGGGCAGGGACACCCGAGCAAATTGTGCAAATCCGCAGAGAAATTTTGATTTGTAGAGTCAGGTCCTGGTTGAGTAGATTGCATTAGACCCACTCAGCCAACAAAGCCCAGCGCCGCCCCTGCTCTCTCTCTCTCTCTCTCTCTCTCTCTCTCTCTCTCTCTCTCTCTCTCTCTCTCTCTCTACCGTATTTATATGCAAAGGCCAAAGTACCAAAAAGACCAAAAAAGATTGGATGAATTTTTAAGTCGATGCATCTATGTATTTGTTGTCATTTAAATAATAAAATAGGCTGCAATGCATTTAAAGGCATGGCTAATAAATAAAGTAAAAAAGACAAGTGATGCTTATGCAAAACCTATTCAAATTTTTAATGACAAGCAAAAACTTGTTTTTTTTCAAAATATAATGTATTATATATTATTGAAACCTATTTAGACACAATGACAGCACACTAATAAAATGCGTAAAAATTTGGATTATTTTTATTTCATTTATTAACGTCTCTTTTGTCTTTGAGACTTCAACGTGGCCCACAAGGCTCCCTCTCGCGGTCCACTCTTTGGCCGCGGCCCACGGGTTGAGAACCGCTGCAATAATATACTCAAGCCCATGCGTAAATCTGAGTCATTCAGCATTCTCTTACGCTCAGCATTGGCGTATCAACGAGGCCATATTCCACCAGGTGAACATGCACGTAACTCCATCGTTTCGTGATTTGCACTGGCTATCAGCGCCAGAAAGAATCCGCTTCAATATTGCGTTATTAGCCTACCGATGCCTAAACGGTGTTAGTCCTGCATACCTGGCGACTGAACTGGTACGTGTGGCCAGTGGCGGCTCCACCGGGGGCAGGGGGGCCCGCGCCCCCCTATTGACTGCCTGGTCCCCAGTGCCCCCAGTTGGGTCCCTATACTTAATGCGACATATACAGTATTAAACAACAAATGGTTGGCCCCCATGATTAGAAGTTGCCCCCAACGGCCCCACTTGCCAAATCCTAGAGCCGCCACTGCGTGTGGCTGATTTGGATGGTCGGTAACGCCTGAGATCACTGTTCGTCCCGAGGATGCGCCTTCGAACTGTCGGTGATCGCGCGTTCCCTGTGGCAGCGTCGAGAGCGTGAAACGGTCTACCTCCAACTGTGCAACTTTCTTCATCGCTCAACACCTTCAAAGAGAAACTTAAAACCTGACTATTCCGCAGGAGCTACTTGTGATTTCTTGTGTTTTTGTAATGTGTTCACGCAGTTCTTATAGGACGAGTTATCACATTAATCAGTACATTGTAATAATAATAATAATAATAATAATAATAATAATAATAATTATTATTATTATTATTATTATTATTATGACGACGACGATACAACGACGGCGATGATAGATAACTACATTTAGTTAGAGTGTGCGCGACTTTGATCCTCAAATCCAATTAAGGGATCTTGCTAGTATTCATGACGACGTGACTAGTACAGTTGAAAAACAGATGCTCACACTCAATAATTAAGCAGTAGTGGATCGGGTGGCGTACTGTCCTAAGCGTCGCGACTACAGGCCTCTAAATAGAATCATTTCTTTTTAAATTTATACAGTAAGTTATAAACGAACGTGAAATTTCTGCGTGCTTTAATATCCAGAGTATTTCTGTGGAGGCAAGAGACATTCGATTCATGCTCTGTTCCTTCTCACCTCCTTTATTTAATGCATCTATTGTAGAGCTTGAATCTGTATTCTCATCAATAGCTGCACGGATGTCATATAATATCATCAAAACCTGTCTACCTTAGATCACTATTAACCCCTCAGCCTCCTCGACCCACACGTTCCTCATCTTACCTCACTCTGTCACGCCCACTCAATCAGTCATCTCTGAAAATTTGCAACCGTGCCTTCTCATACGCCTCACCTGAACTTTGTAACTCCAACGCAGCTTCCCTTCCCAAACTTGGACACTTTCAAACAATAAAATCTGAATTCTCATTTCCTATTATTCCTGCTTTATCTTCTCAAGTCTTCAGGTCTAAGCTTAAATCCTTCCTTTTTCTTAAATCATTTCCTCCTTAGCTGTAACAACCTAGCCTCACTGCCATTCGGATGTTGACTATTGCCTGGCTGATCATATACCTTCACCATAGCTATTTTAAGAGAGGCTGAGCGCCTAAGAATAAGCAGCTACTTTTGCGCTGCTTTCCAAGGCGTTATAGAATCCACGAAATTTTACTTACTTACTTAAGTTGCTCATCTGGTTTAAATACCAAATGTAAGCTGTGGCATTCACAGCCAACTTCAGGCGTGTTACTATTTTAGGATGTTTTCCATTGCTCGCCAAAAGAGCTGGAATTATTTTTAGTATGTTACATCTTTCAACAAACTTCTTGTTTTTTGAAACTTGATTGAAAATTAGTCTCTTCCACCAGTTTCCTTTTCACTAGTCTCTTTCACTGACCCCAATGATTTTTCTGACACTTCAAGATTCTAAATTAACCGGCTGCGAAAGTATTTATTAATTAAATTTCTCAATACAACAGCTAACAACCTCGGAGAATAAAGTAAGTAAAAAAGTAAAGTAAAATCTCGTGGATTTCTATAGCGCCTTGGAGAGCAGCACAACAGTAGCTGCTTATTCTTAGGCGCTCAGCCTCTCTTAAAATAGCTATAGGAAAGGTGTGGGATCAGCCAGGCAATGGTCAATATCCGAAGGGCAGTGAGGCTAATAACTGGCAGCGCGCAACAGGATTCCAAAATGGGTGGAGCACCATCACTTCTAAAGGCGAACTTCGTTTGATCTGATTACATGCAGAGTTAGGGAGGCGTTGTGAGCTTTCACGCGGGTCTGAGACAATGCCTTACCCCATACATATTGAACATTGGAGTACTTGCGCCGGCTTTATAAAAGCTTAGGCAATCCCAATTTGGATAAAATTTTCTCATCGGTCTTTAACAAAGCCCACGACCGATCCCAGCCCGAATAGGAAGGACTGCCCCGTGTACCTCTCGCGGCTACGCTACTGAAATTGGCGCTATAAAAAGCATAGTTTTCGTCACCATCCAGTTTTATTATCTAAACAATTGGTCTCTTACATAAAAACACATACATTTACAAATCAAAAAGTTGCAATTATAAATTAAATTTTCGAGAAAACGATAATTAATCAAAGAACATCATCTGACATTGTTATAAACGAAGATTTTCCCACGAATCAGAAGGCATTTGCATAAAATTAAATTATTTCTTTTGAAACTAGTATGTAATAAAAACGCATAATTGCTTTGTGTGCTGTTCAGGAAATCCAGCTCTGAAGTCGGTTCAGGTGAGCATCTTAACGAACGTTGGAGTTGCCCTTCACACGTTAACGTATGTTGGCTCTGTCTCTACACCGCAGTTGTTGTTCTTCTGGGACATGAGAATGTAACCGTCGTTACCCCAGTAGGTTGACCACGAGTTCTTTATGAGCCAATATGGCTCTCCATTTAAAACTCCGTAACCAACTGCGAGTACTGCGTGGTCAAGGTAGTCAGAAGCTGCAAAGACAACGACATCCGACTACTTTCACAACTGCACTGTCTGGTTCACGAATCAAATCAATTCAGTAACTTCTGTAGCGGCATTCTAGTAATGCAGTGGGCACAAGTCGAGCAATTACTCTCAACGTTTGCATTTCAATCAAATAGATAAAATAAACATAATTCCTGTTTAGAGATTGTCACTTTCCCGAGAACAGTCAAATACAGAAATTATTTTCAGAGGATTGTTAAGGCTGCATGAATTGATATCAAAAGGTGTTGGCTCTGTAGTAATTCTGACAGTAACTAAAATTCACAGACACTGCCGAACTCAACAGTGCACCATTTAACGGAGTGACTACAGTAGTTAATGTTTTCTCACTTGACCTGGCTTTAATTCGGATTGGATTTGGTGCGCCATCGGCCAATGTCCGAGGCATTATGACAGTGGCGCCATAGAAGTTGATAGATAGATTGATAGATAGATTTATTGCGATATGTAAATATATATCCTCGGTATTTACGACATTCGGGGTCGTAATAGACGCCATTGGAATAGTAGGTAAAGCTTGGAAGAGCGGCGTAAATCGCCACAGAGATCGGTCCTTGGAAGGCGATTGCCATCTTCAGAGCATCGGTGTCATAAGGGGTGACGTTGACAAATGACTTCACCAAGACCGTTGGTTTCACGTCCTTGGAGTGGCATAAACCATCCTGAAGAAATCAACTACCCGTAATTTGCAAAGCTGAATATTAAAATCACTGTTGTTATCTTCATTTTCAATTAATTAGGGCCTAGTGAAAGATGCAGAGTCCTGACAGTAGTAAGTTAAGGTCAGATGATGAAGTATGAAATCCTAAACTTTGTAAAAAAGATGGATAACTCACAGTAAGTCAAAGGGAAGGTGAAATCAATGACAGATGGATAAGGTATCAAATCCCAAACTCTGGATAAAACATTTTCCCCAAAAATTGAATTAGAGTTACAATATTTTTCAAACTTCTCACAGATTTACGTGGCATTCAATTTTCTTCGAAAGGTGACAGCCATAAAACCAATGTCTCTCAAACAGAGGTCCCGCTAAATTGCAAGGCAGCCTGAAGTCGCCGTTAATGACCCAATATGCTCGTTATGCAACAACCAATGCATAACGAGTTTCGGGCACAGAGCCTATTGATGAGAACAGTCTGCAATTAATTATATTTCCCATTAGATATTTGAAAGTGGGTTTGTCTTCTTCACAGTCACGATATCGAACAATGAAGGCCAAATGCAACATCAATCATTGAACAAAACAAAATCAATCTCTTAGAATAGCAAGAACAAGAATTATAATTACTCATAAATGAAAGAGCTGTGAATTGAGAGCATGAATAACCTATAGCTAAATACAGCATTTTGTTTACACATACTACAATTTTCAAAGTATTCTGTATAAGGTCATATGCAGCATTCATCTGTCATGCATCAGTACATTCGAGCCTGTTACATACTGTACGTATATATAATTGTTGTCTCGCAATATATTCTGGAGCCAAATTACGTCTCTTTCTGTTTCTTTTTTCATAGTCTGTCATGCTGCTTCCCCATTCCCATTATGACTGATATATTGAATTGACCTTGTCCTCTGACTAGGTCTGTAACTTTTCCGGAAAAATAGAATGCCGGGGAAAATTCCGGAAATATTCCGGAAACTTTCCAGCATACATATTGTTAGAGGTTAACATACAGTAGTGAGCAAAATAATTACCACAGCTAAAAATACGAAGTTTTATTATATGTTTTGGCACATATCATTAAAATACAATTATTAAATAAACCGCCAAAATCTGTTACCAAGGTGCCTTAGCAACTACTTTGTACCGATTCCTGATAAAAAAATTAACAACGTTTTATAAGCTGACCATGATATGAAATTTCGTGAATTAAATACCGGGACAATTACTTTTGACTGCTACTGTAAGTTCATGTATGCTGTTAATTAGCGCTCATAACAGTAAAACCAGGCGACAGTACGAGAAAAAATGAATAAACGCATTAACTTGGCAGTTACTTAAAATACTGACTACAATTTTTGCTTTGTTGTCAACAAATGCTTAACAAATGAATAGTTCTTCTCCTAGCGAATGCCTTTTTTCTCAGCCATTCAACGGCATCAGTTTGAGTCTGATGCAGGGTCTCGAGTCCTCCTTCGAATATGGTGAGGTGGCAGTCATTGACTATGTGGTTCATTGTCTGTCTGATGCCGCAAGGGCAATTCAGGTCATCTCTGGCTCCCCAACGGTGAAGCATAGCGGCGCACCGGTCATGACCTGTTCGATAGCGATTGAGATGGACCCAATCATAGCGCACTAGGTCAAAGCCGGGTTGACGCTTGCATGGGTTTGTGATGAGGTATTTGTTCTTTACCTCAACAGACTGCCAACTCTGCTTCCATGAGTCCGGAACAGAGAAGTGCAGTATAGGCGCAGGAAACCAGATTGGATGACGAGACGTCAGATGTTGAGCAGGATGGTCAAAGATGTCCGCGTGTATTGGTAGATCTGGTCAGGCATTAATGTGGGCAGTGAGCGTGGATGCTGCGGCTTCACGACGGATAGCTGGCGGGGCGATGTTGCTAAGGACTGGCAACCAGTGAACCGGGGTGGAATGGATGGTTCCAGAGATTGTCCTCATGGAGGAATTCAGTTTAGAGCCGACCAAGTGGACGTGGGGGCTTCGGCACCATACTGGGGCACAGTATTCTGCAGTAGAGTAGCATAGTGCCAGTGCTGATGTTCGTAGAGTAGAAGCGCTTGCTCCCCACGTCGAGCCGGCCAGTCTTGCAATGATGTTGTTCCTCGAGCCCACCTTTGCCGCAGATTTTATGAGATGCTCGTGGAATGACAGAGTGTGGTCAAGAGTGACGCCAAGATAAACTGGCTGGGCTTCAAGTCGGATTCTTGTTCCATTAAGTTGCACATTGAGCTCACGCGATGACGAGGCGTGAAATGAATAGTAATAAACAGTAATAATAATAATAAATAATAATAATAGATAGTAATAATAGTAATAGTAATCATCACTAACCCTAAACCCTAACCCTAGAAACGATGTGGCGACGACCTTTTTTGTTTTTTTCTGTTTTGCTCGTCAACACTACTACAGATAAGAACGAGAACGACGACCCTTTTTGCTTGTCAACAGTAAAAATGGAGACGACGACCTTTTTTGGCTCGTCAGCTCCAAACCGTGGGGCCCCAATATCAACGATGCCCCCCGGTTCCCCAAAAGTCACGCTACGCCACTGGGCCAAGACCAAGACATTTCACTCAAGGTCCAGGCATCGATCCATTTTAACTATCGGCCGGGTCACACTCGTAATGTAATATAAACATGAAATATGTACACTACAGTAGCGCTGACAATTATTACACTACTGTACTAAGTGAAAGTAAATAAGTAAGTAAAATCTCGTAGATTTCTATAGCGCCTTGGAAAGCAGCACAACAGGAGCTGCTTATTCCTAAGCGCTCAGCCTTTCTTAAAATAGCTATGGGGAAGGTATATGATCAGCCAGGCAATAATCAACATCCAAAGGGCAGTGAGGCTAGGTTGTTACAGCTATGGAGAAAATGATTTCATAAAAAGGAAGGATTTAAGCGTAGACCTGAAGACTTGAGGAGACAATGCAGGAATAATAGGGAATGAGGATTCAGATTTTATTGTTTGAAAGTGTTCAAGTCTGCGTAGGGAAGCTGCGATGGAGTTCCAAAGTTCAGGTGCGGCGTATCAGAAGGCACGGTTGCAAATTTTCAGGGATGATTGATTCAGTGGGCGTGACAGAGTGAGGTAAGATGAGGAACGTGTGGGTCGAGGAGGCTGAGGGGTTAATAGTGATCTAAGGTAGACAGGTTTTGATGACTGAAGTGAGCTATATATAAGTGTTATTATCTTATATTGGATACGTTCAGTTATTTTAAGCCAATGTAATGATTTTAATATGGGTGAAATATGGGAGAATTTAGGCGCCTTAGTAACAGCGCGAGCTAGTGTATTGTATTGTATTTGTAGTGTATCGTATTTTGTATTGATTGCAATCTGTTGATGAAGGCTTTGGGAAGGTTATAGTAGAGGGAGTTACAGTAATCTAATTTGGAGTGGACTATAGAGGTGGCAATTTTGGAGGCAGTTTTTGGTATCGAGGCAATCTAATCTGATCTAATCTTAAACTTCTATAGCGCCACTTTCATAATGCACAGGAGCATCAACCGATGGAACACCAAATCCAAATCACTAAAGATCCAGGTCAAATCCAGGGTATCCGGCCGGACAAACGTGTGACAGTCTATGGTGGATAAGCCCAGTCAAAAAGATGGGTTTTTAATCTTGCTCTAAAAATTTGTAATGAATTTGCAATGCGAACACGCTAAGGCAATGAGTTCCAGAGTTTTGGAGCGGCCACTGAGAAAGCACGAGAACCAAGAACTGTCCGAGTATGGGAGATGGAGAGAACTATTGCAGACGAGGATCTGGTCGAGTATTTGTTTGCTTGTACAGAAAGGCAAGGACGTAGGCGACGAAGATCTCGAATATGAACGTAGCAGGCTTTTGAATGTTGGGAGATTTGTGATTCAAAGTTTAGAAGTGTGAAATGTGAAATGTTTAGAAATGTGAAAGAGCTAACACCACAGCCTAATAATAAACTTGTCAATATTGTTGTTTTGTAAATGTGTAATAATGCATTGAACATTTTAGTTATTATGATCTGCATTCTGCAATCAACTTTTGGTTCTTCAGTTACTTGCAGCTATAATAATAAAGATGTTGTCATTATTTAAACAAAAAACTGCTCATTTCACTCATTTGCCATTGCAGCGCAAGAACATCAACGTTTCAAGCAGCTCATTCCCAAGCCTGGCTCGATGCGGTCTCATTACAACTCCTCCTTGTGAAAATACCCTTTCTATGGGGGCCGAAGTTGCAGGCACAAAGAAGCCTAGAAAACAGTGGCCTCAAGCTCATGAAATTCCTCTCAGCAAAAATGTTGTAGTCAGTCTGGATCAAATGAATCACTGACTAAAGTGGTTGTACTGCACAGTGTACACATGCAATGACAAACTATAGTTACCATCAGTGTCTTGCGATGTGACCAAGGCACTTGCTTCCAAGGCCAAGGCCAAGTCCAAGACACTAACCCACGAGGCCAAGACCAAGACATTATACCTCACGACCAAAGCCAAGGCTTCGAAATCCGGCCTCGAGGCAGCCTCGAGGCCAAGACCAAGACCAAGGCTTCACACCACTGCTTTAAGCTTTAAATTTTCGTTACTGCGCTGGATAAATTTGTAATTTTAATCACTAATACTAACTTCTTATATTCTGGATTATATCGGTGCACTCTCATTTAGTTGGAATTTATTTATTGCTTTATAATGGCATTTTGAAATTTAATCTGTTATCGCTCACTCCATTACCGTTTCAAACAGTGATTTAATATGCCATCTTTCTTTCTAAAATAATTAGAAGTTTATTGATAGATAATGATAGATAGTTTATTGATAGTTATTTTTTCCATAGTAACATCGTTCATAGTAACATCGTCTGCCACTATTCGTTTTGTGTTCAACCCGTGAGTTGCTGCATGAGCCGACTGGATCTCCTTTGGTCTCTACATCTTTTCAAAGCCTGTCTTGCCGCTTCCTCTCTCGCTGGCTTGTTAACAAGCACCTAAGGCACAAGGCCAAGCACCTAAGGCACAAGGCCAAGCACCTAAGGCACAAGACCAAGCACAAGGCCAAGCACTCATAGTTCAAGGCCAAGGCCAAGCACAAGCACAAGCACTTTACATTAAAACACAAGTACAAGCAAGCTGGCAATGTTAGTTGAAAGGTACTGTAATTTTGAGCCTAAGCGAAAAGGTTGTTTATTTTAACATGTACTTGTCAGTTGCTGCTTAATCTTAGACGCTTAGCCTTAAAGCCTTTCTAAAAATAGCTGTGGGAAAGGTGTATGATCAGCAAGGCAATGGTCAATATATCCGGGGGGCAGCGAGGCTAACAACTAGAGAAAAACGAGCAACTGTAGCCAAGAAATCAAGATTATTTGATCACTATCGTAAACCTGCTGGACAAAATGGTGAGAATTCAACATTCCATTTGTGTTACGCATTATGTGGAATATCAAATATGTTCAAATGTATGCTACTACAAATGGTACAAACTGTGTGTGCATTATTTAGAAGTTTTGTGAAAGCTTACAAAGTTTAAGTTTTACCTGATTCTCTTGCTTGTTAACACGCACCTAAGGCACAAGGCCAAGCACCTAAGGCACAAGGCCAAACACTCGAAGTCCAAGGCCAAGGCCAAGCACAAGCACAAGCACATGTTTTTGGTACTTAAGCACAGCACAAGGCTAAGCACTAACAAGCCTGCTCTCTCGCACTCTTGACTAATCTCTGGAATTGGCATTACCCGGCTGACCAATAAACTTCGGCTGTTGCTATTTCAACTGTAGATTCAGCGCCTGGCGCCTTGGAATAAACAACTACTGCTTTACCTGCTTTCGAAAGCGCTATAGAAATGCACGGAATTTTGCTTGCTTACTCACTTACTTACTTAAGCAGTAGATCAAGCGCATAGCTATTATGGAACAACCCTCAAAGACTTTATGAAAACTTACACAATTTTACTTATTTATTTAATTACATGTACCAATGCTACTAGATAAAACATGCTCATAAATAAATTTTGGCCATGTCAATTTCTTTATCAATTAAAAAATATGTCAACTGAACGGGAAGGAATTTTGAAGTTCACCTGCATAAGGTAAGGCCCGTATGCCTCCTCCGAGGCCAGACCGTGCTTCATGGTCCAGTTGTAGGCATAAGCTTCATATCCCCCATCGCAACCAGTATTTCCCTCTCCCCAACTGCAGTCCACCAACTCTTGTTGCGAAAGTCTGACGAGTTCGCCGGTCTACAAACAGCCAAATAAACAGCAGTTCTTTCATTCGACTCTAAAAACTGAAGACACATTAATATATTCTATGGTAGAAGGATATTGCTAATGTTTGCCAAAGATAGAATAATAACTCCACACATATTGACATCGGCTGGCACTATTCGTCTTGTGCTGAACTCATGAGTTGCTGATGAGCCGAAGTACAACCAGGGCCGCCGAGAGAAATTCTGGGCCCCTGTGCAGAATGACCGGCGGGCCCCTGACAAGTCTTAACATTTGCTTAACATTTTTCACGCTGTTCCTTTTGATGTGTCCTCAGGTCCCGGGCCCCCCTTTTGCTCGCCGGGCTCTTCTGCTCAACATAACATTGTAACCTTTCTTTAGTGTTGCTATTGGTATTATTGTTAATTAAACCTATTCATCATCGGCCGGGCCCCTCCAGACCGCCGGGCCCCTGTGCATCCCCCTATCCCCCTCTCAGAGGCTCTGAGTACAAGTGGACTTTCAGTAGTCTCTAGGCCTATAAAGTAAGTAAGTAAAGTCAAGATTATTGTGGTGACTATTCGAAAGACTGCGTGAACACATTACATAACTAAATAACTAAACAACTAGTTCTGAATAGCCATGATTTGAGAAGTTTCTTGAATGTGTCGAGTGATGGAGACTCTTGGATGTCAGCAGGAAGTGAGTTCCAAGCGCGTGCAGCAGCTACCGGGAAAGCTCGATCACCGACAGTGACGAGACGCGTCCTAAGGTCGATTAGTTCAGCCGTGGTAGAGGATCTCAGTCGTCTTCAGCCTTCCAGATCCGAGACGCTGCGCAACTCGTCCTACAGATAGCTCGGTCCTGTCCCGTGCAGGCAACGATAAACGATAGTTTATAATTTAAACTTAATACGCTCTGGCACAGACAGCCAGTGCAGATCGATGAGTAACGGAGTGACGTGCTCACACCGAGCTGACCGATGGATAAGACGAGCAGCCCCGTTCAGGACTGAGTGCAGCCGACCGAGTAGGCCTAGATAGGCAGGCGATCTGGCGAGAACGTCGTTGCCATAGTCGAGTCTAGTGAGAACTAGAGCTACGACCAGCGTCTTAAGGACAGCTTGGGAGACTGACCGACGTAGACTCTTGATCAGCCGGAGAGAAGCGAAGCAGCTGGCAACGGTTTTGGCTGCGTGCAGCTTCATCGTCGCTGCGCTGTCAAGGTAGATGCCAAAATTCCGTACGGAGGAGACTGGGCGTATCTCAAGATCATTGATCCTGACACTGGAACTCGGCAGCAGTTGTTGCCGGTCAGTGGCGAGCCAGAGGACCTCAGTCCTGGTGACATTGAGCTGGAGCCTGTTAGACTTCAGCCAGACTGCCAACTCATCAAGGCACCGAGTGAGACGCTCAAGCAGTTGCTGCGTCTCCGAGGGCCTGCAGCCTCCGTATATCTGGGTATCATCAGCGACAGTCAGCGTACAGGTGTCCTTGGAACCCATGTTTACGGATGAGGCGTATCAAGTCAGCCACATATAGGGTAAACAGAATGGGTTCCAGGACAGATCCTTGCGGGACACTATATCTTTTCAAAGTCTGTCTTGCCGCTTCCCCTCTCCCACTCGACTAATCTCTGGAATTGGCTTTGCCCGGCTGATCACTAAACTCCGGCTATAGCCAGTGGCGGCCGGTGACCATGTCGCTGGGTTGCGCAACCCCCAGCTCAACCCCCAATATTTCGCTGCACAATTTGTCAATAGCAATAATAATTTCATATGAAATTTTATTTGGTGCAGAAAGTAAATTATTTCCGATCAGGTAAATGAATAGGTTTGAGTGTTTAACTGCGCTTCGGCTGCAGTGTGCTGTGAGCTATTTGTGTTGCGGTTGCAGACGGACTGCGACACAAGTAGAATTTCCATGCTCCGTATATACTACATAGGACATAATGGAGCACTACAGGACGCATTTTGCATTGCAGAAGTGGGCGTGGCTTGTGTCGCTCTTCGGTTGCAACCGGAGCCGAACTATAAATAGCTGGCTCTGCACACTAGAGATGTGCAGGTACAGAAAAATGCCTACCCTACCCGTACCCGTGAAAAAACTTTTTACCCTACCCTACCCTACCCGTACCCGCTAGCGCTATACCCGACCCGACCCGTACCCGTAAGCTGTGTACCCGTACCCGTACCCGACATTGGTTGGAATTTGGATTTGTTTGGAGTTGGACCCGTACCCGCGGGTGCGTGTACGGGTTAGACCCCTGCACGGGCCGGGCGGCCCGCGGGCCGGGCCGGGCTCAAAAGATTGCAAAATAAAACGGGCCGGGCCGGGCCGGATGAGTGACGGGCCGGGCCGGGCCGGGCCGGGCCGGGCCGGGCCGGGCTGCCATAAGTCGGCCCGTCCTCTGTTTAACCCATTAAGGAACCCCCGATCAAAGGAACTTGCCAATTGTTTCCGGTATAACGAATTAAAATGAATCCCCCTAAAGATGAATCACCCAGTCATCTTTCTACGTGTAATAAATACTCCCCACCTCTTTATTCTACGAAGAATATTAACACCCTCTGAAATGTAATAACTCCCCTATAGTGATGTGCAGTAAAATGTATAAATGGAGTCATCAGATATGAAACTGTGCCAACGCACAAGAGATGGAATGACGTAATTTGGGGCAAGTAATGTAGGGGAGTAGAAATTCTAATCCCGTAGAGTCTTCAAAGGCAGAGTCTGACCGATTATATTAGCATTACGCAATACGCATTGTCCTTCTTGTCCAGATACGTATTCTAGTGACTAGCGTTGGGGCCTGTGTAGTGCCAGGATCGCTTGAATGTATTGTTTGAAATACTTTGATCTCCTTGCCTTCGCCTTCTCTTCGTCACTACCTGGAAATCTTTAGACAGACAGACAGACAGACAGACAGACAGACAGACAGACATTCTAGAACAGTGTGGCAAGGCAAATCCTTGCAATTCCAGCGTCCAGTGCTGCGAGTGAACGGTCATTTAGTACAGCTGGGGCAACCATTACACAGCGTCGCACTGCTTTGGACACGGACACCATTGAAAACATACTATTTTTGCATTCTAATGCTTAAACTTTATCGATCGGCTTCAATTTTGTTGCATTATAAGTTGTTTTCAGTAGACACTACATTTTAGTAAGAAGACTGTTATTAAAACGTCAACTGAATCATGACTGATTTCCCAAAAGTTAGGTTGCAAATTGTAATCGCAAATGAGCAGGCCGGGCCGGGCCGGGCCGGGCCGGAAATTTGGCGGGCCGAAACGGGCCGGACCCTACAGAAAAAGCAATGAAACGGGCCGGGCCGGGCCGGGCTGCCAAAAGTCGGCCCGTGCAGGGGGCTAGTACGGGTACAAGCCAACAAGGACCTGTACACGGACCCGTGTACCCGTATCCGTTCCTAGAGACTATAGAGAGGCAACAATGAAATAGTAATAGTAAAAATAAATTTTAGTACTTAGGAATATAAATTCTAGTAGCCTACTTAGGAATCAGGATAATCCACTTGGCAAATAGTAGGCCCTGGTTCTGAAGTCTGGACTACTGGTTGGTAACATTGTGTAATACAACTAGTCAGCTAGCCTAAGTCTACATGCATGTCGGACATGGATTAGAACTTCTAGAAGACTCGATGGGTTTGTTTAAAATATTTAGTAGATATAATTTATCTATGAGCAGGCATTAGAGCTCAAGTTAAACAACAAAACTTTATCAGAAGAACTTTCTCGGTCGAGGAATCCTTGGAGGAGTCAGAGGACGCCATTATAGATTTATTACTGATGATGTCAGATGACGTCATCTGTATTTACTTTATGTTTTCAGTAAGTAAAATGCATGGTGTCTGACAAACTGAACGCGATATACAAGTTACACTAATACACTT
Source organism: Metaphire vulgaris (assembly GCA_018105865.1). Lineage (NCBI taxonomy): Eukaryota > Metazoa > Annelida > Clitellata > Crassiclitellata > Megascolecidae > Metaphire > Metaphire vulgaris. Next base: position 15,558,575 of record CM030843.1, read on the forward strand.
CACTCAATATAATTTTTCGGGTAAAAACGGGTATACCCGTACCCGTAGCCGCTATACCCGTACCCGTAGCGCTATACCCGTACCCGACCCGTACCCGAAAAATGTGTACCCTACCCGTACCCGCGGGTACGGGTACGGGTAGGATATACCCGCGGGTACGGGTATACCCGCACATCTCTACTGCACACACTCGCCGAGGCTTAGCGGGGCTCCCGATACACTGGCTGAATACCGGGTAACTCTCTGCGGGGGGTGGAGATGTTGGCGCGTTGCTAGCATGCCTTAACTGGCTCCGTCCTTCTCTTTCGACGTCCATTATTATATATTCTTAAATTTTGTTTAAATAATTCATGATATTTTTTTATTAAATATGCCTATACAGTATAGTTTCGACTGTTACCTAACAGCTAGCTAGAATAATAAGGAATAATTATATACGTGTTGAGGCAATATCCTGCGGAAAACAATCACTATCCACATAATAGGACCACATTGGAACCGAAGTATCCCGGCCTAATTTTAAGGGTGAACTTTTTCTCACTAACATTGCAACCCCCACTTCTTATAGCCACCGGCCGCCACTGGCTATAGCTATTTCAACTGTAGATTCAGCGCCTAGGAATAAACAGCTACTGCTGTACCGGCTATTGAAAGCGCTATACGCTATTGACATTCACGAGATTTTACTTACTTGCTCGGAGGCAAATTAAAACAACTTGCGTCCCAGTGAGGCAACTAATTTCTTAAATGAAGTCGCATGGCATTCAAATTATGCACGTAATGAGATAAACTTATCTTCTTCCAGCCATTAAGATGTTCAAGTTTTGGAAAAGCATGCCAATACTTATTTATCAAACTGCTTAAATTCTGGAAAAACCAGTAAATTCCATAAGCATAGCAGTTTGCAAGAAAGCAGTCAAATTAACCAGCATTGGCACAATTCACAAGAAATGTCATGGTTGCGAAGCCATGAATTAGGTTATTTCATCGTTATTTTATGGAAAAACTATCTAGAAAAGAGTTCATCCAGTAGATAAGTTATTTTTCATTCCAATACCTCTCATAAATGCAGTAAACGAAACCATTATCGCTCATTCTAACAATTTCACTAGAATTTTCTTCCCAACACTTTTATAAATTCTAGTAGAGTACCAGTCACCAATCACCAACGATATAAAACTGTGATTGCAAGGGACACATAGAAGTTCATAGCATAAACAAAGGTTAGACTATAAGCTGTAATTACGTAGGCCTAGAGCCTTTCTAGTGAAGTTAATCAAGTCTTTCCAACCTTAAGAAAGTGAGCTCCTTCAATGGTTCCTGTTGCGCTAAAGCTCCAACAAGATCCACATTCGGCTTGGTCTTTGACTTGAGTAACAGCACCTGAGCAACCCATCAGAAAACGACATTAGTCTAAAAACTCCAAATAAAATTCGTATGGAAACAAAATCATATTGGCCCTAAATAGGACAAGCCTCTAGTGTAATTAGGTATTTAGATTGCAATTAAATTCTACAAGCACAAGACTGATGGTCTATATCAGGGTTCTCAAACACGCGGCCCGCGAGGGCATTTTATGTAGCCCGCGCTGCATTTTGGGGTTGTAAAAAAATTGCCATCTGTAATTTGTATATATTTCTCTCGACGCCTTTTAACGTTCATGCAGGGCCATATTAAGGCGGTTCTGAAGGGGCTGAAGCCCCAGGACCACCATAAAAAATAGGCCCACCGTTTTTCAAGCGACGACCTTTTTGCTTGTGAGAGATTTTCAGTGAAGGCGGCGGGAAATTTCACAAGGGGTAATTTTCAAGTTACGGAAGCGACGACGTTTTTTACTTCTCAGCCGCAGGCCCACTCGGACCTTAACCCTGCCCTGCGTTCATGCCATCTTAGATATAATAAATTCTTACGTGCAGTACTTTATTATTCGTAGTCTTTCGAATCTAGTGATTATACACGTATACTTATGGTTCTCTAGTGGATGCGGTCGTGTTTAACGTAAAAATTCGATTTAGTGAAATTTTTGTACTAAAAATAGAAAGCCTGTATAAATGTCTGAAATATATATCTAATTTGTAAAACACTTTGACTATGTTCTTCTTTCGTTGTTTTTATACACTTTAACATTGTAACAAAATTCGGGCGTTGCGGCCCTCGTGTTACTGTGGCCCGCTCATGCGGCCCCCAGGGACAATTTGAGTTTGAGACCCCTGTTTAAATGCTTAACGCGAAAACAAACAATGATATGGTACTAGACAGGCAAAGGTAAATGTAGTCCCGACCTCGAAGGAGCGTAGGGACCAGAGCTGATCTTCGTGTACTAGGCATTCCTTCTCTAGACCCTCGTGTTTCATTCGCAGTTTAACGTTGCTACCAATTTATCGACGTCTAAGCGATGAACAGCTTGGTTGGCCGCCGGGACCACGACTTGATCTCTGGATGATCACCCATCCAAGTACTAACTGCGCTTGTCGTTGTTAAACTTCGGTGTTTTAACGAGAACTGGTTGCACAATACGAAGTAGGCCGATTAACTAGACAGGAGCTGGGGGAAATTATGAAAATTCTCTAAAGGCGTAATGTAAATAATAGAAATGAGACAGGAATGCATCCTGTCTCAAACACTCTTCATTGCTATCCTGAATGCAATTTTTAAATTAGCACTAGAGAAATAGATGTATACAATATATATTTACACTTATGAGGTATATGCCTATTAGAGAAGTTCGGGTATACCCGTACCCGCGGGTATACCCCACACGTATGCGACTATGCGTACCCGCGTGTACGGGTAGGGTAGGGAACACATTTTACGGGTATAGGTCGGATACGGGCATAGCTCTACGGATACTGGTACGCCAGTTTTCACCCGTAAAAACAGAAAGTTTTCATTTATCACTATTATAGCAAATTAGCAATGCAGTAATAGAAAAAATATTATTGAGTAAAGTGTATTGGTGTAACTTGTATATCGCGTTCAGTTTGTCAGACATTTATATGCAACTGTATGTATTTTACTTACTGAAAGCATAACAAATACAAATGACATTATTTTACGTCATCAGTAAAGTAGCAAGCATAACAAACGTAAAATCGTTGTAATGGCGTCCTGCAGTGATAATGTTCCTTTGGTAAATCGTATTGTTGTTTAACTTCAGCTTTAATGCCTGCTCGTAGCTTAACTACATCTATATCTACTAAATATTTTAAACAGGTCCATCGAGTCTTCTAGTCCATGTCCGACATTGACGTAGGCTTAGGCTATAGCTGACTAGCTGTATTACACAATGTTACCAACCAGCAGTCCAGTACCCCAGAAAGAACCCGGGCCCACTACTTGCCAAGTGGATTACCTTGGTTCCTAAGCCATAGATCTGTCCTAATATAAACATGTGCCTCTTTAAAAAATTGTCAACACACGACATGTTTAAAAAGTGTACTCTGCTTTCATTGATACATTAACCCCTTAACTGAGTATTTAACTGTAACTCAATGTAAAATGGACGGATATATCCGTGGTCCCCAGTTAAGGGGTTAATGTCATTGCCTCTACATAGTCTCTAGGAACGGGTATGGGGACAGGTCCTTGCAACCGTACCCGTACCCCCGGGTACGGGTAGGATAAGGAAGTTTTTGCACGGGTACGGGTAGGGTAAGCATTTTGCTGTACCCACACATCTCTATTGCCTATGCGTCTTAGATAATAAGTATTGGATTGGTTGCTTGTGCTTCTGCGGCCAATGTACTCTAATATCTAAATTGTCATGCAAAGAAACATTGTCTACATGATAACATGCCTGAAAGCCTCCAATCAACGTGATCTGGAAGATCTTTGCCAATATACTTGGACTTATCGAATGGAATGCCTCCGTTGTTTCCGGTCGATGGTAGACGTCCTCTGAACATCCTCATCTCCTCCTTCGTGAAGTCCGCCATGTGATTCACGGCCAGCGTGTAACCAAGACCGGCTCGATTCTTTGAATGGATGAACCTGTTTCAATTCAACGTGAAACATCCATTCCATCCTTTATTAATCAGTCAATACTTCATATAATAGTCATGAATAAAAGTAAAGACTTCACAGGATGGCTTTAATGAACGTGGGGTCCGATGCCGAACCCCGTTTTGTGGCCATCAGCCCATACATAGATAGATAAGCCATTCATCGGCTTACGGTGGCAAGCCTCTTCTGCCGAACCTATGGTTACTAGTGCATTTTGAATTGATTGCAATTTATTTATGGAGGCCTTGGGAAGGTCGTAGTAGAGGGAGTTACAGTAATCTAATTGGGAGTGGACTATTGAGGTGGCGATTGTGGAGGCAGTTTTGGTGTCGAGACAAGGACAAAGGCGACGAAGGTTACGAATATGAGCATGGCAGGCTTTTGAAAGTTGGGAGATTTGTGATTCATATTATTTTAGAAAAGAATCAAATTTGAATCCGAGATTCTTTGCAGTTGGAACATGAGTTATTGTGGTGTCAGGAGCCAAAACTAGCTTAGAATTGTCAATTTTTTGGAGTCGTTGAGGTAGTCCAATCTGGACCAATCAACAGAAACTCTGTCTTAGATGGGTTGAGAGCAAAAAGAATAGATGGCATCCATGCTGATATTGATGAGGATGCGGATTCAAGCTCAGTGATAGATGCAATAAATGCTGAAGGCAAGAAAGAAATGAGTAGATGAGTGTCATCGGCATAGAGTTAGTGATTTAAATTGAGGGCGTTAGTTAAAGATGAAAACGGTGTGGTGTAAAGGCTGAACAGTACAGGGCTACAGGCCCAAGAACAGATCTAAACTCACAGCGCCGCGCCGTCGGCCGATCGCCGTCGCGATCCTATCCAAGAGACGTCGTCTCTCCTCGTAAAAGAGGCACTTGCCGCCTTAGGCTTGAGTCGCAGACGCGCTTTCGCGCTCGTTGCTCCCTCAAAGACTGGCCCCGCGATTTACCGTTTGGAGCAATCCGCTCCTTGGGAACCACTAAAAGCGGTGCTTGAACACTTTCTTCTAAAAAGGTGCACTCTTCTGTTTGCCCTGGCAATCCAAGTGAAAACTCAGTCTACCAGCTCTCTCTTCGCCGTCTCACGGACCTCTATTTATATGATCCCGAGCTCACTGTAAAAAGGATTGCTAAACACAACACGGTCAATAGTCTGCTATTCTGCAACGTCTGGCGCTATCTAGTGAATGTCTTAGACTTAAGCTCTTTTGACTTAAAACTATTACTGCCTTATTATTATTATTATTATTATTATTATTATTATTATTATTATTATTATTATTATTATTATTGACTTAACATTTATTTGTATTTTATTATTAATTATTTTTAATGTAAATTTAGTGAATCCGTCAGTGACCGTCACAATATATCGCGCACTTTTCGCTATTATATATATATATATATATATATATATATATATATATATACTGGGGCCCACCACCTGTGTAGATGTCCTTTTTTGCTCGTCAACGCTTTTTACGGGAAAATCATGTGGAGCACACTACCGAAACCCACAACTTTACCGCAATTTTCACATAATGTAGAGAAATCACAAATGGTTAATAAAACGATTAATAATAGAATTCAATTGAATGTGAGGCCCGATAATAATAATCAATAGTCAGTTAATTACTAAAAAGGTGTAGTAAGTGAGGGATAAGATCACTAGGTAGGTGGTGTCAGCCGACAGTGAGATATTAGGAAGGAACGGTTTAGGTTTTAGACACGACCGTTTTAGTGGCCGGCGATTCCTATAAAAGTAGGGCTGATTCAATGCTTAGGGCCGATAGCTGAGGGCAGCGTGTGTTCGGGAAGGGAGGAGACGGTGAGTTACCCTTGTAGATACCGGTACTAGACGGTGCCGACGGAGAATAAGAGGTTCAAAGAGGATACCGGTACCAGTAGTGCCGACGGCGGAGAGAAGGAGTAGTACCAGGTGGTGCCAACGGAAGATAAGTAGAGGTACAGGCGGTAACAGGCGGTACCAGCCGCTGAGGTTTAGGGAGTGGTACCAAGTGGTACCAAGTGAAGAACTGAGGCGAGGCGGTACAAACAGTGGTACCAGCAGTGGAAATAGAGTGGCACCTGCGGAGAGAGCGGAGAGAGCGGAGAGAGCGGTACCGAGGCAGACTGAGAAGTAGTGATGGCGGTATCGATAGTGCATTGGTATCAAGGGTACCAGGAGAGAGAAAGGATTGGTTTCGAGTGTTAGGAGGTAGTACCAAGAGATAGCAGTGAGTGGTTCTGAGTGATAGGTCAGTACCAAGGGCTAGGTACCAGAGATTAAGTGGTACCAATGGTACCGAGCGTTGGTAAGGCCGGTACCAGAAGGCAAAGAGAGAGGTACCAGGGATAGGACGGTATCAGAGAGACAAATAAGAAGGGCCGTAAGAGGTGAGGTACCAGTGAGTGTAGATCAAGATAGGAAGGCCTGAAGTGCATAGGAAATCCTAAGCCAAAAATCCTAGGTCGGACGGCCACGCGTCCGTAAGCGTAGTACATAGTGAGTCAGTCTGAGTAAATCGTACAGGCAGGCTGACCGGTGACGTACCGCGGTCGGGCCAGCCATCCTGGGAGAGTAGTCGCGAGAGAGAGAGAGGCTCCGCCGGCATTGCGCCACAATAAATTAAGCCTATATGCGAGGTGAAGTAGAAGCATAAATAGAACATTTTCGTACTTTTCCCGTAATTTTAGGACCACCTTAGTCCCGTAATTTTAAAAAAAATTCCCGCATTGAACCGGTGTCACTAACTAAAGAAGCCAATTTCACTAAAAATAATTTCGTTTGAAATAAGGCAACAGTCATTAGCATTATAATTATTAGCGCTAATGAAAAGCTTAACTGAAAAATTAAAGCAGACTCAAACTGTGTGATGTGAAACAAATCAGCGTTTTGTTAGTGCTTGGCCTTGTGCTTGGACTTGTACTGTGCTTAAATACCAAAATGCAAGTGCTTGGCCTTGGCCTTGGACTATGAGTGCTGGGCCCTGTGCCTTAGATGCTTCGCCTTGTGCTTCGCCTTGTTCTTGGCCTTGAGGGTCGAGGCCTGCAAGTGCAACGTTTATTAACAATGTTACAAATTTTGCAAATTAAAGCATTAGTACGTGTATTAGTTATATGCAGAGGTCAGAGAGTAAGTAAGTAAAAGTCTTTGGGTGAATATTACTGCAGTCTGGATCAGGCTTCAGTTTTAAGATTTGGGTTGACAATGCTAGTTGAAAGATACGGTAATTGTGAACCTAAGCGAAAAACTTGTGTTTGAATGAAAAGTGCTTGGCGTTGGCCTTGCCCTTGGACTATGAGTGTTTGGCCTTGTGCTTGGCCTTGTGCTTGGCCTTGTGATTTAAGTGCTTGGCCTTGTGCTTGGCCTTGTGCCTTAGGTGCTTGGCCTTGTGACTGGCCTTGTGCCTTAGTTGTTTGTTAACAAGTCTGCAAATCAGACACTTTTAACAAGCATTTGTACAGTGAGAGACGTCATTTTAGCCAGTTTCGACTGTTTTGCTTATAAAACCAACGAAGATATAATAGAATTTAAAAATCGGATGCTTCTTTAAGATCAAGAGAACATCAGATACTCACCTCAGATTGTTGTGAAAAATGTGCTTCCTCCTGTCATGTTCAGTTTCATTGGCGTATTCTTTTCCGTGCTTTTCTTTAAACGATTGAAACAAGTCATCAACGTGACAACTCGAGTCGTGTTGGTGGATGTAATCTCGAATTGGATTCATTGACAAACAATGGCTGTCCGCATCCGAGTCCGGAATATGAGCACACGTCAAATCTAACGGAAGATATTCGAGAAGCTAGATAGTGCAACGCAATCAGCAACAATTCAATTCCAAATTTAAACCGTCACAAATAATTATCGTAGCCAGTGCTTGGCATCATTAATATAAAAAAAACAATTGCCAACCGGCTTTGTCATTCAATAAGTTTAAATAATTTTCCATTCAGATACATATTTTAAGTTAATGACCACTAAGCATAATCTTACTTTCTGGTATCTTGAAAATCTTATCAGGCAATGAGGGTAGTTCTGCGTAGGCAGTGTAATCAATGTAGCGTCTGTCGCCACCAAAAATTTCATAGCGCACTGGTTCATTTTTGTCGACACTCAAAAACATGTTGTAGACGATTTTCTTATCCCAAGTTATCTCCACAAATTGCCAAAATGAACAGTTTCTTGCATTAATCAGCTTGTGGCCAATCAACTACAGTGTACAAGACAAAATGTTTTCATTTCTATATTGCAAATTACAACCAAATTTCTCGTTTCGTTAGTAAGACAGGACCAACGTACAACACTGTCACCATGACCATCGTAAAGAGAGTCAAATCAATTCATACAAGATATATGGCAAATGATTTGGCAATGTAATGCTAGCATATTCATTCCTTTACTAACTGCTATGATGAAAATGCCGGTGCTAGGTCAATTCGGACTCCGCGATATCGGACCGGCTAATAGGGGCCGGCGAATTCGAACCTGACAGCCTGCGCCAAAACAACTACTTTACAGGGTGTAAAAGTGAAAAGGGCACCCCTTTATGATATTTAATATCTTGGCTGCGTGTATAGCGATTTCAATGAAATTTTTAGGCCATATACCTGGGAACGTTTTTGATGCAATTACCAAATTTAATGCTGATATCTTTAGTGTTTGCTGAAATATGGCCAAAAACTAAAGAGACCCACATTTTGAAATTGACATTGGAATATAACGTCATAATAAAGTGATAAAAAATTAATTTTTTATTTATATGGCCCTGAAAAGGGCCGTTTTAAAGGGGATTTCAGATGATTTGCTATGGGAGCAGGTGCTCAAAATGCCCCCTCAGCCTTCACACATGCCGACAAGCACTTCTTCACTGACAGTATCGACTTCTTGATCTGGTTCTCAGGCAAACTCTCCCAGATATTCTTCCGCACCGTCTTCAACTCCGTGATGTTTTGTAGCTTTCGCTGATACTTTTGATATCTGTCGAGCATGATTCCCCAGACGTGGAAGTCAAGTGGATTGATATCTGGGGAGTTGGGTGGCCAGTCATCTTTCTTGATGAAATCTGGACAATTTTGCTACAGAAAATTCTGGGTCCTGAGAGCAGAGTGTGCAGGTGTTCCGTCTTGCTGGAATATGAAATCTTCTCCAAACATATCATGACAGTCCTGCAGCCAATCATAATGCTGCTGTGTTTATCTGTTGGTCGTAAGTAACCCTTGACCTTGTCTGGCGCGATGACAACGACGCAATTTTAGACTTAAAAACGAAACAAATTACTATGACGTTATCTTCTGTTTGTCAATTTTAAAATTTGGGTCTCTTTAGTTTGTTGGTCATATTTTAGCAAACTCTAAAGCTATCAGCATGAACTTTGGCCATTGCATCAAAAACATTCCCAGGTATATGACCTATAAATTTCATTGAAATCGCTACACACGCATCCGAGATACTAAATATCATAAAGGGGTGCCCTTTTCACTTTTACACCCTGTATATCTTCATATCTCAGTGATGAATCAGTGCCACGTGGGTCCTACTACATCTACGTTTTAATAAAGTGTTTCTACCTCTTAAAAATTTATTAAACGTCTTAAAAATTGTTTTTATATTTTATATTTTTAAAAAGTTTTACGCTTTCATAAATGATTTTTATATTTTTAAAAATTATTATAACTTTTACAATAGGTCATTTATTTATTGACAAATATTTTTTCCAGTTTCTGATTTGACCTACCACCGGTCTTTATTACATTCGTCTCACAGTACCTATGCGCCGAATTCGCCGGTCCGAATTCACCGGCCCCTTGTGTCCGGTCCGATATCGCCGGGACCGAATTCGCCGGACACCGAAAATGCCTCTCGTTACCTGGAATCCTGTCATATCTGGCAAATGGTCCTGGGGGGTAACAGGATCTCGACTAGTTCCATTCACAAAGAAACATTTTTTAACGTTGACGACTTCCTCCGTAGTCACCGGAACAACCTTGTAGACTACGCCAAAACGACTCTTCGTCCAATCATCTCCAATCTGATACGTCTGAACTAAATCTATTGATCAATATAATAACAACAAATTTCCAAATGAAGGAAACTTCTACAATGTTACTAGAAAGATACTCGCTTCGCTCGCGCTCGCTTCGCTCGCAGTGCAGGATAATACTAATCCAATACCTATACCTAATACCCAATCATTGAATTCATGCTGAACAACATTTCAATGATCGCCACCTAGCCAAGCTCTGCGCCACGTAATAATTAGGCCTATGTACGTTAAAATCACGCAACTGTGGCCATTTGTGACGCTGTACACGTATTTTTGTGTACGTTAAAATTGCGCAACTTCTTCAAGCTACGCCCACCAACGCATCGCGACGTTGTACACATTATGACGTTGCAATGAACAATTGAACGTACACTTCGTCAAACGTTTGGTTACCAATAGCAACGTCGTCTTCGAACATCGCCCAACGCATCGCGACGTAAGGACTAAACCGTCTACCAATAGTCAACCAATCAGAACGCTTGAAGGTAACAGACAGAGAGACATACAGATAAGGATCTTAATAGTATAGATTTTTGAAAAGGAATGATAATAAAATTCTAACACATAGGGGAAGGCGGGATGAGATGGACCTGCCAACTTCGAGTCCATATTTTTCTGCTTTATATTAATCCGATCAATTGATAATACTACCTACGACCAGTATATAATGTTATGAAACAGCGCGCAAGAAATAAAAACTTTAGCATGTTTATTTCAGTGCCAAATTGAATTTGAAATTTTTATCCGTACGGATCCTTGTTGTCCCATATGTGGGATAAGATGGACTAGATCATTTAAATTCTATATTTGCCTGCTTTAAATTTATCCGATCAAGCACTAATACTACTTACGACTAGTATATAATGTTATGAGACAGTGTACAAGAAATAAAAACTTAAGCATGTCTATTTCAGTACCAAATTGAATTTCAAAGTTTAAGCCATAGGGGTTGGTGTTGCCTCATACGTGGGGTAAGATGGTTTCTATTTATCCACCTTGCCCATCCTTCTACACTTAAATAGGCTATGTTTACTCAAAACCTTCACTAAACTAGTAACCTTCACTAAACTAGTACCAACTTTAGTAGCAACTTCAGGTCTCAAAATTTCATTTGATTGCACTCTATTGAATAATGGGACAATGTGGGCCCATGGATCCGTCTTGCTCCAGCATTCGGAGTCCATCATACCCCAATATGTGATGCCTTCGTTCACCATACTCCAAGAGAAAACTTCCTTATTATCGCTCACCCGCGGGGTACCAATTTGTTTGGTATATTTCAAAGTTTCAGTTGCTACACTTCGCTATAAAATTAATATCAGACAATTCAACAGAAAACAAAGTATTGATGCGCTCCATTTACATTGAACAGAGGTAAAAACAATTTCACGCAGTGAAACCTCCAAATATTCGATCAACGACAAAATATTACGAATGTAAATCAATCGCCGCCTACTGCAACCACTTTCATCGTCATTCGGTAGATATCACCACTAGGATCGCTGTTATTTGAGGGATCCATCTTACCTCGTGGGTCCATCTTACCCTACCTCCTACACAGTGGCGTAGCGAGGGGCAGTGAAGGCGACCCGCCCCGGGCGGCACTTGCCCTAGGCGCGGCATTTTCGAGATTTTGGAATTTTTGATTTTTTATTTCTCCGATGTGATAAGGTTTTCTTGTTTTTTGCCTGTCAGGAAATTTAGGGAAGTTGATAACGTTTTTTGTTTGTCAGGGAAGTTTAAACGTTTTGTTTTTTTTATCCCAGGAAATTTCGGAGGCGGCATTTTTCTTCGTCCCGGGCGGCACTTTGCCTCGCTACGCCACTGTTCCTACATCATCTATAACATTAAAATCGTTATCTGTATGTCTGTTGCCTTCGAGCGTTCTGATTGGTTGGCTGTGTGAGCGTTCTGATTGGTTACCTTCAAGCGTTCTGATTGGTTGGCTGAGTGAGCGTTCTGATTGGTCGTTCTGGAATTGGAATTGGATTGGTCGTTGCCTCGAGCGAAGCGAAGCGACGCGAAGCGACGCGAAGCGACGCGAAGCGACGCGAAGCGAAGCTCGCAGCGAGCGAAGCGAGCCTTCGAGTTCTAGTCAAATCATAATATCAATAGCAGGGGCTTAGCCAGGAATTTAATTTCTGGGGTATAAGTTTGGGGGTATATATTGTTATACATATTATATATAATATATACTATATATTATAAATGTTATAAATTCTATTATATAAATCATATATATATATATATTTATATATATATATGTTATATATATATGTTATATATATTGTGGCAAACCAGGTGCTCGAGGTCCCTAGGCCTCCAAAACTCAAGATGGCTATGTAGTAGACCAGTTATGAGGGTCTGGCCTACTACTGGGGAACTAGTCGAGACGAGACGTAGATGTTAATGCCGCTTCAAGTTCAGGAGCAGATCGACCCTCGTCTCAGCCCAGATGTTGAAGAGTCTGAGAGCGAGTACTTCAAGTCTGTCTGTCCCCTTTACCATCCGCTAGCTTTTATTCAATTCTGCATCACATGATATAATGTCACATGCACAAACTACATGAGTGTAACCAATAACATTTGAACACGATATGGTCTGATCTATCACGTGGTAGATCAGGCCGTGGTCATCAGCTCGGACTATGTGGTGAAGATATAGGGACTAAACGTTCTAAACCGTCTACCAATAGTCAACGCTCGCCCACCAACGCATCGCGACGTAAGGACTAAACGGTGTAAAGTTCTAAACCGTCTACCAATAGTCAACCAATCAGAACGCTTGAAGGTAAAAGAGAGACATACAGATAAGGATCTTAATATTATAGATAGCACAATTTTAACAATAAATATAATAATAATAATATTATTAATAATATTAATAATAACGGTAATAATAATAATTCATAATTGAAACAGGTAATTATGCGGTTGACATGAAAAAGTAGAGCCTACGCGTGACTTAGCCTGTGCTGAAAGTGGCATAGATTCTGAATAACTTAAGTTTAACTATTAGCCAGTTAACTAAAAAAATTTCAGTTTAACTAATGCCTTAACTAAACTTTTACCCAAACAGTTTAACTTTTGATGCAACTAAAAAAGTAGTTTAACTAAAAGTTAACTAATTTTTAGTTAACTTTTGCCCATCACTGTGAAACATTAGTGCTGCCACCTGGTGACAGACTCATTAATCACCTCCATAATAATCAACTCGGCTCCTGTTCTTTTTCCCTTCAAAGTAAGCCGTAAAGGGCTCGTTAATCTCGGCATAAGGATAACGAATCACTCCAGACACTGTGCGGCAGTCTGACCATTGAGGTGCAGTGGCGGCCGAAACACTGATTCCAGCGACAACCAGAAGGATACCAGCTGAAAAATACGTCAATAGATTTTAATACATCGCCATTGCACTGAAACCTTTAAGTTATTTCTCATTGGGTGTATTAAAACATATACATAATTAAACGACTAATAATATTGACTGCACAGATTTCTGAACAAGCACATTTATACTTTGCTTACAGGGAACCATTATACGATAAACTGTTCAGAGTAGAATAATTATTTGATCTGTTGTGTTCTCTATCTCTTACGCCTGTGAGATTCGTACATACTTTCCCCGCTTTCATTCATTCATCAGTGTTTCTGTCTCTCGACAGGTCCAGGTATCCAGTTTCTCCACTCCGATCGATTGCTTGCTTCTTCTTTGAGTTCCTGATATCCTTTATTCATCATCCACTCCAACATCATCTTTCTCGGTCTACCTCTCACTCTCTTTCCCTCCATTTTTCCTTCTATTATTGTTCTTAGTAGAGAGTCACGCCGGAGGACATGTCCCATCCAATTTCTCTGCCTTTTCCGGATTGTATCCATCAGGTTTCTTTCTTCCTCTATCTCCTTCATGACTTCCTCGTTTGTTTTATGCTCTGTGTATTTTACTTTTAGCATTTTCCTCCAAATCCACATTTCAAAAGCCTCTAATCGTTTTATATCTTCCTTTCTCTTCCTTTATCTTCTTTCCCCGCTTTGTCTATCATAAATTCTGCAACATGTACAACGTCTCCCAAGCTCAAGTTGATGTCCTGCAGGTCTTTCTTTATAATGTTTATATTGCACTGCCCAACATAAATTCGAAATCAGCTTCTTCAGAACTGATCTGTGTTAATCTAGTTAGGTCATATTGTTTGCCTTTGGTTTTGTATGGTACTGAAGCAACATATCCTAATAAAAGCGTGTTAAATGCTTTATCTTTATCTTTAACTTCTCGACAACTTCTATAGCGCCGTACGCGCGACGAAGGCCGAAGTCAAAGGCACTTTGACATAATTTGACGTGCCGATGGCGAACGGTAGGATAACGAAGACAGCGTCAGGTTCGCCCTGATGGAAACAAAGGAAAGCGCCGCCCTAACACACACACGGTGGGGAATCCCGTAGAAAGCGGCCTTCCGCTGTAGAACCGTCCGCAACAGACACGTCAAATCAACAAAACACGGGCTAAGATGTTGAAAATTCCGCGGATGTTGTGAGAACTGTCCACGAGACAAGACCACGCGGAGAATTTCTGATATACAGACTCCCGTGAGTAGACCGTCGCCGAACTAGTTAAATCCAACTTAGGATGGAATTCCGGGCTACAAGTAGGACGGAAGTCATAGCATTCCCGCACGGGTATCTAGTCTGCAGTTCTGCCAAGCAGCGTCGGTGAAAAAAAATCATAGAACAAGATGGCGGACCAGACACGCGACGAAGAAGCGACTAAACTTTGGAAAGACTTATCCAGCAGGCTTGTTGTAAAATATTTAACGTTCCTTGTAAAGATACAATCGAGTGTATAAGGGATATGGTTGGTTTGCATCTGACACATGATGCAGTAAAATACCGACAGCAATCCTTTTTACTGAAGTATAATTAGAGGAAATCGCTGTTTTTCTCTGATTGTATAGTAAATGTGTGCTTGAGGTCTGAGGCTATGGTTATGGATATGATGCAATGAATGTTATGTTAGTTGAATAGGTATTTGAGGTTTGTCTGTTTGTTTTATTTGGCTGTACTGTATAAAGAGTGTGTTTTATTAGTTTATTATTAGTTTATTATTGTTTTTGTTCTATTTGATGCTGTGCTTGTCACGAAATAAAGATTATTATAAATTTCATAAGTTGTGATTATGCATAAGTTTTTGGTGCTGATTTAAGAAATATTGTCAAAATGTGTCTATCACATCAGTATTCTGTGTTATGGGTCATAAGAATCAACAAACAGGCCAAGTGCCTGTAATTGCGTTTTGCTGAGTTCAACATCCGTCATGTAGCCTACATCTATAGCATTTCAATGCTGGAGAAGTTTATATTCAGAATTTTAAACTACATAATTATTTATGTAACTGAACGAATGTTTCAGTGTAAATCGTTTTTGCTTAATTATCAATAATAATATATTAAGTATTTTTTCGGTTTTTGGTGTGGAGTGTGCAGTGACTGCAAGCAAAAGAATCGATACTGTAGGCTGCTTAATATATTATGGCGGATTTACGTCGGTTCATTAACAAAGTGACAGCAGGGCCGTCATTTCATTGTTTTCCTCTGCTCTCTCACTCTTTCACCTCTTCCTCTCTATTTCTCTCGCCCGCTCCTCTTATCCTCTCTCTCTCTCTCTCTCTCTCTCTCTCTCTCTCTCTCTCTCTCTCTCTCTCTCTCACACACACACACACACACACACACACACTCACTCACTTTCACTCGGCAGTCGGCAATCAGATCTAGTGTCTATCGGTTAAATTCACATGCAGAAACTGCACCATTTTATGCATAATCTAATGGATTCAGAAAATAAAATCCGATTAGACTTGAAACGATGACATAAGAAAGCCAAATGCAAAAAGCGCTGTAAATATTCTATTCTCGATTCACCTACTTACTGATTTATCCATTAATTATAGAATTAGTGCTTGTCGGCAAAATACAACAAAAGCTCTGTATAGGCCTAAATCATGAACACCCTCGCATTAATTTCAAATTATGAAATACTTAGTGCAAACGGAAGAAATAATATAATAATATAATATAATATAATATAATATAGTATAATATAATATAATATAATATAATATAATATAATATAATATAATATAATATAATATAATATAATATAATATAATATAATATAATAATATAATATAATATAATATAATATAATATAATATAATATAATATAATATAATAATGTGATTTTAAGTGGTTTAGGAGGCTAAGTAAGCCTGTGTGAAAACCACTGATGTAACCATCTGCATTCAATAACCTAGTTTATCTAGATAGCCTTTGAATAATAATATAATATAATATAATATAACAAGGTTTAAAGTGGTTCAGTAGGGACTGCCCTGTGTGAGAACCACTGTTGCTCCCGTCCAATCTAATATCCTAAACTACTGAGGTTTATTTTGAACTCGTTTACAGTGGTAGCCGTTACTATCCCCTCATCCAGTTCATTCCATCTGTCCACCACTCTTGCACTAAAAAATGCTGTTTATGTCTCCCAACCCGTTTCTTGAACAGCTTCATGCTGTGTCCTCTGGTTCGATCATACTGCTTCATTGTAAAAAATCTTTCTCTTGGCATTTCCACTTTGTTTGTTAGTATTTTGTATGTCTCGATCAAATCCCCTCTCTCTCTTCTTTTTTCCAGGGTTGTCAATCCACAGTGATTTAGCCTTTCCTCATAGTTTAGTTTGTGATATCCCTTGATCATCTTTGTTGCTCTGTGTTGCACTCTTTCTAAGGTCTCTATGTCTTTCTTCAGGAATGGACACCATGCTTGAACACAATACTCTAAATGTGGACGTACCAATGTCTTGTAAAGTCTTATTATTACATCCTTCTCTCTGCTCACTATCGTTCTTTTGATCATACCTAGAATTTTGTTGGCCTTATTAGCTGCCTCTGCACATTGCCTAGATGGCTTTAAGCTGTTATGCATGATGACCCCTAGATCTTTCTCCTCGTTTGTCACTTTTAGTCCCTTCCCACATAACTTAAATTCATGATCTGTTCCCTTCTTCCCAATGTGCATCACCGAGCATTTATCTGTATTAAAAAGCATTTGCCAATCTGCCGACCACTGGGATAGTCTATTAAGGTCTTGTTGTAAAATTTTTGCTTCTGCTTCACTATCACTCTGTCCACACAGTTTTGTGTCATCAGCGAATTTTGAAATTTTTGACATTATATCATCATCGATGTCGTTGATGTATATTAAAAACAATAGAGGTCCCAACACTGAACCTTGTGGCACCCCACTTATGACCTCAGCCCAATCTGAATACTTGCCTCTTATACCTACCTTCTGTCTTCTATTCTCAAGCCAGTTTTTTATCCATCCAAGAACTTTACCTCTAATTCCACTGGCCTGAAGCTTGACTGCCAGTAGTGAATGAGGTACTTTATCGAATGCTTTTGCAAAGTCCAGGTATACTACATCAACTGCCTTTCTCTCATCTAGCTTGTCGTGGATCTCCTCCAAAAAGTCCAGTATGTTTGTTAAGCAAGTTAAATCCGTTCACTGTTTCAACTGTCACTCCCACCTCGTCCAAACTGTTCCATTTGTCCACATCCCTTGCACTAAAAAAGTTTTTCTTTCTTGGACCAACCCTCTGCTTAAACAATTTGCACTTGTGGCCTCTTGTGCTGCTATAGTGTGCCAATGTAAAGAATCGATCATATGGCACATCTACTTACTTTTCCAGTCATTATTTGGTATGTTCTATCAAATCCCCTCTCTCTCTTCTCATTTCTAATGTTGTCAGTCCACAATATTAAAGTCTTTTTTCGTAGCTTAAATTATGGCACCCATTGACCATCTTCGTTGCTCGCCTTTGCACTTTTTCTAAAAGTTCTATATCTGATAAGTTGACTATAAAAACCTTAGAATTTGAAATCAACATTAAAGTTAGTTTTAATTTCACTCGCCTTGAAAGCGAATCATGACAGCGAATCCGTCAAAAGCAGAACTTAAGACGCCTCAAGCGACGATTAACGAGACATTAAATAGTCAGAAGACACGGATCTAATTGGAATTGATAATCGTCAAAGCACATGACAAGTCACATTTCAACGGATGATCAGCCAGGTGACTCGTGGAATCCGGTACATTTTCCTCCAAAGAGTTTATACAAGTGTATACATTATAATTACACTGTGGCAGAAATATAAAAAACATGTCACTGCATATGTGTTCATAACTTTGGCAGATGTCAACCGATTTTCAAATTCGTTTCATTATTTCACTCAGAAATACATGCAAATGGGACAATGCCGCTCTTATATTATTAACTGCGCCTTTAACGTGTCTAGCTAAATTTAATAAGCGGGTAAATGGCGCTATATTGTTGACATAATTAATGGGCAACCCCTCAAAGTGTGCTCGTGTCCTTCCAGAGGCATAGCTAAGGGGGTAGGGGGCATATGCTCCCGGGCGCCGAGGTGAGGAGGCGCCAAAATTGGGTATGTGGGTAAGTGAAATGCATGATAAAGAAGAAGAAACATGCGCGACGACCTTTTTTGCTCATCAGCACTATATGAACAGGGGCGCCGTGAACGATGTGACGAGCTTTTTTGGCTCTTCAGCAGTGTTAAGGGCGCCAACGGTACACTTTGCCGCCGGGCGCCGGATACCCTCGCTACGCCTCTGTATCCTTCGATCAGAACATCCTCATTTACCTCTGTAGATGTCGGCATCATCTAAGGGTTTTCAATTATTCTAGCTTTACATGCTGGTAAGTGCACTGGAATCTCGTTGCAGCAATAATGTTAATTCCAATTAAAATACCTAATCGAAGTGACAAATAAATCGCACCCTGCTTGCAGTGCAATAATGATTACAGCGGTTTTCACACTGGCTATATTAGCCTCCAAAACCACTAGAAATCTCGTTATCATTATATTCGATCTTCAAGTTTGGTTGGCAGTCCTCGATCTCTACTGAGTACTGACTAAATCAGTTGACGATCAGATTTCATTTCTTCGAGGTTGGATGTTCTCCAGCAGACTTATTAAATTAAACCCCGCCAAGGATCAACTATATGGTTGGGCGTTGAATGCATACACTCTGTAATGGCCGGACTCCAAGCACTCGTAACTCCTCTCTCTCTCTCTCTCTCTCTCTCTCTCTCTCTCTCTCTCTCTCTCTCTCTCTCTCTCTCTCTCTCTCTCTCTCTCTCTCTCTCTCTCTCTCTCATTTCTATGCAAAAGCCAAAGTACCAAAAATACCAAAAAAGATTGGATGAATTTTTAAATCGATGTATTTATGCATTTGTTGTCATTTAATATTAAATAAAGTAGGTTACAGCGTAACAACACATTTAATGGCATGGTTAAAAATAAAACACAAGGCAAGTTCAGCTTATGCAAAATAGGCTTATCTTCAATTTGATAATGATAAACAAGAGCTTAGCTTTTGCAATATATAATGTATAATGTGACTAAAACGTTTTTAGATACAATGACAATACACTAATAATGGGCGTTAACTCGGTTGAAGGCAAAGGCGGCGAGTTAAGGACAATTAATGGCGCCAAATGCTATTGCATTTGCACAAAATCGGGTGGTAAAACAGTCATTCTCCCCCGTCATTTTTGACGGGTTAGCAGCTAGTACACTAATAAAATGCGGAAAAATTTGGATTATTTGATTTATTAACTTCTCTTTTCTTTGAGACTTCAGCGTGGGCCACAAGACTCAATCTCGCGGCCCACGGGTTGAGAACCACCGTAATAATATACTCAAGCGTAAACTTAAGTCTGCGTCGTTCTCATACGCTGATGATTGGCTGTGATGACTGGCAGGGTTTAATCTAGGCCGTTTCCGGAGGGGAAAATTGCCCTTCTTCCCGGAAATTTCGAATTCCCCCGGAAATTTTTACATACTACATCAACTAACAGCAGCCCCCTAGCAGAATTCGCCCGGCATTTTCAGTTCCCCCTGGAGTCCAGGAGTCTAGATCAAACACTGGTGACTGGTCGTGGAATTCAGGGTCTCTCACAGAGGGGAGAAGGAAGCAAATGCTTCCTAAATAAGCTAGGGGGAGGAAATCCCCCCTGAGTTTTGGTATCACGTATTAGGGCCTTACGAGTGAAGAGGGACAGGGAAGGGGAAGCTGCTTCCAGCAGGCAGGGGATGGGCGCCTCTGGTACTATTTGCGCAAAGCCGACGAAACATTTGACTTTGTTGGGGGAAGGCTTAGGGATAGGAGGAATGTGTCTGACACGACGAACTTTTTTCTTTGGACGTTAAGACATTTACACGGGAAAATGTCAATGTCAAGGTCTTTATTCGATAAGTTCATGGAGTCAAATGCGTCGAATACATGCAATATTAGGTCTAACGGATTCGGAGTACCATCGAATGATGAATATAAATAAGTATTGTAAAGGATGCCGTGGAAATGCATAATCGTTATCAAAATCCAGAAAGAAAAATTAGATAAATTAAGTTAATCTGTTATTGAGAAACTTCAAGAAGTTCAAAGAACAACTAAAATAAAATTCGAACGAATTTAGAGATGAAAAATAATGAAATGTAAACATGAAGACACATTGAAACGATCCAACAATGCATCATGGTCAGTGACAGTCAGAAGCAGAGCAGGTTTAAATCGCCGTCTTCTATAATTATAATCTACATGGTGGACCAATAAAACCGGCACCACCCTGTTTCATTGAAAATAGGTTCACAACCCCTGGGAATTAATGAATTGGTGTGCCTCTGCAAGATTATAATCTGAACGCAACCATTTAAGTTTTCCTTTTATATTCCAAAGTGCAGCGGGGCCACCTAGCGAAAATCAGACTAGAGGTAGGATGTGCGTCTCACTCTCAGACGAAGCCCCAACCACAGAAAACCCGAATATTTGAATAGATTCAAATATTGATCTTTGAACAAATCCACAGACCATATAAAGGCCTAGAGGCAATCCCACTTTGGAAAAATTTTCACATCGGCTTTGCATAAATTCCACAACTGGTCCCAACCCGAATAGGAATGGCTGCTCCCGTGCACCCCTCGCGGAAACACTAATGAAAACTGGTGCTACAAAAATGCATAATTATTACCAACATACTTTTTATTTTAACAATTGATTTCTTACAACAAAGATACATAAATTTACACACACAAATTGCGACATAGAAATTAAATGCTCAAAGTAACATAAACGATAATTAATTAATCAATAAAAGAACATTATCTGACATCGTTATACATCGACGGTTTTCCATGAATCAGAAAGCATTTACATAAAAAATGAAAATATTTCTTTTGAAAAATAATCCAATAAAATGCATAATTGCTATGTGTGCTGCAACTCTCAAAACATCAGGTGAGCATCTTAACAAACGTTGGTGTTGCCCTTCACATGACAACGTATGTTGCCGCTGTTGCTACACCACAATTGTTGTTCTTCTGGGACATGAGAACGTAACCGTCGTTACCCCAGTAGGTCGACCACGAGTTCTTCACGAGCCAGAACGCTTCTCCCTGAAAAACTCCGTAGCCAACTGCGAGAACAGCGTGGTCCAGCTGTTCAAGTTTACTCCCTGCAACGACACAATGGCACCCGACTACTTTCACAACGGCGTTGTATGGTTCATGAATAAAATAAAATCAATAACTTCAGCGGTGCCATTCTAGTAATGCAGTGGGCACAGGTCGAATAATTGCCCTCAACATTTGCATTTCAATCAAATAGTTAAAATTAACACAGTTCCCGGTTAGAGATTGTCAATTTTCCAAGAGCAGTCAGATATAGACATGATCACATTCAAGGCTCTGTTCAAGTTGCTTGAATCGATATCAAAAGGTGTTGGCTCTGTAGTAATTCTGACAGTAACTAAATCTCACAGACACTGCCGAACCCAACGGTGCACCATTTAACAGAGTGACAACAGTAGTTCCTGTTTTTCCACTTGAGATTGGATTTGGCGCGCCATCGGCCGATGTCCGAGGCCTTATGATAACAGCACCATAGAAGTTTAGTTGATTGATTGCCGTATGCATGCATATATATATATATATATATAGATATATATATATATATATATATATATATATATATATATAAACCAGTATTTACCACATTTGGGCTCATAATAGACACCATTGGAATAGAAGGAAAGGCTGCGATGAGAGGCGTCAATCCCGACAGAGATCGGTCCGTGGTTGGCGACTGCCATCTTCAGAGCCTCAATGTCACCCGAAGTGACGTTGACAAATGACTTCACGAAGGCCGTTGGTTTCACATCCTTGGAGTGACATAAACCATCCTGAAGAAATCAAATATCCATTAATTTTCAAAATTAAAATCACTGCTGTAATTTTCTTTTCCAATTAACTAGGAAAGATATTGAGTCCTGACAGTATAAAATCAAGATCACCAATTCCTAAACTTTGTAAAAGATCAACATCTTCCCCAAAATTTGAACATCTAATTCAGCAATTCATATCAAGATTACAATATTTGTCAAATAAATCACAGAGTTGTGTGGCTTTCAATTTTCTTTGAAAAGCAACAGCTATAAAACCAACATCACCCAAACAGAGGTCCCGATAAATTGCAAGGCAGCCTGAAGTCACCATTAGTGACACAATATGCCCTTTATGCAACAACTACACTACCGGTAATGCACAAACAGGGGAACCATGTTAATACATAATGTTTGCCGCCTTCTTACCTTCATTGACATGTCAGCGTTGTCAAAGCGCTTACGACTTTGGTATTTTTAACTATGCTACAGCGCTATATAAATTGTCCAATTAACATAACATAATATTAAAGTCCTTAGGAAGACAAAAGAACTACACAGTATGAATTAGTAATGTCTTGCAAATGCACAAAAGTTTTGCAATTAATTATAATTCCCATTAGGTATTTGAAAGTGGGTTTGTCATCTTCACAGTCACAATGTCGAAAAATGAGGGCCCAATGCAACATCAAACATTGACCAAAACAAAATCAATCTCTTAGAATAACAAGAACAAGAACAAGACTCATAATTACTCAAAAACGAATAGAGGTGTGAATTGAAACTTTGAAATATAACTTTCAATTTATATTTTTTTAAAGTACATTTTAAAGACAATTTTCAAGGTGTTCTGCATAAGGCAATATGCATCAGTACATGCAAGCCTGTAATATGCATGTACCAATACTATAAGATATAGGGACTGTATGTTCATAAATTTTGTACATACCAAGTTCTTTATCAATCAATAAATGTCAACTGAAGAGGAAAGGATTTTGAAGTTCACCTGTGCAAGGTAAGGCCCATAAGCCTCCTCCGAAGCCAAACCGTGCTTCATGATCCAGTTGTAGGCACGAAAGTCCTCTCCCCCATCGCAAGCGTTATTACCCTCTCCCCAACTGCAGTCCATCAACTCCTGCTGTGAAAGTCTGACCAGTTCACCAGTCTACGAAGAGGCAAAAGGCAAAATAAACATCAGAGGTCGGTGTCTGAGTCATTTCCTTCCTACAACGCCAAAAACTAAAGACAGATTAATATTCTGTATGAGAAGGCTGTCGTTATTCTATGCCGGAAATTAAACTAAGACTATATATGCGTGAAAAATGCACTAGGTTAATTTCAGACATGTAAATAACAATTTATATAGGTCCATTGTGAAATACTCAGAGGGAAATGTAAACAACTTGATGAATTTCTTATATGTACAGCAGATAAAATGGTCATCTTACAGCTACCAATGTGTTCAAGCTTTATAAAAACACGACAAAAGTTATTTTTAAAATGCTCACAATTATGAAAAACCAGCAAATTTCATGAATATTGCATTTTTTCAAGGCATATCCAGCAATGGCATAAGTCACATAAAATGTCATGGATGGATCATGGCTGTGAAATCCAGGGCAGGACAATTAGATCCTGCAAATTAGGTAATGAACATTTAGTTAACAGACATTAATATATTATAACAGGATGTTTAAATCATGAAATAATTAGGTCATGCACCAGTTATGAGAATTTAGATCAGTATCAAAGCCATTATGGTATGTACATCTAATAAAAATAGAAGTATTCTTAGTATTTAGACTTATTATTTAGATAAGTATTGAAGACTGATACATACAATATAAAGTCATGTGTATATAAATATAATAAGCATTTATACTTATCTCAATACTCATGACTCATATATTTGATGCATTAATCTTTCATAGTTATCTAAATAATAAGTCTAAACAGTCAGAAGACTTCCACTTTTATTCAATGTAATAATCATTGATACTTATCTAAATACTCATGACTGGTGCGAGACCTAAATGTCCCGTGACCTTTACGTCCGTTATGTAATACAGTGCTTCTCAAACTGCGATCCATGGACCGGTGCCGGTCCACGAGCCCTTCTTTGCCGGTCCGTACCGTGATTCGAGAAAAGTGAGAAAAAAGTTTCTTTGCAGGTTCGAAATTGGAATTGAGAAAAATGAGAAAAAGAGTTAAATGTTTTTTCCTTTGAGGATTGTTTAAAATTGTTTGAAAACAAGATTCTAAAACACACACACACAATTACCATAAAACTAATATTAAGATGTATATTGAGGTGATATAAAAAATTTTAAAAATCCAAATTACTAGGGATAAAAAATTTTTTATGGCACCGGTCCCAGGTGCATATGAAAAATTGTGTGCCGGTCCACAAAGGTGAAAAGTGTGAGAAGCCCTGATCTAATAGACCGGACCCAATTGTCAAGTATCCATGAAATGATGAATTTGGTTACAATACCATTATCTTAAGAAAATAATTACCTAAAAAGAGACCATCTAGACCATTAGCCAATGTTTCAATTTAATGCATCTCATAAAGGCAGTGAATTCAAACAAGTATTCGCTCATGCTAACAATTTCACTACAATTTTCACCCTAACATTCTTAACAAACTCTAGTAGAGCTGTACCAGAGTCACCAACAGCATTCAACTGTAACTGCAAAGGAAACACAAAGACTCATAATCAATACTAAAGTTAGACTACACTCTGTCAGTCGGATCTGCCCTGTGTGAGAACCACTCTGATTCACCAATACATTCATTCATATTATGGTCTTTCTGTGTAATCTCATTCTTTGCCCTCTTATCCTCTAGTAGGTACCTATATTAGGTACTTATGGTCTTTCTAATGAAAACATTAATTAATTCGGTTTTTCCAACCTTAAGAAAATAAGCTCCTTCTATGGTTCCAGTTGTACCAAAGCTCCAGCAAGATCCACAGATGGCTTGGTCTTTGACTGGAGTAACAGCACCTGACCAACCCATCAAAGAATAGCATTAGTCTAAAAACTCCAAATAGAATTCGTATGGA
The DNA here is from genome assembly GCA_018105865.1 of Metaphire vulgaris. Lineage (NCBI taxonomy): Eukaryota > Metazoa > Annelida > Clitellata > Crassiclitellata > Megascolecidae > Metaphire > Metaphire vulgaris. Next base: position 15,583,979 of record CM030843.1, read on the forward strand.
AACAAAATCACTTAAATAGGACAAAGTTATAGTCTAATTTGAAATTTTAGTAAGAATTAAATTCTACAAGCACAAGACTGACGGCCAATCGTACGTGGAATTCTAATGACAATTGCAATCTTCATGCACTTAATAATTAGACACAATGGAATCTGCAGTCCAATGTTTATTTAGAGTCAGAATAATACAGTTTACAGAAATGACTTTAGAGGCTTAACACAAAAACAAATAAAAACCTGATCTGAATTGTCAGAAAGTTTAAATACAAATGCAGGAATGAGGTAGGAATGCATCCTATTTTCAACACTATTATTATTATTATTATTATTATTATTATTATTATTATTATTACTATTATTATTATTATTATTATTATTATTATTATTATTATTATTATTATTATTTAAGACAATTTATAAAACACAGTAAGCATAGTGAAGGTTAAAGTCAAGAGCGCTTAACAAGGGACACTATTCATTGTTATACTGGATGCAATTTTTAAAATAGCAATGGAATGTATAGGTATCCACAAGGATACCTGCACTTATGCACTTATGAGGTGTATGCATCCTAGCCAATATGTATTAGATTGGTTGCCTGCTTCTGTGGCCAACGTACTCTAATATCTAAAATGTCATGCAAAGAAACATTGTCCACATGATATCTTGCCTGAAAGCCTCCAATCAATGTAGTCTGGAAGATTTTTGCCAATATACTTGGACTTATCGAATGGAATGCCTCCATTGTTTCCGGTAGCTGGAAAACGTCCTCTGACCATCCTCATCTCCTCCTCCGTGAAGTCCGCCATGTGATTCACGGCCAGCGTGTAACCAAGACCGGCTCGATTCTTTGAATGGATGAACCTGTTTCAATTCAACGTGAAACATTCAGTTAGAAATTCCATCATACAAAAGAATAAGTGAAGTTGAATTTAGTTTACTAAAGTTGGAATATTGCAAATAATATTATAGTGTTGACCACAGATTCTGCATAGCTACAAACATAACCATACACAATATGAGGGGTGGCAATGGGTACCCGGGAACATACCCATTGGCATCCTATTACCCAGGCAGTAAAATTGTGTAAATGTACCTGTGGAAACAGGACCCTTATGTCAAACTCTCCCTCTGGTCACTGCAACTAATGACAGAATCATAAGTTGCAGCAACCATAGGAGGGAAGTGTGACACCATTATGTCCCACTCGCCCTCTAATCCCTAATATAATCATTAATTGCAGTGACCAGAGGGAAAGTGTGGTTACTTAGTTGGGTGTAGAGACAAGAGGCCACAGTGGAGACTATGCTAATTTGGGTATCCAGGTATCCGGGCAGGTTTTAAAAAACATTGACAGCCCTACACAGAATCCAAGTAACTTTCTCACTCAAGCATTGTAATTTTAAGAAACTGTTAAGTTCACATACAGTCATGGTATCTAGAAAAGCAAATCTCACACTAGGGATTTTCTACAGAAACAAAGCAAAAGTATCTGACAGCTAAAACAGATGAAAGACTTAACTGAAATATTGCTTTCAAAAGTAAATTCAAAACAGTGTGGCATGAATCAAATCAGATACTTTTAACAGGCATCTGTAAACTCACTACGGAACTGAATTTAGACAGGTTTGACTGTCCTGACTAAAAAAACTATGAAGGCTAAATAAAATAAAACTCAAATACTTTTATAAAGTCATCAGGCACTCACCTCAGATTGTTGTGAAAGACATGCTTCCTCCTGTCATGTTCTGTTTCGTTGGCGTAATCTTTTCCGTGCTTTTCTTTAAACGATTGAAACAAGTCATCAACGTGACAGCTAGGGTCATGCTGATGGACGTATTCGCGAATTGGATTCATCGACAAACAATGTCTGTCGGCACCCGGGCCCGGAAAACTTCCACACGTCAAATCTAACGGAAGATATTGGAAAAGCTAGATAGGACAACGGAATTGGCAACAATACATATCCAAATTGAAATCATCACAAGTTCTCGTAGCCAGCATTTAACATTATTAATACAAAAAATCAGTTGCAAACAGGTAATGTTGTTCAATAAGTTTAAATAATTTTTCCATTCTGTTACAAGTTTTAAGTTAATGAATGACCACTAAGCATAATCTTACTTTCTGGTGTCTTGAAGATCTTATCAGGCAATGAGGGTAATGCTACGTAAGCAGTGTAATCAATGTAGTATCTGTCGTAATGAGAGCCAAGCAAGGAGTCGTAACCAATCATTTCATAGCGCACTGGTTCATTTTTGTCGATGCTCAGAAACATGTTGTAGACGTTTTTCTTCTGCCAAAATTTCGTCACATTTTGCCATAACGAACAGTTTCTTGCATTAATCAGCTTGTGGCCAATCAACTACAAGACAAACCAGTATTATTTCTGTATTTGAAAAGACAAACAAATTTCTTGTTTCATTACCAAAAAACAACCAAAAACAACCAGAAACACTATCATCACAACCATCGTAAAGAGGGTCAAATATTCCACGCAGAATATCTGGAAAACGATTTGGTAATGCAACACGGAACACGATACTCCTTGGATTGGAATACGGGACATAATACTCCATGGAATGGAATACAGGTCATGATATTCCATGATATGGAATATGGGACATGATACTCCATGGAATGGGATAAGGAACATGATATTAAACTGGACATTCATTTGTTGTTCTTCATTCTCATACAGTCATTGACACTAGTTGTTTCTCTATGTGTGGCCCCAGGTTCTGGGATTCATTAACAGCATCACTTCATATAAGCAGCACATTATCATCTTTTAGATCTAGTCTTAAAGTGCACCTGTTTGGTTTGGCATATCCCTTCGATTGCTCCCCCGCTAATCTTACTGATTTTTCAGGCTTGACCTGGTTCTAATTCCGATTGGCTTGGTGCACCATCAGCTGATGCCCTGGACATTGTGAAAACAGTGCAATAGACTCCTTTTTATTGATTAATTGAAAGATAGATAGATAGATAGATAGATAGGTTGGTTAATTGATAGATTGATAGATAGATAGATAGATTGATTGATTGATTGATTGATTGATTGATTGATTGATTGATTGATTGATTGATTGATTGATTGATTGATTGATTGATTGATTGATTGATGAAAAAGTCTCTTGTTACCTGGAATCCTGTCATATCTGGTAAAAGGTTCTGAGGGGTAACAGGACCTTCCTTAGTCCCATTCACGAGGAAACATTTTTTAACATTGACGACTTCCTCCGTAGTCATCGGAGCAACTTTGTAGCTTTCGCCAAAACTCTTCGCCCCATCACCTCCGATCTGATATGTCTGAACTAAATCTAAGCATCAAAATTATAACAGGAAATTTCCAACTGCAGGAAACCTCTACAATGTTATTTTTGGAAAGGAATGATCAAAAATTCTATCAAATACAATTCTATCAAATCACAATATCAATAGATTTCAGATGTTCAAATTTCAAATACAACAGCCAAATCTATCTTCCCTATAATCTGATGAAACAGTGCTGCCACCTGGTGACAGACTCATTACTCACCTCCATAATAATCAACTCGACTCCTGTTCTTTTTCCCTTCAAAGTACCCCGTAAATGGTTCGTTAATCTCGGCATATGGAAGGCGAATCACTCCGGACACCGTGTAGCAGTCTGGCCATTGAGGTGTGGCGGTCGAAAGACTGATTCCAGCGACAACCAGAAGCAGGCCAACTATAGCCCAAAAATAGCCCCCAAAATCGACCAATAGATTTTAGTTTTTGCCAAGACACCAAAATTAAAACCGTTATACCTCATCATAATTATGTGTTTAAATCATATAAAAAATACAAAGACTATTAAATATTAACTGCACAAATTTCAGAACAAGCACATTTACATTTTGCTTACATGGAACCAGTACTGGGTACATTACAAACTGTTAAGAGAATAGATAAGCCAGTGGGGTCAGAACAAATTCTCCACTCCTGTCTTTTTTTATAGGATGCATAAACAGTGTAGGGGCTGGAAGATGGAAGAAGTGGTTACATGCTGGGCAGGCATGCTGACGGAACGGGTTCAGCCCCATAGGAGCCCCAAGGTCAACTCAGCTTTACTCTCTTAAAGGCGGTTGTAACATCAAAATTGATATGCAGCATTTGCTGCGAGGTAAATCGTGGGGGCCTAGACATATGGTTGGCAACCTAATGGTGTAAGCCATCTGTGTCACTGCATGCCTAAGAGACTGGAGATCAGCGCCAGTCCCAGTGCTCAAATCCAAGCATGGGAAAACTTCAATTTACTTTACTTTATACACAATGTCCTCCACGCTCAAGTTTGTGTCCTGCAGGTTTTTAATGTCATTCAAACATATTTTTTCTCTCCCTCTGCTCCGAATTCGTGGCATGTAACTGTGGTCAGAACAGACTATTTTGAAAGCAATTGCAACTGCCACCCTGCCTATATGATTACAACGACAACAGCGATGACGATGAGATGATGATGCACTCCACTTACAACTGCAGCAATCCAATTCTATGGCTGACGACATCTCTACTACTTTTACCATCTTCTCACATGATACCTCCTTTAAAGTACTTGAAGCTGGTGGCCAGTTCCAGCTTCTCATCGTTCAGCAATAAGTTCAATGTTTTTCCCATTTGTTAAACGCTTTGTTTTACTGTGATTAGTCTTTAAGCCAAATCATTCACTTTCTGTATGGATTCTATTTGTCAGATCTAGAAGGTCTTCTTCTGTCTATCTTCTTCTGTCTGTATCTATGTATGTATGTCTGCCTGGCTTTTAAAAAGGGTATAAAATTCTTTTGTCCACTCACCTCCTTACTGATCTATTACAGAATTACTGCTTCTGGGCAAAATAATATCCCAGCACTATATAAATCATCATCACGCTATTTTAAAACTATGAAACATATTTAAAACAGAACGAATTAAATATAAGCTTAGTAAAACGCCATAGAATTCAATAGTAACATTAAATTAGTGTAAAAATTCACTCGCCTTGACAGCGAATCATGACGGCGAATCGGTCAAAAGCAGAGTTTGAGGCATCAAAAGGCACGACTAACGGTACTTTAAATCACCTGCAGGCTGTAGACACGGAACTAATAATTATAATTGGAAGTAATTATTGTCAAAGACTCAAAGCACATGACAAGTCACATTTCTACGGATCACCAGCCATATGACCCGTAGAATCTAGTAGATTCTCCTCGAATGAGATTGTTTATTTTTCTACAAAATTAATTTAATTGCTGAATAGGTGAGCTTGTAAGACGCCCTGGAAGAGGCCAAGAACTGAGGAATATTGAATCTTCAATTTAATAAAGTAGAATTAAATATAAGTCGGTGAGTGGACGATTTCTATAGCGTGTTTAAACAGACAGATCTCAGTTTGGAAATTGTATCATCTCTTGGAAAAACATGTACAATTTATACAGTACAGTGCATGTGTTTTGGAATTTAGTACAGTAATCCTATACTAGGGACTGTGGTACACTGTAGTTTCTTAATACAAAACTGGTTTTTAGTTTTAGTAATATGGCATGAAGCTCAACACAATTACTGTATACATTTTTGAGCCTTCCCTCAAATTACACAGTATAGGATACTCTACAAAATGTGGCATTTGCCATCAATTAAACAAACCAATCCCTCATATCATCAAACATCAGCACATACAATGACTAAGTTTCCTTGTACCATATGTGTAAATTTGCAAATTGATTTTAAAAGTGTAAATCACTTATAATTTGGGCGTAAAACCTGTTCAAACCTTGGACTTTAAATACAATTGAGCGGTACATCACCAGCAAATAGTAACAACAAATTCAATTAAATGCTTTACAGAGATTTTATTGAATCATTGCACAGCCACAAGGATTTTAGAATGTCCTCGCATAAAGCAGTTCGCTGTAGCAAAGTTGACAAGACAGCAGACAAGTTTATTTTAACTTCTTCTTTGGCCGAATGTTGCTGGTTCTGCCGCACTTCTTTTTGCGACAGTTTGTAGCACGAGGATGAAGTCTCGCGTAGCATCTACACAAAGAAATATTACAAACAGCACATTAATTCACACTTAACAACTTCCATTGTCATTCATTCATTCATTCAAACAGCTTTCACATCATGTTAGTTTTATGCTAACTTTGCAAAGTTATAAAATAAAAATAACACATGTTAACCAGTAAACTATCTAATGTAACACAGCAGTGTGGTCTAATTTATGGACTAGTCTGCCAGTCACACAAGTTAAGGGGCCAGTTTCAGCTCCAGCACACACTTTACAAGGGTCATCTGGTCAACTCTGTTTCCCTTCAAGAGGAGATAAAGGTCAAGTAAATTAGTAACCAATCCTTCTGACTGACGCCCATTAACATGAAAACATTAATAAACTCTACAGATCCCCAATGGCTTTGAGATGCAAAATCTATCTTGATGGCCGTGTTAAAAATGACACATACACACCATGGTATCAACTCTGATAGCCATTTCAATCAGACAGTGACTCTGCGACGTAATGCAGAGGAATTATGTTCAAACACGTGCAGGACAGATTTCGGACAATTTACAACTTACTTGCGGCAAATCATCTTTTCACAGTTGTACTTCTGGGCCAGCTGACGAAGAGATGGCTCAATAATTCCACCACGCAAACGCAGAACCAAGTGAAGAGTGGACTCTGTAAATAGGACAAAACAAGCACAGTGCCTAGAATCCATTACGATCTATCACAAATTGGACCAGACATTTTATTCAAAACATGAAATGCACCTTCAAGAATAAGCTTCAAAAGCCTTCTGAGGCCACTGCAAAACTTGACGACTGGACAAACTAAAATTAAGATTCTCTGCTGAACTTTTGCCAACCTTCATGCAACAATCAAAACACTTATCTTCAATATGGGAATCCAATTAAAGACAATTATCTCGTAATTCACGCAAAACTCTCTCAAAACAATAATGATGCTTATTTCTGGTATCACAATTCGTCTACAGACTTTTCGCCTATACTTTTAGTCTGTCAATAATAGGTCTACCCCAAAATCTGGGCTAGGTTTAGGGTGGGCCTCCACTAAGGTTTTATGGCTAGGGTTAGGTTATGGTATCGTAGCAGACCTACTGTCGGTAGACCAACCATCTGTAAAAGAATTGTTGCAAAACCCTTATTTCCATACCATAATCTCAATTCTCAATCTAATAATTGGATCAAACTGTCTTGGATTTATCAGAGATTAGCAAGGTTTAGCTTCCACTAGGAGAGGACCCTCCCCCCCAACAGAAGCTGCGTAGTTTTGCATTTTACATGCCCAGACACCACAGTGTGAAATTAACTTTGTACCCAATATCCATACAATATTCCGTATGATGCAACTTTTGGTTGACACTCAATTGAATTGACAACAAATGACCCTGCAACAATTAGATGAAGCCGGCAAAATATCTTCAATACCCTTCTGGATGTTGTAGTCACTCAAGGTTCTGCCATCTTCAAGCTGTTTGCCAGCGAAGATTAGACGCTGCTGGTCGGGTGGAATACCTGAAGCATATTAATAACTGCCTCGTAAATTATAAAAGTTGCTCAAAGGGATCGAATTAAAAAACTGAAGACATGCGTGGCTGCAGAAATAGCAGTGCAAATGCCAAAATGCATATTTACTGTCAACTCTATTAAATGCTCAAAGATTCAAATTGTGGAATATGAGAAATCTATAGCAACATGTGAAAACTAAACACACACACATATATACACTGTATATCCAAATTGCCAACAGTTTCCAGTGAACACATCTCTAAACTAGCTGAAAACACTTTCAAAAAATATATATCTGTAAGGGACTAACACAATATTCCCCATATTTTATAATTGGCCTGTACAATCTATTATTGCTTACCCTCTTTGTCCTGAATCTTAGCCTTGACATTTTCGATGGTGTCAGAAGGCTCTACCTCGAGTGTTATAGTTTTCCCTGTGAGAGTCTTAACGAAGATCTGCATCTAAAACATAACAAAGCCTTCTTTTAGGGAGATACCCAAAAATAAATTGTTGCAACTGTTATCAAACTTGGGCAAATGAATGAAACACTTTTGCACATTTTAATTTCAAAAATAATTAGAAAATCAATTTTCAAAACTTTTAGATTACAGAATTGAAATTAAACCATTACTTTGTCTGTGCTTTAGCCAAATAAATCATGCAATCTAAAGTGCTAGAATTTTTTAATTTATTAAATAAATAACACAATCCTATTAGTATAATTAATTCCGTCCAATTAGCTAACCACCCAACTAATTATATATGCCACTATAATGGGTAGAGTAAAAGTTTAACAAAATAGTCAAATACAGGCAGTACAATAAAAACAAAGGAGGGGTATGCAGTGATGGGAGATAGGGAGGTAATAAAAAGATGGGGAGTATTTAGAGGGATTGTACGGCTCAGAATTCTTCAAAGGTACGTGTGGGCAGTTCTGATATACGGATCAGAAACATGGACGTTGACAAAAACAGAAAGGAAGCTGGAAGCTGCAGAGAAGTGGTTTCTCAGACGTACGCAGAAAATTCACGGGCAGAAAAATAACGAATGAGGAAGTGCTAAAAGTCTTTGGTGTAAAAGGAAAATTGCTAAAACCCATAAACAAGCAACATCTTGAATTTTTCGAACATCTAATAAGAAAAGATGGGTTGGAAAATCTAATTATAACAGGAAAAATAGAGGTAAAAGAGCAAGAGGAAGACAGAGAATAGAGTATAGACAACCTAGGGGAGAAGCAAGGAGAAGCAAAGACAGCATCGAACTGCATAAGGAAAGTCAGAAACAGAAGAGTATAAATCCATGGTAGCCGACGTAGCAATACATGGCACGTGAACAAGAATTTCACAATTAAAAATTCACCTAATAAATTTTAAACAGTGCATAAAAATAAGCAGCTACTACTATCTACTCCCCAAGCGCTATAAAAATTTACCAGATTCTACTTACAGTATTATAAACGCGTGGTTAAGGCACCATCGCTAGTAAGACTAACAAATTCAAAATATACTACACAGCGATATACTTAAATGCTAGAAATCTTCCACTAAATAGCAATCAAGCCGTTTCTTGTCAGAAACTCTGGTCTGTTGAATATTTATGATTGGATTGATCAGGATTTTAATGTCAAACTTTACCTTGCCTAGACTGCAGAAAATCTTTTCACAAAAAGACGGAAATAGCAGCAACTTCCGGAAGCTGAGTTCAAGCCCAACCGAATGCCATCGCACATTTCGCATTTGTTTTGTCGCCCAATCCTGGTCGGATGGGGCGAAGAGGCAGCAGCATACGACTTTGCCTCAGGATACGGGACTGTCAATGCACGAAGGCTCTATCAGACAGGGCAGCGTTTCTATAGGGCCCCTTCTATCCATGCTACAATTCGTCAGACACTGTTGTCTTTTGAAAACACCAATTTCATTCCCTTTTGGACCCTTTCACACCAATGTCATGACTCTGTTAAATGATCAAAACTCAATCCATTAAACATTCAACACTTCTGGTATTATAAATTAAATTATTTGTGTAAATTTACAAAATAAATGCAAATACAAAATAGAAACCTAAAAGCTGATTAAAAGAACAAAAACTTATATGCCATAAACCAAATTTATAAAATTATGATGCAACAAATCAGCACAAGGTAAGGAAGGATAAGAGACGAAACATTTTCACGACATTCAGGGAATCTCAGCATTTCAAAACAGCACTTTTGGACAAAGTCATGAAACTTTACTGTTATTACTCTAGAAAATTTAATTGAAATATTGTCTCAAAAATTTCTTGTACAAATTAGTTTAGTATCAAATACAGCAGAGCAATTTAAAAGTCAATAAGAACAAATGCTCAATTCATACAGTTTTAATGACCACAAAGCATTACGCATGATAAAATTGTACATTTAACATTTCCCTACAGATGGCAGGCCGTACAAGCCATATCAAGCATCAAGCCTGCCTGTGAGTAGGCATAGCCAAAGATATTCTTACTGTTATATATATTTGTTCGATATTCTTACTGTTATATATATTTGTTCAGACCAAGTTCTCAGAATTCAACCTATGAACTACTCTGACATGAACATGATTCCAACCAACTATTTCAACTTTAAGTGACCAATGCGCATTATTTTAGTGGCGTCATAGAAGATATTGAATCTGATCCATACAATGAACTAGAAAGTGACGTTAACAAGAATCCGTACAAAAAAACGACAACAAAATCAAGGTTTCTAACTCAACTGGGGTTATCCTCAATAAATTGGGAAGGGCTGAAGTACCCAAATCTCCCAGCAAATCAAACATATACAGTATAGTACAATTGCTTTGCCATCGGCTGGCGCATAGAAATAATACATTTCCTATAGAAACACATCACAATCAATAAGATACAGTTCTCTGAATCATAATTTCAGTGCATTCATGCATAGAGTCCACAATGCCAAACACTTCTCCAGTTTCACATTTCTCCTCGTTCGCTGATTATTCAAAATGCTGAAATTCAAATACAACACAAAACAGTTAAACAAAAGCAATATTGCTGCAGCTAACAACTCAGCACCATACATAGCATTCATTGGCATTTATTGAAAATCAGGAGAATTCTGAAATTTTATGGCTGATTACTCACTTTTCTTGTCTACTAATAATTCTAAAAGACTATGACATTTTACAAATCAGAACAAAAAGGAATAAGGAAATAATGGAACACCTGAAACTAACAAGAACTGAGATTGAGAGAAATGAAATTTTGGGACCAGAGCTGACAGTTATTATAAATGCGAAAGTTATTATAAATGCAAAAAGTCAAAGAATCAAATAATAATAATAATAATAATAATAATAATAATAATAATAATAATAATAATAATAATAATAATAATAATAATAAAATAATAAAAGAATGCAGGTGTATTGCATCAGTTCTAATATAATAAAAAGAATCAACCAATAGCAATCTAAAACCAATTTCATTTACAAAAGATCTAATTATTAATTACTGAGACATCAAAATACAAATACTGTAGAGAGAGAGAGGCAATGTAGCAGACTTCAAAATTATGGCAGTGAAGTAGACTATACAATTATGCAATGTTAAAATATAATGTCATAAGCTCCCATTAACTACATTAGAACTTCATTATCAATCTTACAGACCTGCTAAGTACATACACTATAACAAAGTTCTACTGAACAATGCCAAGATAAGGTACTCATGAAATGACCTGCATAAATGGATGCAACGCAAGTGACTTTGTTGTTTCTATTTCTCCTGAGCAAAAGTATCCGAACTTGAATCTCCGCTATTCAACTCCTGACTTTGGATCATCTTCCAGTATAAACCCTTCCTTTGCTTCAATTCCTCGTGTGTACCAAGCTGAAGCAAGATAAATTACACAATCAGGACAATGATGAAGTAATTGAGAAACCAGAAATACTACAGACATGCAAAAAATCCAAGGAAGACCAATTCCATGCAGAAAACGTCAACAAAATAGAAACTTTTAAAAAGATTCAAACTTGCCAAAATAAAACAAAAACATTATACAATAAAAAATCACCCAATTTTTTTCCTATTCCGCTTTACAGTGTTCAAAGAAAGAAGGCGGAAAACAACTCTATCAAGTTTTCTGCTTTTGGCGTCATTTAAGAACGTTCACCTCAAAAAAAGCAATTTCGAAAATTCAATTCAAATTTTCAGGTCCCGCAAAAAATCCTGGCAACAATTATGATTGATTCTCAAAAGATGCACTGCATAAATAAAGTAGAAAATCTGGTACAAGCGTATAAGTATAAATGCACAAAGAAATCCACAAGAAAGTGCATCAAATTATATATTATATATATTTTTCTCCGTATCGGTGATTGCATGATGTTTGTTTTGTTCTTAATTCCTTCTCGTATCGTTGTGTTCTTTATTTTCTGCTGCCATCTGATGTTCAAAATTCTCCTATAGCATTTCATTTCAAAGGCCAGTAGTCAGTATATATACATACATACATATATACATACATACATATATACATACATACATATACACACCTACATATCAGATGTTAATATGTTGAGTGTAGCACATTATTAAAGAACAGGATTAGTTCCTTCAGCTCATATGCCACTTATTCCATATAAGCGCACGCACGCACGCGCTCACACACACAAACATCTAAAATCCACACTAAAGTAAGACTTCCCACCTCGACTACTTTTCCGTTTGACACAACGGCAATGCAGTCTGCGTCCTTGACAGTACTAAGACGATGCGCAATGACAAGTACCGTACGACCTTCAGTACAAGAAAACATGTCTTACACAAAGCTCGTAAAACAGCTCACGAATGTCACAGCAGGCAAATGGCAGAAACAAAAAGTCTAAACGTTCAAATTAATATTTTCTCACATCGTGTTTCAGAGAAAACATATTTCAGAATATAAATAAAATATTGAAATCCTAACTACAAAGACCAAAACAAGCCCGGAAAAGTGATGCAAATTCCACATTAAAAAACAGAATTTTGATTTAAAACAGTTATAAAAAACATAAGTTACATCAGCACTATATACAGGGCGCAATTTGTAGGGGGGGAAGGAGGGAATCTTCCCCCCACTGCCCAACTGCATCCCCCATACTGCTTCAACCACCCACCACTACATTCCCCCCACTGCTACATTTCCCAACAACTACATCCCCCCAAGCTCGACATATTCCCCCCCACTGTTCCAGGTCCCAAATCGCACCCTGACTATATATTAATTTGAAATAAAAAAACACTAAAAATGCACAAGCAATGCAATTACAACTACAGTAGAACTTCGATACAATGGACTCGGCTATAATACAGTACATCCTCGATTACAACATACCATAATGTACAATCCCATGTGATGTGCTAACATATTGGATGTATGGGGTATAACATGATATAACATACCTTGCATATAATGTACTAATGTACCCGCTAAGCAGATTATAAGGAAGTTCTACAGTAATTGATGAAATGGTCTCCAGTCCATTAACAGAGTCAAAGTTGAAAAAAATTGTAGAAAAAGAAGAGACTCAGAAAACTTTACCTTTCGTGATTTTGTCGATTGCATCTTGAACGACTTTCTCTGATTCAGAGTCTAGAGCACTGAGCAAAACAATTCAGATATCAACAGCATCGTCAAGATATAATTAAACAACACAAACACATAATTCAAAAACTAATCAACACTATTGAACAAGTGCTATAATGCTACTGTATCCAGTGCTTTTTTCTAGATAAAAATGTGCTGGAATAAAATGGACCGGATACATACTCAGGATGGAAGAAATAAGACACCGAAAATGAATTTCAACTACAAACTAGAGGGGAAAAGATCTAAAAGGAATACCAAAAAGACGATGGGTGAATGGATTGGAAGAGGATCTGCACATGGCAGGGTTGAATCTCAATGGAAAAACTGATGGAAGACATCGAAAGACCTTGGAAGAAATAGCAGAGGACAGAGAACTTGAGAGAGAAGTCATGAAGAAGTCGATAGCTGGATGAAGCTGAATATGTGTATGGTCCATTTCATTCTTATTTTTCTGATAACTTCCATGATGCTCGGTTGCAATGTTCTCTCTCTAACTTCTTCATTTGTTATATGTTCTTTGTATCCAATCCTTAGTATTCTTCTAAGCCATTTATTTTCTGTTGCTATTATTTTTTTCTCCAATTCTCTTTTTATGGTCCAAGATTCACATCCATATATTAGTATTGGCATTACAAAAGTGTTGAGAATTCTTAGTTTTGTATTCATCCCAATGTCATGTCTTTTGAAAATGTTGGTATGTAGCCTGTTGAAGGTTGATCCTTCCATTGCTATTCTTCGTTTAACCTCCAAGTCCAAGCCTCCTTTTGCTTCCAATTCACTTCCCAAGTAAATGAAATTCTTCACTATTTCAATTTCTTTTCTGTTGTGTGATACTATTGGCCATTCTCCCACTTTCTTTGTAATTGGCATTATTTTTGTTTTATTAGTGTTTATTTTCAGTCCAAATTTTCCACTCTCCGTTATTAAGCCCACTGTTAACTCTACAATCCTTGAGAGGCATTCCGTTATTAGACATGTATCATCAGCATATTCTGCATTGTCTATATTTCCTGGCTTTAGAGATGTTCCCAACCCATTCGTGTTTTCAATCCATCTCATGATAATAATCTAATATAATGTTGAAGAGTATCAGCAATGGGATACATACTTGTTTAAATCCTGTTTTGATCTTGAACTGCTCTGTTTCTTCTCCGTCAATTCTGATACATGCTAAAACTGTGCTGTATAAATTTTCAATCAGCCTGATTATTTTGGCATGTATGCCATATTTCCACCGGAGTTTCCGCACCCCTTCTCTAAAGAAAGAGTCATAACTTTGGGAAAAGTCGATGAAGCACATGACCAAATCTTCATTAAATTCTTTTTTTTTCAATGAGTTGTCAAAGGATGAAGATTTGGTCAGAGCATCCTCTTCCTTTCCTGAATCCACACTGGTTTTCCCTGACAGTTTCATCCACTGTATCCTTTATTCTGTTTAACATGACTCTGGTGAAAACTTTCCCTGGTAAACTTAAGAGGCTGATTCCTCTGGTGTTGTTGCATTCCTTCCTGTCTCCTTTCTTGTGCATTGGTAATATAATTGTTTTTCTCCAGTCTAATAGTGTTTCTTGGTATCCCATACTGCTGTTAAGACTTGATGTAGCCATCTGATTGTATACACACCAGTGTTTTGGAGCATTTCTGCTGTTTTCTTATCAGTTTCACTGCAATACAGTAGAAATTGCAAAAAGGAAATTGCAAAAAAGAAGCTGATTCCAAACTTTTGCACACCACTGTATATCCTCGAAGAAAACCCACCTTGTGGCTTCATCCAGAATGAGGATCGCAGGGCGCTTGATGAGCGCTCGGGCGATCGCGATGCGCTGCTTCTGGCCTCCAGAGACGGTCACTCCACGTTCTCCGATGACGGTTTGATATCCATCAGGAAAGGATTTGATAAAGTCATGAGCATTGGCCAATTTTGCTGCTTCTATAACCTGAAGAAAGCACCCAAAAATACAACAACTTAAAACACTAGAAAACAAAACTGTTTGCATAGAGTCAGAATCGTATGACCTCACTGACTCAGTCTACAAATTTTTCTTAAACTTTATTCAAAAGTTAACACTGTCCATTATTGATGTTCTTAATTCAGCAAAATAAAAAAAGACTGCACGATTGGCAGTGAAATCAGGAAAACTTATTTCTAAAATTCAGGTACTTTCATTGGTCTTTAAGAAGGGCAGTTCAGGTCTTAATAACACTAACAATGCTAATGTGGCATTGGTCATGTTCAAACATTAGAAATACAATTACACTATAACTATCACTAATTTTACTCTCACTGAGCACAGTTTCTCTATCATTAATTCAATTTAGCACAACAGATAATTAGTTACGTCAGATTCTATGAAAATGATGCAAAAATTAAAATTAAAAAATTAAATACAGTGTTGGCAAATAAAAACTGCAGTCTTGACATGAAACATGAGAATGAATCTCAGAATGAAAATCAGTTTCTTTAAAAGATGACATCACTGAAGTATGTTGCCAGAATTTAATTATTTTAGTACTCTCCATAATGCATAGTAATACCAGTTTAGTGCTGGGATTTTTGGGAAAAGGACGTGACTCAAAGTTCTTAAATTTGTGGGAAAAGCATGGAAATTTCCAATTTATCCTCCTGCTTAAACTTCCATATACCCAAAAATTGCAGCTAAGCACGGCCATATTTGCAAAAATTGAGGGAAAATTGTGGCATTTTTCGGTAGCGTTCTCCAAAATTTTCCTGTTTTCCCATTAAAAAACAGTTGACGAGCCAAAAAAGGTCATCTCAATAGGTGCCGGACCCCTGTATGTCCTCTGTATACCTATGCAAATATGAGGGAAATAGCGAAAAGTGAAATATATTCAAAAAAATTCAAAAAGTGCTGATAAAATTCTGCGTGTAATCCGTGTATGTGCGGAAATCGCAGTGCGAATAAAATGGGAAAGTGCGACGCAATAAAAAATTTAAATATGCGATCACAATTTCGCACTAAACAGGTATGAATAAATGTACCTCGACATCTGGTGCACCAGGACAACCGTATCTTATATTCTCCATTATTGTGTCAGCAAAGAGGACAGGCTCCTAGACAGGAAAAAAATTAACGAAAAATTTTTTAAATTAATAATTATTGTTACGATAACAAAATCCACGTCTCTAAATTTCATGTCTTAAGACTGCTTACTAGCAGTAACTTACTAGCTTACTAGCAGTAACTTACTAGCTTACCAGCAGTAACTTACTGGCTTACTAGCAGTAACTTACTAGCTTACTAGCAGTAACAACTAGAGAACAACTGACAGGCATAACTGCTATAGCTGATGTCATAAACAAAGGCTTGCTACAAAAAATAATAATGCAAACTTTGTATGCCCATATGATGTTATAAAGTCTTACACTGTAGTAACAACAATACAGCGTGTCGCAAGAGTAAACAATTGTAATTAAAGTGTAAGAATGCAGCAATGACAGTTTACAATAATCGTCAAGCAAGCAGAATAACAACATGATTCTTATACAAAGACATTAACATTATAATTAAACACAATTCAGTCTCATAATGAACTCATATACCAGGTAGATAAAAAAATTTAATGTCAGCCATAAGGTTGGCCTGCAGGCCTGCTATGGTCTGACTGCAAAAATCTCAGTCACAGTTGATTCCAAATAGCACAAAGAAATCTAGCCGTGAATTTATGAAACGTGGAGTAGGGTGCAGGGTGCGATTTGTGACCTGGAGCAGTGGGGGGAAAGGAATATGTCAAGTTTGGGGGATGTAGTTGTTGGGGATGTAGTGTGGGGGATGTAGCAGTCATGGGGGAGCAGTTGGGCAGTGGGGAAATCCTCCTCCCCCCCTAAAAATCGCACCCTGGTAGGGTGATTGCCAATAAGCTTTCATATAGTCTGCAAAATCTACCAAAGTCCTCCATGTTAGGATTTTACTGTATTGCCAATGGCTTATTCAATATTAAGAGGACATCAGGCTTGATTGACTGGTTGATTGATTACTTGATTGATGAAGCCAATGGCCCGACCACGGAGCCACGAAGGATCAAGAATTCTAAGGTCAATGACAATCATACGTCCAATGAGACGACCATTAACGACATACTGTACTTCCAGAGTCAAAACGTCAAATGAATGCGATTAACCTAAATTTTGCTGAAACGCCAACTGGCAAGTATTTGCCACAGTTGATTTACCTGCAAAAAACCGATCAATGACAATCATACTGCAAAAATGGCCGCTTTTGGCTTATGATGCCCCCCCGGCCCCAACCCTCTTGTCAGGTTAAATGAAAATTCTTATACACAGACCATTAAAGACATACTGTACATTATAGTGTTTTCCAGGGTGGAACACCAATAAAATCAACAAATTATAATAGAGAGATTTCTCTAGGAACAACTTTGATGTTACCTCATGGACGACATCAAAACTTTTGCCATGGTCTGGCTAAAGTGTATCGAAATTATAGCTTCACTCACCACTTCCTGAATGTCCCACCAGCGCCACCAATCGTCCACCAGGAATATCAAGACTGAACTCCTTCAAAACTGGCTGTATTGAAACATGCACAATTAAATCAAGTCAATCATTTAAAACCCAAAATTACATTTGAAACAACATAAACCTTAAACTTTGCCCCAAGGTAAGTGTATTTATTTATTTATTGAAAGTTAAGATTTATGTGGTAAATCATCCTAGAAGGACTACTTGAACACATTACATAGTGTACATCAAGAAGGGTTCATAATCATCCAATATAACATTCTAACATATGTATATTTATTTAAATAAGTAAAATTTAAATGAAGATCTAACGTTACATGGTTTGGACGGTTGGGATACGTGAAGACAACGTTTGAGAAGGTCACATGACCTTCAAGCGAATGATAGGGAATTGTTTTGCCACCAACAATTGCCATATGAGGTTTCAATAACATGTACTACAATAGAATACAGATATACACTTAAAGTGAATTTATGTGAAAATACTAAATTAATTCTGTTCCAACATTAACAAATATAACAATATTAGCGTCAACAAATGAAACTTTAACGGTGAATTCCATGAACAAAATTGAGTTCTGTGCACCAACATTTATTTTACATAATGCCACTAAAACAATGAAATGAGTTAAATGGTTTTTCACTGCACTTTCTGCAGACATTTATGCCAATTATCCCAATGGTACCATACACTATCTGTAAATACTGTACATGTAATGACATGTACATGTTAAACTACAAGCCCATTTTTGCCATGACAAATTTTTTGTATGTTAAAACAGTCACAGTAAGGAATAAAGTTTAAGTAATTAATTAGAACATAGAATTATTGCAATTATACAAAAAAATAAATAGAAATTAATAACAGAGTAAGTCTCTCACTTCAAACACTCTTGACCCAGCACTAAGACCTCGAACTGCTTGACCAAACAGCAGAGACATCTGTGCAAGAGACCTGCAAATGAAACAACAATATCCTATTCTTCCTAGAAAAAGGCTCCCAAGTTTCCACAACTGTACCAAATTGAATGTTATTTTTTAATGTAATATACAGTGTGAGCCAATAAAAAAAACATGCCACTGTATACTTGTCCATAACTTTGGCAAATGTGAACCAATTTTCAAAATGTTTTCACTATCTGACTCAGAAATGAATAAAGGATAATGTCATGAGTATATTATTTACTACACCCTTAACATGTAGCAACCCTACCTCATGTTACAGTGCTAAAAAATTGTCTAAGTAATAATAATAATAATGTCTAAAACAAGAGGAAAAGTCCCTTAGTACCAGCATTTTTGCATATTTTCACGTAGTATTGATCTTTATTCAGCATGCTCCATATCAGGCTATATGAATGCTAAAATGATGAGGTATACACCAATTCTCCTGCATTTTTATTACTCTTTCTACCCATATGTACAAAAATATATAGAATTTGGGAGGGTCCACTTTGCAGCCTAATGCAGATCCCCTTCAAATGTCAAATAATTTTTTTAAACTTTTCAGCTAAAATTTTTGAATGGCAACCTATCTTTAGTGAGAGGCAAAGATGTAGAAAAATGTCTAAAATCAAAAGTGCTCATGGAGTCATTAAAAGATTAATTGTAGAAGGTAAAATTCTGGCCTCTGAATAGTTTGGGTTGCAACAAGAAACGACATCAAATCCCCCGCCTTGACGCTGTGATGCGACATGAAGTAGCCTCCAACGTACAACGTCCCCAATACCATTCCTAATAAGTTGCCAAAGCAAAAAAACATATTAACAGCAAATAATACAGGAGAATCGTATAAAGAAACTAACATCAAATTAAGACAAGACTAGATCAAATTAAAATCAAAGCCCTGATGCTAGGAATAATGGATGTTTCTAACAAAAAAGAAAGCCACACAAAGAATGGTTTGATGACATAATGGAATGTTGTGGATGTTGTGGAAGCAGCCTACAAGGACTGAACCACAGAGCTCTAAATAGAAGAGACTGGACACATACTGTGAGGATGGCATCAGACAGGTGCTAAGTCCATGGTCACTGATGATGAATTGTTTATTTTGCATGCATTCAAAGCAGCGCTTAATCATTTAGTTACTGAGACAACCTTTCCCCTGTAAGGGTTCATACATATAGTACGTACGCACTGAGGAGGGAGGGTCGGATTTAGAAGACTGCCTATGCACACTGTGCAAACGGGGGAGGACGGGAGTTGAAAATATGCCTTTTTGCATACGTACTATATGGATGAACCATAATGGCATAGTGAGAGTGAAATTACAACACACAACCATCTATCAGTACGTTTAAATACCATTGCAGTGTTCTGGACTGCCCTGCATTATTGATATACGTGGCCCTTCAGCCCGAAGGGTCACGAAAAGAGGCTTGGTCTAGGAACCCTTTGGGCAGAAGGGTCCAGTAGTGAAACTGCTAAGCTAAATTTTCAATGCCAGTACAACACAACAAAGCCCCAACCATTTAGTGCTACGTTGGAAAGTCCCTGGAAAATTCCGATTCCAGTCCCAAGCGTCTGATTCAAGTGAGAAGAGCGGTCAACTTCACGAGTAAAGGCTCTGAAGAATACCAGAAAAAAATCAGCATTCATTCATTCCACAAACAAAATATGTCTCCTTGAAAAACCAGATCACCATTAACTAATTAATAATAATTAATTACACTTCAAAAGAATCAAAAATAGTCAGATTAAATGCAATTAAAACTCAGCATGACTAAATAGTAAGTAAGATTGTTGTACATGCAGAAAAATGCTTCGATAAAGAGAGCAGGATTTAATTGTAACCATCATCACCATGTTCTCTGTCCTGAGACAGGTTCAGGGCTTCATTATAGTTAAAAATTTCAAAGCAAAACTACCACTTTTAAACACAATTTGAAATATGAGGAAAGAATGAATAAAAACAAGAAGTTTCACCTTCTGAATACACAAGCAGATGAAAAAAGATTCGGTAAAATGATGAAATTATAACATGTCTTACTCGAGTTCTCTGTCCTCCATTGCAAATGCTCTAACTGTTCTGACATTGCTGATGGCCTCATCTGCCACAGCTGTTGATTTTGACACCTGCAATATTAATTTTATAAGCAGTGTCAGCAAAGCCTATCTTTAAAATATTTCACTGAAATAAGTTACAGCTTTTCAAATGACCACAGGTCTGCACAAAATATAACTGCAGCATTGGAAGCACTTGAATAATGGCCATGCATACCATTAAAGAAAATATCTCTTGAACAGAAGAAAATTGCTAATGAGGAAGTTCTACAATCTTTTTATGAAAAAAGAAAAACCGTAAACGACAAGAAAGCAAACAGCTCATATTTTTGGGACACGTAAAAAAATAAAAAAATAAAAAAGAACAGATTAGAAAATCTGGTAATAACAGGAAAAATGGAGAACACAAAGAGCCAGAGGAAGACAGAGAATAAAATACACAGAGAAGAAAGACACATCAAAGACAACGTTGAACTAATAAGAACAATCAGAAACAGAGCAGAGTGGAAATCCATGGTCGCTGACGTAGCAATACATAGCACATGAATAAGAAGAAGAAGAATACCATTAGAAATTTTTAACGTATCAATGAAATTCAGAAAGACAATGCTGACCTGTGCCTGAGCCTGCCTTGAGAGCTGTCGTAGCGTAGAACCCATTACGCTCCCTGCACTAATCAATCCAGCGACAGCAATGGCCATCAGTGCCGTCAGTTTTGGCGAAATAATGAATAACGATACAAGACAACCAAAAGTCTAAAGACAACAAACAATGCAACGAAAAGGTCATAGTATAAGTAATCACATTGGCTTAAAATCAATCTTGCATCACATTTAGTGCAATTCACAATTTGCACTCAATCAGTAAGTGGTAGCAAACTAATTACTCTTACTTAATTTGCACCTTAGCAAGCTCTACACAATGTTACAATACGTTATACAAACACACATACTAGAAAATTATATATATATATATATATATATATATATATATATATATATATTTGTCTCAATATTGTCAGTATTTGGCTTAACTTACACCTTGATGTCAACTTAGCTCAAGGTCAATTGACATTTAACCAAATGCCAAGCTACAATATTTTCACACATATAACTCGCAGGCTAAACACTTTCTTCACAAACCAAACATACAGCTACAGCTATAATCTATCTACAAGTGCACATTATAAAAAGATTTGTACTATAACAGTCACAATATCGCACATCTTATTTCTCGCAAAGTAGTCATCAGAAACTATCGTAAATCATACCACAATCAAACTGCTTCCTGTTTCCTTTTAGTTTCATGGTCACATGAGTGAAAAGCAGTCACCATGAGAACATTTTTCCACTTATAAGGAACCCTTTAAACACTAACTTTGATAAAACTTCTCACAGAGAGTAGCATTACACTGATCCGCTCACCTGAGTCAAGTTACGCAAACCCTGCGAAATGCAGGACTTGAAAGAACTTTTAAAGTCCTGAACATCAGCAGTCAACCTACATCAGAAAAAACACCTGAATAACAACAACAACAACAAACAATACCAAAACCAATGAATTAAACAGCGTACATATCATGCTGTCTTACCTGTTTCTGATATCTATGTTTAATAGCTGTGCCCAATAGCTCTCAACTAGACATCCTAAAAACCCTTTACCTGTGCTATGTAATGTTTGTCAAGAACTTGATATTGAAAAGCAGAATCTGAATAGACACTAAATACTATTGCTAATAGAAATAGTACAAAAAACTGTATGCATCTGTTCCTCACGGTACTCTTGAGGCAATCAAACCTAGCTTAGATCAATGCACTTATGCATTAAGAGACTGAATGAATTACCTTTAATTAGCTAACAAGCAAAATGGATGTCATCTGAAACCAGTTGGATATCCTTTCTTGGCCAAACTACTTTCACTATCGGGCACCTCAATTTCACCTTCCTTTCCCTTTGGAAATCTGGGTTTCTGATATGATTTTACACTGAAACACTTGTTACAAGTAAATCATATTTATCAGCACCTACTTTATAACCTTTAATGCCCGAGATCAATTCATCACCCCTTATCTTTAAAATAAATTAGTCAAATAAAAAATAACAATGACAAAGAAATCTAAGCACACACATTATGAATTTAATGTGCTCCCAAATGACAGCATTGCTTCAGAAATTTCTAATAACAATAGAACTCTAACTAACCTGTTGACAATCTCTCCAGTCTTCTTTGTATCAAAGAACGTGATATCCTGGATGATAATCGACCGAAATAGATTGTGTCTCATGCGTGCTGCCAACCTCTCTCCAACGGTCGAAAGCAACGAGATGTAAACAAATGTTAAAACACCCTGAAATATTAAATAAACAGAAAGCACTAATTGGGCAAGTATGTAAAATTAAGCAGAATAATTACTTCTATTATTAGAAGAAGAAATATCAGTTTTTGTGGCATTTCTAAATAAACCAACAAATTGAAAATATTTTTTAATATCTTGACAATACCTGAAGCCCATACATTACGGCTAAGGAAAATGCCGGTTTCCTGATTTCGGAAGAAAAATTGTTTTCCGTTTCCGAGGCGTATTTGGCGAGAACGTTGACCACTCCACCGAGCAAGAGTGGAATCTGGATGTTAATGTACGCCACACAAAACGCACTCTGAAAATAAACTCAAACTGAAAGTTCAACAAGAATAAATTCTGAATTCAAAATTCGAATAACTAACAAAATTTAGTATGTCACATTAAATTTTATTCTTATACGGTCCTATACTCTAAAGTAAAGCAGTTTTCCCATGCCCGGATTCGATCTTTGGGGCCGGTGCTGATCTTCGGTCATGTAGGCAAACAGCGACGCGGGTGGCATACGCCATTAACCTAGAGTAGGTTGCCAGCCAAACATCTACACTGTAGGCCCACGCTTTAC